>SADC01000869.1:0-93698 GCA_004194705.1 Ditylenchus dipsaci | reverse complement strand
CTTCAGAGTAATACTGAATGGCGCTTTGATACTGGTCAGGCTGATCGAAATAGCTACGACAGATATCTCTGCTATTATTCACACAAGAATCGCCTTGGAAAATTTCATTGCGAGGCGAAGATGAGGATTCGATGCATGAAAGATCTATCAAAAGTGTGTTTAATTTTTATGAACTTATGTTTTACTGAAATGTATTCTTATTTAGGCCTGTATCCAAACGACAGGTACTCATGATCATGTTTGTCTTAGGGATCTCGGACTCAGCACACAATTACCGCAGGTAACATGAATTAAATGTCGACTGAATCTACGTTTCTTAACAGCGTGTCGAGAAGTGTTCCCGGACGCGAAGCGAGGAATGTGCTACGCCCATGTAACGATGGATTTTAACAATGAGCTTCCAAAATCAAGAATTTACCAAGCTGCCTGCGATGAGATTAAAGAGGATGTTTCTTATCTGGCTATGGCAAACTCACTGGTAGAATTAGCATTGACAGTTTTGTCTTTTATGTAATCATTATGAATGTATAATAAATTTCTAGCTTCTCGGACACTTTGGGATCGTTGGAACGCTAAATGGAGACCGAATCCAAGACTGCATCAGGCCTGCAATAAATTTTTCAAGTCATGGCTTTTGAGAAACGAATATCGAGGATGGTTTTATCGTTTCGCTCCAGGGTTCACCATGTTTTCAGTTGCTACTAACAATGGCTTGGAGGGGTACGATAAAATGATTAAAGACAATTACACTCAGAGGGAGCTTTTGGGTCTACCGCGATTTATTCTGGTGGTGGAGCAGCTAGTCGAAGGGTGCAGCATTGATCCAGAACAAAAGGTAAGAAGTTCATCTCTAATTCAACTTAATTTTGTTTACATCAGGAGCCAGTATATGCGCCGACTATTCCTAGAAATCCGAAATAGCAACTTGCGAAAGGCAGTGGAAAAGCTAAGAGAAGAAAGGCGTCAATTTGTCCATATCAATTACAATGAAGAGCATGTTTGGCTAATCCGTTCAAGTGCCTGCTGTAGCCAAGTCAATTTAGTCGCCACTGTGGGATTGAGCTCACACAAATTTCTCCAGATCTCAATGGACGTTTACCATTGGCAGAGGTAGGAATTTTTTATTAGCCATCTGTGTTCACTTACTTCATCTTCAGATACAAAGACTCTTCGACAATCTTTTTATGTTCTAAGAATCCGATGTATTTCCTGGCTATCTTTGCTGCACTTGTCCAATCGGATTAAAGATGAATTATGCAAACACACATTACTGCTAATGGAGTCTGAACAGATGATTGAGCCGTTGCCGCAGCCGCTTGAGCCACGCAAGAAAAGAGGTCGAAGAAAAAAAGTTGGCGAGCGTTAAAATTATTTGAATATGAACCATCGCTGTTATTTGTTATAGTACTGTTATTCGTTTTGGCCAATAAAGATGATCTTATTTCGATAGTGTCGTGTTATCATGATAACATATGAAAACCTAAAGTGATTAAAAGTTATTACACAAGAATTACAGTTAAATCTCTTTTTGCAATAGTCGAATTTCTTTCTTCAAATTTGGTGGCCGGTTAAAGGTTAGTTAGAGAGAAGTGAAATTTTTGATGAGGGATCAGCTGAAAAGTATAAAAAGTAATAGAAGTTTCGAAAAATTGACCTTCACTTTGACTCGACGCAATTTTTTTTATTTTGACTATCCGAGTCGACAACCCCAGCACTGAGTATCGTGAAGACAAGATTGGATATGGAAATTAGGTATCTTGCAACAAAAGTTCAACTTGACGAGGTAAAAGTAAATGTATGACTGTCGAAATTTGAATTGATGGGAGATTTACATACTTGACGAGAGATTCAAGTATCCGCGCCTACGAGAGCACACAAAATTACTGCGAAACAGTGCAAGCGAGTGCAATAATCATGTTCACCACTTGAACCTATGTATTATGCACAAAAAATCCACTTGCAGGGGTGAAAATAGACTCGAGGGGGTAAAAATTTGAAATTCAGCGAAAAAATTTAAATTTGGGGGTTGATTCACACATTTTGGGGGGTGATTTACACATTTTACGCGAAATTCAAATTTGGGGGGACAAAAATAAATTTGGGGGGTGATTTACACATTTTGAGGGGTGTTTTCAATTTTAGCCTTATCCATAATTAGCCAAAAACCGGCTAATTATGATTTTATATCGGTAATTGATCAAAAATTGCATAAATCCTTGAATAGGGTGTACCGAAGAATTAAAAAAATATTGCTAAACGACACATTTGCTAAAAAAAACTTTTTGCTGAAAATTTTTTTCGCTAAAGTCACATTTGCTAAAATTTCTTTGATAAAGGCATATTTACTAAAATTTCTTTTGTTAACGCGGTTTTGTGGTTCTTATTGCGTCAAAGACACTATCATTCCAACTTTTTTCCTCTTTTTACCTTTTTCTTCAAGTTTTGGGTGGTTTTGTAAATTTTTAAGTTTTTTTTTCGAAATTTTTCAAATTGCGTCTGAATCATCCCAAATTTTTAGGCCATCCATGATTTACCTCATACCATCCCAAACTGCTGAAACCACTTCGAAAAAACCCCAGGACCATGAATCGAGGTCCTCTACTAGGGACTGATTGCACCCAGAGGGGTTTGATCCAGCAACCTTGATAATGAGTATGTGGACCTCTACGCTACTCAAACACTCAAAATTATAATAAAAATAAAGTATGCGCCCATGTGGATTCGAACCATCAACGTCTACATCAAGCCTTAGAATCGCTCAGAACTTCATCCAGGGTGACCAGATAAAACCAAGTGGATCAAATTTTTTTTCGCGTTTTCGGGTTTCAAACAATTTTTCTGCACTAATTCGACCATGCTGAAGATGGTTTGACAGTTGTAAAATCACGTTTTATCAAAAAAAATTTGAGTTATCGCGAGTAATTGATTTTGATAAATCAAGAACTTACCATAACTCAAAAATTTCTCGATAAAACGTAATTTTACCAGTGTCAAACCATCTTCAGCATGGTCGAATTAGTGCAGAAAAATCGTTTTGGAACTCGAAAACGCGAAAAAAAAAATTCGATCCAAGTGGACGACCACTTGGTTTGGTCACACTGGATGAAGTCTTAGCGATCCTGAGGGTTGATATAGAGGTTGCTGGTTCGAATCCACCTGGGCGCATACCTTTTTTACCATAATTTTAGATATAGAAAGACAAGCGTTTGACTTGGTCACAGGTTCGGTTCCAAGTACCTGCATTTCCTAAACACCCTACGGTCATATTTGTGACACAAAAGGGACCAGAAAAGGCCTTTACCAAAAATTTCATTAGCAAATTGCCTTTAGCAAATGTGACTTTAGCAAAAGAAATTTTAGCAAATGTGACTTTACCAAAAAATTTCATTAGCAAATGTGCCTTAGCAAATATGTCTTTAGCAAAATTTTTTTTAGCAAAAGTTTTTTTTAGCAAATGTGACGTTTAGCAAATATTTTTTTAAATTCTTCGGTACAGCCCTTGAATATACGTTATGATTTTGGAAACCATAACACCGAGTCTAAGTTCCCATATCAGGACAACAACTTTTCGAACAACATTTTATACACAAACCAACTTCATTGACAACTCTAATACATATCATGGCGGTTCAAACATAATCATCGAGGAAAAATCATTATCGGCAAATTTTGTTTATCTTACCATTTCTGTTTCACTTCCGTCTTCTTCCTCTTCGGCGTTTGACGTGCGCTCCTTCTCGAATAGACCGGCGTACCCTTTCAGGTTGGCTTATCTTGGTCCCCCAAGGCAAAAAGTCGATTTTCGGTCGAATTATTTTTTCTAAAAATGGTCTTCGCGCCCTAAAAACATGTTTTCTACACGTTTCAACCCTTGAAGTATCGAAAAGTGGTTAAAAATTGATTTTGAGCAAGTTCAAGATTGTGTAGTTTAGCCATACGAATTCTCCCCAACACATTCTTTCATTGATTTTTGATAACGGCAAAATATACGTTATGATTTTGGGAAACCTATCACCGAGTCTAAGTTCCCATATCAGGAAAACAACATTTCGAACAACTATTTATTCTGAGCAACATAATTATAATTAGCCGTATTTATATGGTCGGCTTAGTACGAATAAATAGCTGGATAATTATCGGATAATTGTCCGCATAATTATCCATTCAGCAACTCTAGTTCAGACTGAAAAATTTGAATCCCGCAGCATTTTGCAAATTTGAAAAATTCAAATTATTTGAAAGGTGTGGACCAATTCATGTATGGACCAATTCGGTGTGGATCAATTCGCTTAACGCTCGTGAATGGATATCCACCTGACCAGAAGGTACCATTTCGCGTTTTGGGATCTGGATAGGTGAAATCGGTGTTTTGGTCTTATCAAACCTTATTCACGTCCCGATTTAACATTTGATAGCATGGTTTGTTTTTGAAATTCGGGAAGTTTTAATTTTAAGGCCATCCAGGTGGATCCACCTGTCAGGTGGTACCTACCAGATTTTGGGGTTTTGGTGTTGAAAATCGGGAATTTTGTCGTGGAAAACACAATTCCTCACACTATCTTGCATATGATAGATGGTTTGTTTTAAAATTTGAAAACTTATAATTTTCAGGCCATCCCATAACCAAAATTCTTACCAAAACGACCTCTTACCAAAAAATTTCTTACCAGAAAGTTTCTTACAAAATGACCTCTTACCAAATTGGCGCTTATATTTCGGTGTACAGCCAAAAATCGCCTATGTTATGCTGGTTTTTACTGCCTCTGACCCATATTTCATGTAGAATTAACACGTTCAGACCTTTTGCACACTGATCAATATCACAATTAGCAGTATTCAAGCCGTTAAAGGGACATGCCCGTGCGTTAATGCGCGAACCAGCAGTTTTTTTTGAATTTTTTCGAATCGTACCATTTTTCACTCGTTCTGCGTCAAATCTAATATAGATGACCTCATACTGCTTTCCAAAACTAGACAGAAACTTAAAAAATCTAGACGAGAACGAATGTAAAAATTTATCGAGAAAGAAAATAACTGCTGGTTCGCGCCTTTTCTCCCCATCGGGCACGATCATGCCCCTTTAAGTTGAAAAATAATGTTAATAAAAACCATTAGAATTATGGGGCATACGATTTTTAATGGCTTCGTGTTTTTTGCTTTTAATAAATAAGCATATTCACGCATACAGTCAACTCCCGATTTAGTGTGCACCGGATTTAGTGTACACCTCGGCTTAGTGTACACCAGGATTGAATCATTTTGGCCAGCGGTTAATTAAAATGACTAAAATGAACCCTCGATTTAGTGTACACTCGATATAGTGTACACCTGGAGCCGGTCCCAGGGTGTACACTAAATCGGGAGTTGACTGTATTTATATGGTAAATTTCGATGTTCAAGTTGGAAAGAAGCTTTAGCTGAACCAGCAAGCCTGCGAAGGATATGAATCAGCTAGTTGGACAAGCGAATGCTGGTAGTTCCTGGTTTTCGCCATGTTTTTGTGAGAAAAATAGGCGATTTACACAAAGATCGAGTTTTTCGAAACAGAAACTTTCGGAGAAAATTCAAAATTTTATCGAAAACCAAGGGGAGCGTAAAGTTTTTAGTTACAGATTCAGAAAGAGCAATCAATTTTGCATAACTGAATTTGTGTTAATGTGTGTATTAATGGCAAATTTATTCATAAAAATAAACTTCCAAACAGCAACACTTGGCACTAAAAGAAAGGAATTTCGAATGGCCATACAGTAGAACCTCGTTATAAGATACACCCAATATAAATACACCTCGTTACAAGATACACCTGGGTCCGGTCCAAGTTAATAACTCCCGTCAAATTACCCCCTATATAAGATACACCTCGTTACAAGATACACCTGGGTCCGGTCCCAAGTTAAATAACTCCGTCAAATTACCCCCTATATAAGATACACCTCGTTATAAGATACAGCTGGGGTCGGTCCCTGGGTGTATCTTACAACGAGGTTCGACTGTATCTCAAGATCCAAATCTGAAAATACAGGTCTGTAAGGATCAGTTCTAGTATACACCCTTCGCTCAAGTCTAGTATACACCCTTCAGTCAAATTAGCTTGGGGGACCAAGGCAAATGTTTTTTAAATTTTTAATTTTAAAAGAAATTTGCCTTGGTCCCCCGAGCTAATTTGACTGAAGGGTGTATACTAGACTTGAGTGAAGGGTGTATACTAGACTTTAGCCGGTCTGTAAAAAGTAAGCTTGCTCAGGATTCGGTGGTTTTTCAAATGAGCCCAAAACTCAAAATTGTGAAAAATTGAGGTAACGAATTTTCTTATCAAGTGGTCAATAATTACAGAATGTGTGTTTTAACGATTGATACCCCGGCATATGTATGCTAGGCAGGATGTATCCCGCTATCTGGACAGACACCTTACAAGACAGGTGTCCGCACATATTACTATGAACCGATATGGCAGTTACAGTTAAAATCAATGCATAGCTTATTCAACACAAAACTCCTAATTTATAAATATTTTTCACACAAAAGCTGGAGGCACATTAGCGTCTTCACACCTGTCATAATCCTCTTTAAGCTGGTTGTAGCCTGTGCTACCATCTACTAAAGGCACTCTCAACTGGCTGTTCCTGGCACGGTCCCACTTCTGGAGCACCCATCCAGGCCTCAGACCTTGTCGAACCGGAAACAGCCCACTGTTAGGGCAATAGCTGCACAAAAAGAATAATCCAGTGCCAGAAGCGAGTTTTGGAAGGACAGAGAATGTCGGCATCCAGTTCAAACAGCTTCTGACCAGAAATTTTAGGTGGTGAGGCACATACCGTCGCTTCCTGAAACAGAGCTTGAAGTTTTAGAGTGGTTTTTGGTTGGAAAAGTATATTGATTTGATGGCCCTAGGTTAATTTTTAAAAAATAATGATATTCTGGCAACAGAACATTTTGTTCTGGCCACAAGTTCTGCGAGATTTTAAAGGGCGTGGGGAGACTTTCATATACGCATCGCCCTAAGTCAACTGTTTTAATCCCGCTAGGTGCATTCACTAACTGATAGGGCCAAAAACTTGAAATCATTTCCAGCACCTCTTCACTGTCACCAACTGCCTTAATTTTAGGGTTTCATGCGAATGACAGATCTGTGTAGGATGGCATGAAATCGGACATCGTTGGATATTTTTCAAATTTTAGATCTAACTAAACATCAACTTTTTATCTGTATGATAAATCAAATGAAAGCTGAGAATCTTAGCTACATTTTCGTATACAAAACGTGTGACTTTTAGAAAAAAAGTCAGAAAATATCAATTAAACCAGTCATAGAAAAACCTCAAGAACGATTTATTTTCGGATATCAAGCAGATTTTACTTTCTAAATCACCTCCAGAAGCTGTGAAACCCTGCGCTGATAATTTTGTTGGATAGCCAAATGCCTGAGGGTCATTTTCACACCAAATTTGTAAATAAAAGAGATGAAAAATAGGGTGTGCACCCAGTGGTAGTCGAACCTGTGACCTGGGCCGATGCATTTATGAAAGCGTAGAAACCAGGGCTACAGCTGACTTTGAAAAAAAAATCAGAATCAGATGTCGAAAAATGTCAGATAATCAGATATCAGAAAACTCACCAGAGGTATCAACTATAAAATTTTTCGTACATTTTAACGGGTGGTACAAAAGTTCCGGCCGACTTTCTTAGCTCATTTTTAGCAACAAATTTATCTTATATAAAAAATCCAAATATACAGTTTTGTAGCACAACTCTTGTTCTTTCAAATGTTATATAAAACCTTAATGGATAATTTTAAATAAGTCAAAATTTAGCTCCAAACACTTGTAAGTAGGGTGTTCGGCTCGGCCGGCCGAGGGGGTTTTCGGGTTTTCCGGCCGAAAGCTTCGGTTTTCGGCCGGCCGGCTTTTTTTTCCTCAGTCCACCCTGCTAATTTTTATGGACTTTTTATACTTAAAGAAACCATGCCCGTGCGTTTCAAAAAGTTAAGGCGGGGACCAGCAATTTTTTTGAATTCTTCCATTGTTCACTCGTAATGCGTCAAATCTAATATAGATGACCATATACTACTTTTAAAAACCGGGCAGAAATAGTACATTAATAGTACAGTCAGGTAATAGTGCATTTTATGATGACAATCCCTTTTTATATGGACAGTTAGTTTTTTAAGTTTCGGTGCGTTTTAATTGAAATTCTCGATTTTGTACCATTTACCTCCCACCTCCAAATTTTTGAAAAGTGACCCAAAATAGGTTCTAAGTTACTTTTTTCTGCTTAACATAATGAAAGAAAAGTTTGTAAACAGTTTAACAGATAAAAAAATTTAAATTTTTCTCAAAAAATTTATACCTTTCAACAAAAATTTTGGCTTCAACTTCTGAAAGCCCGATAGTCTTTTTAGAAAATTTTAGGGTCATTTTACAATTGTTTATCCATTTTCAGGCTTTAGGTTTATGCAAGGGTAAGCCAGCGTATGTTGGGACGAGTTCAAACATGTTTCTTAAGAAAACAAAAAGTAAAAAATTCCTAGCATAAATTTGCTGGCCTACCCTTAGCTAAACCTAAAATACACACAAGGGACCAAGTCAAATAGTGGTAATAAGCCTGATGGCACTAGTATCCACAAATATATGTGCATATCACAGTTTTTATATGCTGCAGACACTAAAAAGTGAAAAAATAATCAAGGTTCACACCTTCAAATAAGATTGACCAAAATTCACTCAAAAATACCCTAAAAAGACCATTTGACCTTCAGAAGTTGAAGTCAAAATTATTCGAGAAAAGTTTTTATTTACATAGCAGAAAAAATTAGCTTAAAACCTGTTTTGGGTCACTTTTCAAAAATTTAGGAGTGTAGTGGGGGGCATACGGGACAAGTACCCTCAATTTTTGCGCAATTTTTTCTCCTGATGGCCATAATTGCTACCACTTCCACAAAAATCAGAATCGCAAGGCAGGATATATAAAAAGTATTTGGTTATGGATTTTACCTAAAGCAGGATGGTCGCCATTTGAAACCTTTGCAATCCTCCTATCTCAGCAACTAAATATTCTTTAAATTCTGCTGTGTGATTTTTATTTCTGACAAAGGAGCATAAACTGTTGGTCATGCACTTAAACCAAAACGTGATACCGGAATATGTAAGCTACCTGGTTGAGAAAAGAGTTAACTTCCTCAAGAGCATAAGCATGGAATTCCTGTAGGGTACAATCACAGTGCAATGGATTGCCTGAAAGATCTATAGTGTCTAGGGAGGGCAGGGAGTTCCACAGACTTGGTGGCACGGTCTTTCTAAATTGTAAATTATAGATATTTGGCAGATGGTGATTCACCTACAGCTTGTTGCCTGACAAATCTAGCATGTGCAAACTGGTCAAACAGTTGGAGGACTGGAACGGAAAATCGGTCAGCTGGTTATTGGCGAGGTTAAGCCGGGTCAGACCTTTGATCTGGAATGATAAAAAAATTGAATGAATTTTGGTTTGAGGTTTGAACAGATCACAGTCAAGTCAGTCCAAATTTTTTCAAAAAGGATTTTTTTATAAAGTCAATCCTGTGGGGCGAGTCAAGACATGGGAGTGAGGGTGTTAACGAGCGCAAAACCAACCAAAGTGTATCCATCCTGGACCCTTAGTGAAGAAAATCGATTATCAAGATGGCTGTTTAGCCTGATGAGACTATAATCCTGCCTGATCGCGCTGCAATCTGGCGTTGATGCGTTTGGATTTTTTAAAGACATTTTTTGAATTTACGCATTTCTTAATTTTCTAAATTTTCATGGACATTTTTAATTTTTTTTCAACTTACAAGCTTATGGCTTGGTCACGTACGTCGAGTTCGACTTCGAGTTCAGATTTTTAGCTACAGTCGACGCTCTCCATAACGGACTTCCTCCATAACGGACAGATCTCCATAAGGGACAAAAAATTTGGCCAATTTTGTTAGAGTCAGAATAATTTAACCTAAATCGACGCTCTACATAAAGGACGCTCTCTACAGCGGACAAAAAAGTCAGTCCCTTGGGGTGCGTCATGGAGAGCGCCGACTGTATGTGAACAGCTCTGATCCGAACTTAAACTCGAACTTGAAGTCGAACTAGAAGGTGTTTACGTACTTCGAGTTCGAGTTCAAGTGAGAAATCGAAATCGAGGGTGTTTATGCGTATAACTCGAAACCTTTCCATAGTAAGCCACCGAAAAGGCAACTTTCAGTGGCTTTTGGCCAATGTGGAGAAGATTTCGAGTGATCTAAGTTATACACATGAATATCTTGAAGTTTGATCTCGAAGTACGTGAACACCTTCGAGTTCAAGTTCGAGTTCGGATCTTTGGCTACATGAACACCTGTGGTCTGAACTTGAAATTAAACTCGAATTCGAACTCGTAGTACGTGAATGAGCCAATAGGCGCAGGGTAGGCCAGCGCATGTTAGGACGGGCTCAAACGTGTTTATCGAACTGCAAAATGGACTTAAAAACAAAAATATTCATATATATGGGAATTCAAAAAAATGTCACAAATAGACCAAACACCATCTCGCTGCTGCTTCTGATATAAGACAGAGGTAGAGTGGGAATACGTAAGAGATTTTGTAATACAGGTGTGGCCTTTGCCGGAATCGGGCTGGGCCGCAAAAATCCGGGCTTAGTTACATTATTTTTTACACTTTGTTTTTGGTCACTTATATAACAACTCTTTTTTTCTTTATTCATTCTAGAATTTTTCAATCAGCCCAAATATGCCAACCCACATTGCAAAAGGTGTCTTCATGCAGTTTGACCAATGAATTGTCCATCAACATCACCTCAGTTAGGTCAACAAATGAGTGATTGCTCTTCAACATCCTGCCTAACATGTCTGCTTTAGCATTTGCACTAGCCTTATCACTGAACACACTGCTCAAATCCAGCCGTTTCAAGGAGGTCAGATAGTTGAGTGGTTGCACGTCTTCCAAGCTGCTCAACTGGTTGTCCCTCAAATACAGATACTCCACCCTGGGAATGCCAATCAGAGTTTGGGCTCCAAAGGAAGTGATCCCATTGCTGCTCAGGTTTACTAGAGTCAGCTGGGTGTGCCTTTGGTTAGACCCTCCGAACAGGTTCTCATCTTCTAGCAAGCCGAAGTTGTTGCCAGTAATCACTAAAGTGTCCAGTTTGGAGTAGGCTGAAAATGGAGCAATTATTTTAAAATTTTGTTTGGTTAAATGATTTGTTTTGGTATAATTTATTTTTGAGAAAAAGTAAATTTTCAAAAAAAATTTCGATTAGTTTTATAGAATTTAGTGACTGTTGTCATTTCGAAGCAAAGAAAAAAGATTTTGACGTGAAATTTCAAAATAAAATTTTTCGCAATCAAAAATGTTTTTAATGATTTTAAGTGCAAATATCAGTCTTTATGTTATGTACTGCTATATTATCAACAAAATTTATTCATTTAGATGAGATCTACCTACCCTCAGGATGAACATAACGAAACACTTCAGCAGATTGCAGGTGCAAATTTCTGCACTCTACAGCAGTTGTGTTGCATCTACAGCCAGGGTAACAATTCGCCTGCAAACTTATTATGGAAAATCATACTTGAACACGTCAATTTCGATTTCAAAAATTTCACCTCGTTTTCCAAGATTTTTTCAAGTTGTCTTTGGTTGTTCTAGTCCCAGACAAACTATTCCTCCAATGGTATTATAAAATTGTACAGCTTTGCCAATGATGATCAGTCTCGATATGACACTATTTTGAAAAAATGGTGTCGTCATATCAAGACTTACGGTTCTGCGTTTCCTTGTAACATCGTTTGTGCATTTTTGACACAATATTGGACTGCACTGTTTGTGTTCGGCACATAGAGGCGCGGCGTACGATTTAAAGGGGGGGGGGGTAACTTCCTATACGCATCGCCTTAGGTCACAGGTTCGACTACCATTGGCTGCAAACCATATTTTGTTACGGTATTTAATAAATACTATTTATTGACAAAAATGTAGAGTTTTTGAAAAGTGGTCGGCAAAATCGGAGTCGTTGCGATTTTCAAGACCAGACTGACCAATGACAACTAGCTAAAATATTGCAACAAGGACTTTTAAATTTGGGCAAAAAGCGCGTCTAGTTCCTAGAGGGGTCGAACTTGAGAGAGTGTTTCTGGACTGAATTTACCTGGGCTATAAGTACTTTCCCCCGTCAAATTATACAAATACCGTCAAATCGTAAAAATTTCTTTCTCTGAAGTATTTCCTAAACTTTTTCTGTTCATTTTCATAACGGTTTTTTACCAGAGTGTAGCCCTGAATTTAAGCTTTCTAACGAGCCATCAACTAACTTACTGAAATATTCAAAATTTGGAAAAAAAAAGTCTTTGTATAGACCGAATTTTTTGTACAATTTGTTCTATACAAAGACTTTTTTTACAACTTTTCAACTTCTTAGAAAGCTGAGATCCAGGGCTACACGCTGGTATGAAAACTTTATCATTAATTAAGAATTTTTTACGATAAAAACCGAGTTATAAAATTTGATGGGGTGAAACAATTTGAGCCATTTACCTGAGCCTGACTAGGTATCCGCTTGGCCTGTGTCAAGTCAACCGCCAATGTTAACGATCCAATAAATAGCAGCAGAAGCTGACTACTAATTGTTCTAGTTACTGACCAATTCATTTCAAAATATATGGATCATAAAATGTGTGTAGCTTGGCAACTCATGACATTCTCTGAAATACAATTTTTTTGTAAAAAAATTACATGTTTTTAGCTAAATGTGGCCCAAAACAGATGTATTATAAGCTAGACAATGGTGTAGAGGGGTAGGTGTTTGAGTTGAACTATAGCAGTAAGCAATACTATTTTCTCTCCTTCCTTTTCCCCAGTTGTGTTTTGTAGGAAGAAAATAGAAATAGACAGTTTAGAAGCCTGTACCCAACAGTAAGGCCACAAAGCTAAAGGCAAAGAAAAATGTATCAATGAATCACCCTTCTTAGTCAAAAGGTCTTTTTTGGGGCGCTTGAAAATTAGATGAAAATTGTATAATGAGTAACCACAGGTGCTGAAAATTGTGGGGACGCTTTGAGTAGGGTTCAAGCCGATGGCTGAACAATTTAAAACTGAAAAAGGCATGTTGCATACTGGATCCAAACCATCGATCATGTTCACACCCCTCATAAAACACGGCACTAGTGCAGATATTGTGTCTAAAACAGCTTGGCCCCCCTTGTTGTGAAAACCAAAAGGATCAAGCTAATTTTTAAAGAAAAGTTCAGAATTGGAACCAATGCATATCTTGGACACCATATCTTCACCATGCCCACGATCTTAGTTTTTCAAGTATGGTCTAATCCGGGTCAAAAATGTTCGGGTGATCATGGTCTGACTCAAAATCTTTTTTCATGTCAAATCCCCACAATTGCAACAATACCACTCTATGATTTTAACCCTTTTCCAGCGCATTTTGCTAATAAAATAAAATAATTTAACAAGATCAAAGATAAGATCGATATTAAGTAGGTGTCAGGAAGGAAGACACCAGCTCGTAATATACTAGACAGACACACATCAGATATATATATCTGTATAACCAACCACACAGCTTTGCCTGCCAGCCAGCGATCAATAACTCAAAGCAGCTCACCCCTATCCCCCTTTGTTCAAGGCTAAGGCAACACAGTCCACTGATTTTTTCACCCATCTACATCTGGCTAATTGGTTGTAGTTCAGACCTTAAAATTGCAGAGGCTATGATGAACTTGGGTGAATGGACTAAAAGGATGAAAAATCGATAACCATTAGTTGTTGTGGTTGTAATTAGCGAGTAATTGGGTGGTGGGGGAATGGAGGTGTCACCAATAATAATAGTTGGATCACGTTGATTGTTTCCTTTTCTCGATTTGTACTCATACATCATTTCTGTCGTATCTTTTGACTACTACAATGGACGCTCGATATAACGTTTCGCTCGATATAACGTTTCGCTCGATATAACGTCCGGAAAAATTCTTATTTTGGCCAAACTACAGTGTGTTCTCGATTAAACGAAGCTCGATATAACATCCACTCGTTATAACGTCCCATTTTGGCCGGTCCTTGAGAGACGTTATATCGAGCGTCGACTGTGCTACTATTTACAGCTAGATGTGTTTATAAAAGAGGTTATTTGTAACAGTAAGCGCAGAACATTTTGAAAGGTGATTGAGCATGAATTAAGTGTTCCATTTGCCTAGGATTTACCTAAGATTGGCCAAATGGCCGGTTATTTGACCGAACTCCAGCCATTTTGCAATCATTTATACCATAAATTAGAGCAATTGAATAACCTGCCAAGATCACCGAGTGAAAAGGTTGACTAAATGGCCAGATATTTCGGAATGGCTGGCCATATTCCGCCAAATGGAATAATCAGTCATACGACCGCGCATGAGTCCATCATCCAACCCTACATTTACCCAATATAATTGATTTTTAGATAATATAGCTCAGTCATGCTCATAGTTAACACTAGTATATCTTTGGTTCGGGCATTAACTGGTGTAAAAAAGTCTTTCGGGGACTTTTAAGCTCATTTTTACAATAAAATTATTGCTACAAAAAATTTAAAATCTGGGTTTTGAAACCTTGTTTACCTGCTTTCAAATAGTATACAAAGCTTTTTTGGAATATTCAAGAACACTCATCATTCGGGTCCAAACAATGTGACACGGCGTGTCAGGTGCAAAATCCAAAAAAAATCAAAAATTTTCAAATGTTCGTTAAAAACGCTCTTTTATTTTATTCCAAGATAAATCGATTTTTTTTGACTCTAGCCCATTCGTACTTTAAGTTTTTCTACCAAGATACTAGCGTCGAAGCAACCATGTTTAGTGTCATTCGAAAGCTGAGTTAAAACTGCACACTTCTGTTGTTTCACTTTTTCGTTTTCCTTTTTTATATTTCTTAATATATTATTTTGTTTTAATTAGCACTTTTAGATATGAATTGCCGCATTTCAAATCGTCATAACTTCCATATTTATTGGTTAAAAAACTATGAGTCTGGTCATTCGATAGCTATTTTCCAGGGCTATCTATTAGTCAAGAAAGGGGATCATTATTCAGCCTTTAGGAGGCGGGGCTAACCTTTAAGTAAAAATTAGCATTAAAATTACTACATTTTGAACTGTTTTTCGATATATTAATGGATTCTTCTTCAAGTGATGAAATTTCTGGACCTAAAAAATTAGCGTAAGCAGGCAAAAGAGGAGGGCTTTCAAAAGCTGCAAAAAGATGCCCTTCGCCAAGCCAGAGAGGCTAAAGATAACTTACAACCTCGCCAAGAAGGCACCTACCCTCAAAGAGGAGTTGACCACACTCAAACACCAACTTGCAGCAAAATTTTTGTCTAGAAAATCGACTAATTCCAAAAGTCCGACGAAAAAATGACCCAACAGTAAAATAACCACCAAAAAATGTAAACACCATGAAAAGCGTGTCAAGACTCCTAACTAAAGACACAAATATGAGGGTGATATTTATAAGGTCGTTTTTTATATACCATTTTTTATTTCACTTTTACTTAAACGATATGTCATTTTGTAGCCCTGGAAATACTCTATCAAATGGTCTATGAACATTTTATTTCTCGAAAAAGTTTTATGTACCAATCGAAAGAGAGAGCTACAAAATTATGTGTTCAAAACATTTCTGCGAAAAAAAATTGGATATTAACAACCAGCTTCTAAATAAGTTGCAAATTCTTTATTTTAACAAAGACTGGAAATTCCCGGATTTGAAATCGAGATTTTTAATTTTGTCCTGTCAATTTATCCAAAAATTTTTTTTCAGTAATAAAATGTTTTATACCATTTGATAGAAAATTTCCAGGGCTATAAAATGACATATCGTTAAAGAAAAAGTGAAATAAAAAAATGGTCGCACGGTGCCTTTGAAGTGTAGGGATTTTTTTTTTGGGACACCCTGTACAATAAATGTTTCATCAATTTTTGCAAAAGTTTACCACTTTTTTTGTAGCTGAAAATCTTGGCTACAAAATGAGTGGTGAACTTTTAAAAAATTAAAGAAAAATCTATTGTAAAAACGCAATGCCATAAAATGGCTTTTGAAAAAAAAACGCCGCGAACTTTTGACACGACCTAATAATTTTGCCCCCTAATTACTGAAAAATGCCCCCTAATTCGCTAATTCGCATCCTTTTGAGCTAGGCGGTATAGTGTAATTTAGCCGTTTCAGGGCCTTTTTTCTGCACCTTTTCTGTATCTACTCAATTGCAAAACCAGATAGATGCCGTTTTCCACAGTTAAATGCATACTTCACTTAAACAGGTATGTTTCCAGCTATTGTCGCAATGGGCGGTTGATCACCAGCAGATAGTGTTTTATCCTAAAAAAATGCTGTAAGCACAGCGTTGTTCCACCGAAAAAGCTAAAAACACTTACTCCACTTATAGCCATCCTCTGCCTCTTTTGTTGTATGTAAGAAATTGTAGTTAAACCATTGCGCCCTGAAGAACGCGATTTTTTTTAAAAGACCGACTTCATGCAACGCCTTACACAACATGAAGTGAAAGTTGAGTAGATGGGCGGTGAACCCGAAGACAAGAATGTGACAAAATATGGCAAGTACACATAACACACACCAGGACACTGGATCCATAATTGACCACTTGGCTTGGAAAGGATCTGAAAATTTTACAGAAAATAATACAGTAAAATGTTACAGTCAGCGTATACAATTATCTTTTTCGCCTAGGGCGTGGGTCACATTTTAGGTACCAAAAAATTTCGGTACAGATGGTTGTCTTATTGTGGTCTTGGCTAAACTTGTGGCAAAAAATAGTTTCTTCGTACAGGGTGTAGCAATTTTTTCGGGTGAATAAATTTTGGCCATAATTTTTTAAATTTTAAATATTCGGACAAGATCTTCTTTATTCAAAAGCTGAAGTTAGGGAATCGATTAGTGCCAAACTTGCAGAAAAACTTGCACTATAACAGCCACAAATTTCAATAGACAAAAATAGAGTTTTTCTCTTAACTTTCCTATCAAGCCAGTTTTAAGAGCCAAAACCCGGTGTTTAGACGCCTCAATCTGCATAAATACCAAATTTTGTACGAAAATAAAAAGCAAAAATTAAAAAATCAACAAAGATTTACAATAATTCAAGCTGCCAAACTTTTGCCCCTTAACACTAAAACGTTGCGTCTTGCTCAGAATTTCATGCTGATCATTTCTGTACTGATCGGGGAACGCAACCAACTCGCAAACGAAAAACTCACCAACGCGAAAGACTCGCCAACGTCAGAACGGCGAAAATCGTCGACCAAAAGCTCGCCAAAGAAAAATTCGATTTAAAAAGGGTTCGTAAATTGAATTTTTCGATGGCGAGTTTTGCAGTTGGCGACTGCTGCTGTCGGCGAGTTTGGCCGTTGGCAAGATTTGACGTTGGCGAGTCTATTACATCGGCGAGTCAGTTTCGTACCGCGATCAGTCTTGCGTAAAAAGTTTTTTGCGGGTAATTTTAGCGATTCAGGTTTGATGTATCTAAGTTCAAACTCTGTGTGATTTTTCACCATACCTTTTTTGCAAGCCATTTATTTCCAACTAATTAGCTTTTCAGATGCAAATTAATGTTTTGAAAAGTTGAATAAAAAGTGGAAAATCTCTACAGACACGTTATTCCTAATCCGGATTTTCTTCAGATATATGACTATTACTTTTTGTCCTGCGGTTTACTTCTTTAAGTTTATGTTTATAGGAAAGATGGATTCCTGGGATTCTTTCGCAATCAAATAAGCCTGTCAAACCTGCAATAAAGATATATAAAATTGGCTTAACAATTATGAACACACTTTATTAAAAAAAATTTCACGTAAAACTTTTTTCCGATACGCAAAACCTGAAATCTAACACCAGATTCGTGTTTAGCATAGTCGATTTGCTTACAAAACTGCTTTTAAAGTTGAAAACTCATTTTCAAATTTCAAATTCCTCTCAAGACAATAAATATTCAAATTTTAAATATTTTCAAAATCAAAGACTTTTTGTCTTGAAAGGAATTTTAAATTTGACAATAAATTCTATATTTTAAAAGCACTTTTGTTAGCAAATCAAAATACAAATCTGGTGTTAGAATTCAAGTTTTAACCAGCAGAAAAAGTTTTACGCCAAAAAATTGTTTCAATAAAGTGTGTTCATACTTATTAAGCTAATTTTATGTATATTCATTGTAAGTTTGACAAGTTTATTTCATAGAAAAATAATCCTTTGGAATTTATCTTCTCTATAAACATAAAGCTTGAAAAAGTAATAGTCATATATATAAAGAAAACCAGGATCAGGAATAACGTGTCTGTAGGGATTTTTCACTTTTTTAATACCAATCGAGTTCCTAACATCTTAGCTTGCAAATAAAAAGAACTCGTCGGAATATTAAAAACTAAACAGATTCTGGCCGAAATTCATTCACCCAAAAAATCGCGCCACAACTTTATTCAAACACCACAGTCAACTATATAATTGGCATCACAGTTACCAACAGCTGCTTTACCCAATCTACTTCACACAGTCAATTGTAGGCCTATTCAGAAATATCTCAAGATAAATAATCTGACAATAAACTGCATACCAGTATTTCCACCAGCCATTCTGATCACAAACATCATTACAGCAGCAAAGAATGTCAGGCATATCACCAAAGACATCAGAGTCAGCGAGCCGACCAACACCACAAACATCCTGCAAAATTTTTAAAAAGTAAATTGGAGCACCGTTAGAAAGAATCACTTATAATTCCTTTGACCACACAAGTGTTGAGCCTTAAATTCAATAGTTATTCAAGCAAACGGTAAATACCATATTTACCATTTGCAATGGTGATCATAGCCAGGGATGCATTTGTTGCAGTGTCTACAATGTTTGGTCCCTTCCGATCTGAATTTGAATTCACTTACAAGTGAACATATGATAGTGTCCATGCGATATGGAAACCCTTATATAACATTCGATAGAGCTTCGGAAATGCTTATTGGACTTAGAGATTCTTTTCTGGGGAAAAGTCGATTTTAGGGTGGAAAATGTGTTTGAAAGATGAGTAAAATTTTTTAGCATTAATATCACATAATCACTGCGGAGAATGTGTACTTCGGTAATCTAGTGGTTAAGCGTTCTGTGCTCGAGGATGCTCTCAAGTTCTATTCCTGGCGGTTGTTTTTTAACTTTTTCTTCAATTTATTTATTTTTGCATTTTTTGCCTTAAATGTGTTTCAGTAACAATTTCATTTACAGTCGACGCTCTCCATTGTCTCAAATCCCAAAAAGGCGACGCAATGGAGAGTGTTGCGGGTCTAAATGACATAGTTATCATATTTCCGAGAAACGACCGGCAAAATCGGAATCCTTGCGATATTTCCGACCAGACTGACGAATCAGTTGTGAAAAAAACTTCAAAAATTGAGCTAAAAAAGTGTCGGACCCGAGGTGGGAACGAACTTTTTTGGGGGACACAATGGAGAGCGTCGACTGTATTTGCACTTTAAAGAGATAATCAAAGTGATTTTCAATGAAAAAACTGAGAAAGTACAAGGACAGCTCTGCTCTATACTATACCAATGACCAGCTTAAAGGGGGAAGCCATTTAGGTTTGAAAAAGTGGCTTCCATGGCGCAGTGCGTAGGTGCTCGCGTTTTTCGGCCAAAAATGGTGTTTTTTGGTGTTGCAGGTTCAATCCCACGTAGGGGCACACTATTTTTTTTTTTGCTTGTTTGGCCAGTTTGGAGGTAATTTGGGTCGCTGATCCCGAATCTGGCGTCAAAAAAGTCTAATTACCTCTAAACTGGCCAAATAAGCCAAAAATGGTGTGCCACTACGTGGGATTGAACCTGCAACACCAAAAAACACCATTTTTGGCCAAAAACGCGAGCGCTTACGCACCGCGCCATAGTAGCCACTTTTTCAAACCTACATGGCTCCCCCCCCTTTAAGGGTGCTCATTCTGTGCTTTTTTGTGCTTTTTTTTTCATTTTTTCATTGAAAATCTCTTTTAAGTGCAAATAAATAAAATTGTGACCAAACACATTTAAAGGACCATGACTTTTGCGCGCAGCGGTTGTCCCCTGCCACTTATTTTTTTTTCTCAATCATTGAACTTCTGTACTGATTTTTAAACTCGGTTTCTAACAAAACTATAACTAAAATTAAATTCTAGGCCTTGTTTTGTTAGAAACCTAGTTGGAAATCCGTGCAGAAGTTCAATGATTAGGAAAAAATTTAAATTGGCGGGGGACAACCGCTGCGCGCAAAAACCATGATCCTTTAAGGGAAAAAATGCAAAAATAAATAAATTGAACAAAAAAATTAAAAAACAACCACGAGGAACAGAACTCGAGATATCCTCGAGCACGGAACGCTTTACCACTGACTACCGAAGCACACATTCTTCGCAGTGATTACCGTATTTTCTCTATTAAACGCCCCGGGGCGTTTATTGTTCAACCCAAAAAAATTCTGAAATTGTTAATCAAAAATCGCCTTAACTCTGAAAACCTAGTCAAAAAGAGGGGCGTTTATTAGAGAGGGGGCGTTTATTGAAGAGAGGGCGTTTAATAGAGAAAATACGGTATGTGATATTAATGCTAAAAAATTATGCTCAACTTTCAAACACATTTTCCACCCTTAAATCGACTTTTTAGGCACTATTTTTCAGTGTTGGCCAAAATCGCTCATCGTGACTCAGGATGAGCACCTGTTCATCCTAAGTCAAGATTTGCAGTGACCAATTAACTGTGAAACCAATTAACTGTGAAATTTCTCGAGTAATATACCGGAAATTTCACAGTTTATTGGTCACTACAAATCGTGACTCAGGATGAAGACGTGCTCATCCTGAGTCAGGATGAGCAGTTTTGGTCAGCACTGAAAAATAGGGCCTGCCCCCCCCCCCCTAAAGTCAGAAATCAAAAAAGTTTATTTCGAGGCATGTTATATGCTCCCTTTTTAGCTTATTTTTCACATTACTTCAGGACTGGTAACAAATTTGGGTGTACGGGGGTAATACCCCAACCCCCTACCCTCTACCCTTTGTCCCCTCTGCTCACCCGTAAAAAGTAGTGGTAAAAAATAGTAAGGTGGTAAAAAATAGTTTCTAGCCCCTATTACCCTTTACCCCTACCCTTTGCCTCCAATTTGGTAAAAACTTTGAAAGGGTAAGGGGTGAAGGGTAGGGTAATGCCTCCTACCCCTACCCCTCGGTAAAAAATAGGTCTACCCTCAAATACTTTTTACCAACTCTACCCTTTACCTGGGGTACACTTTGTGACCTAAAGTCCCTACCCTTGCAGGGGGTGGTTAAAGATTCTACCCCCTCAAACAATTTCCGTGTTTCACGGTAAAATTGATTTTCTAGGCCCAGTTTCTGCTCAAAATCACGAATAACGTATTATTTTGGCATTGTGAGCATAGTGACCGCGTATCTCAGAACTTGGACGGCGTCCCGTCCCCGTCCTACACGTTTTTGGTCGGCCGTCCAACGGCCGTCCGAAATATTTTCTAACAGCCGGCCGTCGGCCAGCCGTCCAATATTTTGCCGTCTTGCTAAAATTTTCGCCGGCCGTCCACCGGCCGGCCAAAATAGTAAAAACACATCAAATTTTAATTTTTTTAACCAAGTTTTTTGCTTTCACTGATTCTTTAGTTAAAAAATTGATTCTGAAACTGATTCATCAGTTAAAAGTCTTTATTTGAAAATAATACAGCAATGGCTCTATTCACCTTTATGGGGCAGTATTTTTAGCTTAGTCGCCCTGTTGTTTTTTATTTAAAAAGTGCGTTAGTCTCCTGTCTATTATGGTTATTGTAACACTGTGCTTATGGTGATCATAGTTAACATGACCACCTTCAAAACAACAGGGGGGACCAAGGCATTTTTGAAGAAAAACACAACAAGGACAAAGCTAACAATGATGTCTCGTAAAGGTGAATAGGGCCAGCGTTTCAATACACCGATTACGAAAATATATTTTGAGTTGTATTTTAAAAGTATGGATGCTGCAGCATAGTAGTAATTGCCGTTAACTCTACCTGATTTAATAATATCTTCAAATACTGTTGTAAGACCCTTTATAAAACCTTAAAAACCAAAAGATTCAAGGGATGGTCTCGGTCTAGTACAAGACGGTCTCGGACGGGCCGGCCGTCGGCCGTCCCGTCCGAGTATGCCGTTGCCGGCCGTCCGCCGTCCTGGACGTTTTTCACCGGCCGTCCGCCGGCCGGCCACAAAGACGGCCGGCCGTGCTGGCCGTCCGACCGTCCGGTTTTTCAGCGCCGTCCGGACGGGGACGGGACGGGCCCAGTCGGACGGGCGGTCACTATGATTGTGAGACGTTATTATCGCCCTACGTCCCCTTTTATCGTCTCTCGTTTACCTTGAGTCTCGTTGTTGGTCTTACCTATTCTCGCGCCTAATTTTCACGGTTTAAGTGGAGGAGTACAGGAGTACGGTCCAGACCCAACCCTATACGTCCAGATTTACCTTCAATGGTGAGGATGCAAACTGAATCGTTCTGATTCGCTTGCTTGGTACGAATCGCCTCTCGTTTTCCTTAATGTCTATTGTTGTTTTTGGTGGATTTTTCGGTTGACGATGTCGATTTGTTGGGATTGAATATGTATGGTTGCTAGTGAGCGTTGTTTCTGTTGATTTCGTTCAATAAAGGTAACAGGGTGTTTGATTTAGAGAAATGTGTTGCCTTTACCTCCCTTTCTTTTTCCTCATAGAGATACTGCTTTCTTGATACCCTTTACCTCTACTGTACCTCGTTGGTAAAAATTAGTCCTACCCCTTACCCAACCTTTCACCTCCTTTTCGGTAAAAATTAGTCTACCCTGTACCCCCTTTCCTCTTTCCCATGACTATTTTTTACGGGTTAAGGGAGGGGGGTAATCGTACCCTCTACTTTTCTACCCCTACCCCTTACCGCGTAAAAACAACTTTGTAAAAACTATGGAGGGGTAAAGGTAGGGGTATTACCCCGTACCCCCAAATTTGTTACCAGTCCAGGGATAGGAATGATATTTCTTCAAAAAAAATTTAAATCACTTTTGAAGAAAAAAAAGTGATTTTATCCAGTGCTTATTGCGATTTTCGAGCGAAAAAAAGATTTTGACTAGAATTTTCAAAAATAAAATAGATCCGGGGTCCAAAAAAGTACAAATCTTTTTAAAAAGTACGATTCCATCCATGCGTTACTTCAATATTGTGTAGCGCTTATCTTTCTGCTCACCGTTAGAATATACAGGGTGGTCTTTTATAATCTCCCTAGTTTGTTTTCGCCATAACTTTTTGAATTCGTGGTTTTCGGCGAGATCTTTTTTTTTATTCGAAAGAGCTGCTCTGCGCCGAGCGATTGGTACCAAATTTTGATTTTATCATGATTCTGTTGATCAGCTACGGCTTGTTTTAAAATGTGTCTTTTTAGATGTATTTTTCGCTAAAAAAAAGGTTCAATAATCAAAAATCCAGTCAAAAGTGTTCAACCTTGATCAGATCCAACATTGCAATTGAATGTTCCACACGCTTGGCTTGGTCGACTGCTTTGATCTCTTGGTGCAACTGCAATTTGTACGGATGAAATTTGGCTTCCTTCAGAATCGTCCAGATAGTCGTCTTTGATGGCATGCCTTCCAAATTTCATCCGTACAAATTGCAGTTGCACCAAGAGATCAAAGCAGTCGACCAAGCCAAGCGTGTGGAACATTCAGTTGCAATGTTGGATCTGATTCAAGGTTGAACAGTTTTGATTGGATTTTCGATTATTAAACCTTTTTTTTTAGCGAAAAAGACATTTTAAAGAAAGTTAAAAAAAAAAAAAGTTAGGAAAAAAAAAGAAAGTTAGCTTTTAAAGAAAGTTAGGAAAAGTACAAATAAAAGAAAGTTTTGAAAAAAGCACTTTCCTTCTTTGTATTTCACACCAATTTTCCAAAACACATACTAAAAAGAGCATTGCTAAGCATTAGAAAAATGCTCCGGTTTCAGACCAGGATTTTCACACCAAAGTACAGGGTGTCCCAGAAATTTTGGTCATTTTTAACTGCCATAGCTTTTCTTTATAAAGCGAATTTCGAAATTCTGTAGACGCGGCCTTCATATCTAGAAGCAGTTCACAGGGGCGTAATCGTTTTGCCATTGAAACTTTCGCCAATAAGATCATTTCGCCAACTGCATATTTTCGCCAATGAGATCACTTCGCCAATGCATTTTTTCGCC
Organism: Ditylenchus dipsaci; assembly: GCA_004194705.1. Taxonomy (NCBI): domain Eukaryota; kingdom Metazoa; phylum Nematoda; class Chromadorea; order Rhabditida; family Anguinidae; genus Ditylenchus; species Ditylenchus dipsaci. The sequence goes on along the minus strand of SADC01000869.1, from coordinate 69,460 downwards.
AATGGAATCATTTCGCCTATGGAATCTTTTTGCCAATAAGATCACTTCGCCAATGCATCTTTTTGCCAATGGCATCTTTTCGCCGATAGACTCTTTTCGCGTATACTCTTGATTTCTTTGGCAAATAAGCGGTGAGAAGTGTAAATGTGATTTAATTGGAAATATAATAAAATTGCCGCATTTGCCGGAAAAGTTGCCGCATTTGCCGGAAAAGTTGCCCCATTGGCCAGAAAAGTTGCATCATTTGGACATTTCATGTTGTTTTGCCATCTTGTTTAAGACCGTTTCTTCTGCAAACATCCCTGATGATGATGTGCAGAGATGGACTGCAGGAGTATCCAGAAGAAATTACCGATGTGACGCTAGGAGAGAAGAGGAAGCGAGGAAGAAAGCGCAGGGCAAAAGAGGGAAGCGCCCTGGTTATTGACTGATTTATGTTATTGAATTTGTTGTCTTTGAAGTGTTGTCAATTGTTGTTGAATAAAGTCAGTTGTTGTTTTGAGTGGTGCTGTAAAACTTTGAGAGCTACTAGTATGTAAAACAATGTAATGACAGTATAAGAGATCGTGAATTTGAAAATCCGGCCAATGGGGCAACTTTTGTGGCAAATGGGGCAACTTTTCTGGCCAATGGGGCAACTTTTCTGCTTTTTGACTAGAAATTAGAAAATGGGGAGACTTTTGTGGCAAATGGGGCAACTTTTCTGCTTTTTGATTGGAAATTCGAAAATGGGGCAACTTTTCTGGAAAATGGGGCAACTTTTCCGGCAAATGGGCAATTTTCAATTGTCTTCCGATTTAATTCTTTAAGGGGGGGGGGGTAAAAGCCATTTAGGTTTGAAAAAGTGGCTTCCATGGCGCAGTGCGTAAGTACTCGCGTTTTTTGGCCCAAAATGGTGTTTTTTGGTGACAACCGCTGCGCGCAAAAGTCATGGTCCTTTAAATGTGTTTTGGTCACAATTTTATTTATTTGCACTTAAAAGAGATTTTCAATGAAAAAAAAGCACAAAATAGCACAGAATGAGCACCCTTAAAGGGGGGAGCCATTTAGGCTTGAAAAAGTGGCTACTATGGCGCGGTACGTAAGCGCTCGCGTTTTTGGCCAAAAATGGTGTTTTTTGGTGTTGCAGGTTCAATCCACGTAGTGGCACACCATTTTTTGGCTTATTTGCCAGTTTAGAGGTAATTAGACTTTTTTGACGCCAGATTCGGGATCAGCAACCCAAATCACCTCTAAACTGCCCAAAAAAGCCAAAAAAAATAGTGTGCCCCTACGTGGGTTGAACCTGCAACACTAAAAAAAACACCATTTTGGGCCAAAAAACGCGAGCACTTACGCACTGCGCCATGGAAGCCACTTTTTCAAACCTAAATGGCTTTTACACACCCCCCCCCCTTTAAATGGGGTACACATCCACTAGCGAATACATGATCTCTCAGGTTGGATACCCAGTGGGTATATAACCTATTCTTTTACTCTATACTTTTTAGTAAGTTCACTGACTACTAAGGTCAATAACTATGTAGGAATTGATTGGAATCATTTCCAGCATTGCTTTACTGTCACCAAATGCCGTAATTTTGTGATTTCGTACAAATGACCATCCAAATGAAAGGAAACCATTCGAAATGATACGTACTTAGTTTTATATTGCCTCAACCTCTACCAATTTTATTAATTTGTCGACGCATTTAGTAACTTTCGAGAGTAAGAACTTCACGGTGAAACGAATGAATAACCATGTAAATTAAAATTGCAAAAAACGCTAGTTCCAAAATAATACCGAAAAGTTCCAGGAAAGCCCTAGTTAGAATGGCATGGATTTGGACATCGTACAATGTGTCTTAAATTTTAGCTCTGACTAAATATAACTTTTTTCTCTATTGGTTGCCCAAATCAAAACCTAGAATCTTGGCTACATTTTGGTATATGGAACGTGTGAATTGCCGAAAAGTAAAAAAATATCAGCTAAGATAGTCAAAGAAAAACTCTCAAAAACCATCAATTTTCGGCAATTTAGCTTATGTTAGGCTAGATAAAAGCTTCAGTAGGTGTAAAAGCTTGCGCTAATGATCTTATTGGATAGAAAAGAGTTTTAGGATCATTTTGACACTAAATTGTGTTAATTAAAAGAGATAAAAAAGTGACAGGATCCCTCAAGTAATGCACCCACCCCCTCCCAAAGAGTATTTTTCTCTAAGCTGACTTTGTTCACCTTTCACCCATTTTCCAGCTTTGAGCCCACGAAACCAAGTGTATTTGGCTGCTTCGCGGCGAGAGACTAACACACTCTTCATTACAAGGGATTGGGGTGAAAAAATCAAGGGATCCGAAAAAGTATGCTTAGGGAAAAATACTCTTTGTAGGGGGGGGGGTTACTGGGTCATACCTGCACGCTCAAAAAAATCGGCGCCAGCGCCAGCGCCGGCGCTAGGTGGTCAGATTTTCGCCGCCGGCGCCAGCGCCAGTCGAAAATTTCGGCGCCAGCGCCATAAAAAATGTTTTGAAATGTTTAGTGAGTGTTTTTGCTTTTTAATTCCAAAAATATCAATCAATGCAACACTTTTTTGTTTATTGATTAATTGCTCACTGTTTTAGTAGTAAAAGAACAATTCCTGCAAAAGTACTACAGAAAATTATAATTTGATTAAATGAGAGTTATAGACAAGAAGTCTTTGCTATTTAAAAGAGTTGCTGCAGTAGATTTTTTTCGTCCAGTAGATACCATTGACATAATGCTGAAAATGCGTTCAACCGCCTCTGAACTTGCTGGTATTGGCAGTACCGTATTTACTGTATTAACTCCCCACCCTCTAATAAGTCCCCATCCTACGGAGTCCGTAGTACGGACCTTATATCTCAGCCTAGAGCGAACATTTCGCAAATGTTTTTTGCGTTTTCTTAGTTGCCGCGAGTTTACCTGATTACACTTTTCAGATTTTGGTTGAGCACCCAAAAATCTCAATATCGACCTCAAAATTTTCGATTTTTAGAGGTTTAAAAATAACTTCCCATGGGGACTTAACACAGTAAATACGGTATATCAAATGCTAGCTTAGAAGTTATGGATAGATATAAAATTTTTTTACAAATTGAATTTCAGTCAAGTATTTTGCATAACCTTTGAATGAGCTTTCCAAAAATCACCAGAATCACGTTCAATTTCCAGATTTTTGTTAGATATTTCCTCAAAAATCTTGATATTTGCTCCGTTTCACCCGCTCTAATAGGTTTTCTGAGCATGACAGTTCCAAAGCCGAAAATAGAAGGCTGTTCAACCACTTGGATGTTCCACACCCGGCGCTAGCGCCATCGCCGGCGCCAGCGCCAACGTCATAAAAAAAATCGCCGCCAGCGCCAGCGCCGGCGCCAGACTCCAAAAAATTTCGGCGCCGGCGCCTGCGGCGCCGCCAGGCATTTTTAAAAACAGCGCCGGCGCCGGCGGCAGCGCCAGCGCCGGCGCTGGCGCTTGGCGCCGGCGCTGGCGCTGGTGCAGGTATGCTTGGGGTCTTCACGAAAAAAGGGTATCCACCAGTTTTTGCTGAGGACACTTTTTGGCCTGTGAGTGTGAGTGAGAATGACATTTGTCCTCAGAGCCTGTGAGTGAGAGTGAGAATAACAAAACAGTTTTCATTCTCAGTGAGAATCTCACTAAGAGTGAGATTTTCACTGAAAGTGAGAATCTCAGTGAGTATAATTGTATTTCTTCTAATAAGAGCACATGGGCACTTATTTTCAAACGCCCAAGAATCTGAAAAGTTTGGGGTCGATCTCGAAAAAATTGAGTGCTCAATCAAAATCTAAAACGTGAAATCAGTAGAGCTCGTGGGAGTTAAGAAAACGCGGAAAACAGATTAGCAAAACATTTGCTCTGGGCTGAGACAGAGGTCCTCAGAGTTAGAGGTGAGCGCTTATTAGAGAAAATACGGTAAGCCGAAATCGGATATTTTTGAGGGTGAGGACGTTTTTTGGCCTGTGTGGAGAGTGAGCGAGAATGAAATTTGTCCTCATAGTCAGTGAGCGAGAGTGAGAATTGAAAAAACCTTGTGAGTGAGAGTGAGTTAGATTCTCAGTGAGAATCTCAGTGAGATTCTCAAAACAGTGGTATAAACCACCGGGTATCGAACCTGAGAGATCATGTATTCGCTAGTGGATGTGTACCCCATTTAAAGAATTAAATCACATTTACACTTCTCACCGCTTATTTGCCAAAGAAATCAAGAGTATACGCGAAAAGAGTATATTGGCGAAAAGATGCGTTGGCGAAATGGTCTCATTGTCGAAAAGATGCCGTTGGCGAAACGGTTTCATTGGCGAAAAGATCCAGTTGGCGAAATGACCTTATTGGCGAAAATTTCATTGGCGAAACGATTACGTCCTGTTCACAGACCAGGCCCAAAATCACAAGGGGATCCAAGCGAAAATCGTGTTTTTGACATTATACACCAAAAATGTTGTTAGAGCGAGAAGAGTCGATATGCATTTACAAAAATTTCGCAATTCGTCCAAAAAAAAAGTTATAGCAGTTTGAAAAGGGCCAAAAATGTTGGGATACTCTGTAGTACCAAAGTAGGGCTCTTCATAAGCCATCGTCTTGCCCGATCTGTTCTTTTTACAAAACATTACATATTTCAGAACCCGCACTTACGCCTTATTCCTGCAAACATAGCAGTAGCCGTTTTCGATCACATGTTGGTGCTGTTCATTCCTTTCAAACCTGACAGGACGAATATGTCGTCCCTCAGGTGCTGCATCAACACTCGTTAATACCATCATCCAGACGATATTCCAGGCAAAGGCCAACAGGACCAGTATCGGAAACAGGGAAAACCAGGCAAAGGCACTGATACACACAGGGTTAGACCTCCAACAAGGGGAGTAGCTATCCACGAAAATACTTGCATCGCATCCAAGGACATTGCCAGCCGCTTAATCGCCTGCCCTGAACCTTCAATGAACAAATATTGTGGCGACTTTGTTGGTGCTCCACTGGTGGAGCTTTGATGGCAGTAGTAGGTGTGTCCGAGCTACGATCGCACAAAAACTTCATGTGACTCACATTTGAGCTAAATTTCAGCTGAAAATTTAATTTCTCAGAGTGAATTGGAATGCATATAAAGGGCAGTTGCATTCATTGAAAATGCAGAGAGATTATTTAAATAGAGTTAAATACGGTTCTAAATCCCCTTATTTATTTGCTTCAGCGAATAGGGTATAACAAATAATTATATGCTTTTAACTTGTATGTTGAAAGAGGAATTGAGATTTTTTCCGATTAGCTTTTTTATTGCCCTCAATTATTAATATTATTAAGTTAAAGATTCGAAGAAAAAAGTTAAATTTAAGTTGCAGTTCAGAATCCCCCCCCCCCACGGGGACTGATCAGGTGGAGGAGATAACTTCATATTCGTGTTTCTCGACCCCGATTTCATGAGAAAGCCGGCTGTTTTTTGGTTCTGAGAAAAAAAAATTTTTCGAACCACAGGGGTATCATGGTTTTTTAGTCAAAATTTGAAAAATTTAAATTGGCGCTTTTGAATTTAAAAGGGAATAAGGGCTGTATTGGAGGGGAAGGGAATAAAAGGGGCCACTTTTATGGCAGAACATTATAAATTTGAATATCTATATTCTTCGACTGCCTCACCATGTTTTTCAACTGGGCCGTGGCAAAAAAAGACTCTATACGCATTTTATGGTCAAGAGTACTTCTCGGAATCATGTCTAGGGTAAGTGTGTGCGCGCATCTCTAACTCTCAAGCGCCTGCGCCCTTCGGGGCTTGGGGCTTGGGCTTGGGGCTGGGGCTTGGGGCTTGGAGTTGAGATGCGCACACCACATACCTTAGACACAAATCACTCGAAAGTGACTCTGGATGCATGAAAAAGCATGCATACCAGAGTTTATTTATGCGATAGGCCCCAGTATTAAAAACTATGTTCAACATCTTCTTGTTAGTGGGGCCTGTTGATTAATGGCCCCTTTTATTCCCTTCCCTTTCCTATACAGCCTTTATTCCCTCTAAAATTCTAAAGCGCCAATTTAAATTTTTCAAATTTTGACTAAAAACCATGATACCCCCTGTGGTTCGAAAATTTTTTTCTCAGAACCAAAAAAACAGCCGGCTTTCTCATGAAATCGGGGTCGAGAAACACGAATATGAAGTTATCTCCTCACCTGATCAGTCCCGTGGGGGGGATTCTGAACTCAAGCAAATTTAAAAGAAAGTATACAATATAATAACATTGATGCAGTAAAATCTAAAAAATTAGGGCCAAAAAATTCTGAAGCCATTATTTGAACTAACAATTGCGTAATATCGGCAGGTTTAATGAATACGTAAAAATTCTGTTATTTGAACCGGAACGAATCATAATTTTCGAATAATTCGGATTAGTTTATACATTAAAATACAGTTTTGGATCGAGTAGCTGAAAGTGGTTATTCCATACGTAAATAAATGTTTACAGTGCCTAGAGTCAATCCTACATCATGATAAGCACCTGTTTTAACTCTGAATACCTCATTGCTCCAAAAATAACACGCTCATTCAAATGTTTCTAGACAATGAAAAAATATTGCTGTTTAAATCTCGCCACTAGATTACGTTTGAAGAATAATGAAAAAGAGAAAACTGCATCACTAGTAGTAGCCATTAAATGCCATTCCCACACGGCACTTCACAAAATGCATAATAAGCAGAGTAGGGCACACTCACAGACCAGAAAACAAAATTTAAAGAAGTCCAACTTTGATATTTTCAGAGATTATTAAAAGAACAGCAAAGTGAATTTTGAAGATTTCCCAAGCTCTAACCACCAAAACTTTGACGAAACTGAAAAAATGTTAAAAGAATATTTTAATAGGACATACCAACATTAGCATCTCCCTTTCTTTTTACGCAACATTGGCAGCACAAGTAGAGTATCCATAGCGACTCAAAAACACTTGAGTGAGACACGCAGAAGCCTCAAACACTTACAGCCACATGGCCATCAGCCACTTACTCTAATAATTTCTCCGAACAGACTAACATATCAAAGTTAAATATATTTATTTTGGCCATCATATAACTTTTAAAATGCAGTAAAACAACCAAATGGCAATTACTTCCCCAAATAAACCAGTGAAGGAGAGCAAAAATAGTTGTAATAAAGAGTATTTCAAAAAACTCCCCCATTTTTGAAAATCAATGTAAATTAATTTTTAAAGGCAGTTTTTGAATGTAAGTTATATTTTATCCACTCCTCCGCAATTTTGTCATTGAAAAAAACATTTATAGTGTGTTTAAGGCCCAATATGACCTAATATGCGGAGATTATTGAAAGCATGGAAATCGGCCAGGCAAGAGGTCACGTACACCAATTTTTTAAAAGGGGGAGTTTTTTTGAAACACCCTGTGCATCAAGATAATAATTTATCAGTCTACGAGACAACTCAAATGCAATATATAAATTTATTGGAAACTTTTATCCATTTCACTGGCTAGGCATTTCATCAATATTACTCCTGAAGTTCAGTAGCAGTTTATGATTTCAGACCATCGTAGTACCGAAGTACATCTGGAAACCAATTGAACTGATAGCAGAGTAACGCGAATAAAGTGATCAGTAAGCAGAGAGAAACGCTGAAAAAAATTCAGATAAAATTAAATTAGTCATTACACTTAGAAACCTGAATAGAAAACCAGAAAAGAGACCAGAAGAAATCTTTTTGGCTTCCAACAAATCCATTTGCTTCTTCCTGTTCATATTGCTACCGTCATTAAGAAGAAGACCATTTGTATTGAAGGAAACAGGACTTGAATGAATGAAAGTTCTTCAGCTGTTTCTCTTGAAGCGAGACCACCATTCTGCTGCTGTTTAAAGGCTCTAATTTTGTTTAATTTGATTTCCAGTTGTTTGCGGAGATCTAGACAATCATCGATTTTCTCCTCTTGGGTAGTGGAGCATTCTGGCATTGGAACAATATCACTGTGCAGCTCTTCTTCGACTAATTGTGTACCATTTGATGCTCATTTGGTAGCCCGTCGAGAGAAGATTCCATAATGCATCTAGCTGCCTGAAAATTATCAAATTAGAACGTTTGATAAAATTTCAAATTAGTAAGAATCCAGAAAATTTGAATAGAAAAGAGAAAAACCTAATAGCAATATTGAGGGTATGGAAAAAACTAATGTCCCTGAGCTATAGTTTGAAAGGCTTAGCCAAAGGCGGTTCCATCCACGTGGAGCTCCAGGATCAATTTACGCATAACTAAACGCCACAAGCTCTATGTTAGAGAGATTATGGAGCTGGGATGCGAGTAGAAAGTAAGCTCACAAGCAAGCGGGAACGAACCCGAATGAGATATTTGTATACCTAGCGCTCCAACCAACTGAGCCACTAACGCCATTAGTAACGACGACATATTCTCCACCTTAGTACCAACAGAAAATTATAAAAGATCAGCCATTAAAATAGTGCAACTAATAAAACGAAAACCAAGCTAAATCAAAGTTTTGCAAGACAGTTAGTGTGACATATCATTTACCCTCCGCATAAAGCGTTCCCTTTTCCACGTGTGCATAGAAGAAGTGATTTTATTCTGAAGGATAAGAAAGTATTTTTCTCTGAGTTAGTGTGCTTTTTATAGATGAAAAGGAGATGATTGTGTATAATAGTTTAGACTTTTGAGGACCATATCAGTTGACGACAATTTGAAATTTCAATAATCGTGAGGCAGTTCTTTTTGTCTAGCAACACAATCGACTCTTCCTCATTACACTCCAAAAAATTTGATCATGATAAAGTCCAATGAATTTCGGCTGAACTCCATTATACCAAATCGTCCAAAGAGTAAAATTAGAGTATTATTTTAACGTTTCAGCACTCAAAACGTGCAGAAAACATGTTTTTAGAGCGCAGTCGACAGTTTTCGACAAAAAAATCTTTTTGTTAAAATTGACAAAAACCATGATATTCACCCAATGGTAGGTATCCTCTAAAGACCAATAAAGATAGGGTTTGAACACAGTTTTTTAAATGGAGCCTACCACATAAAGAAACTCTGGTATGCATACCTTTTTATGCATCCAGAGTCACTTTCGAGTGATTTGTGTCTAAGGTATATGGGTGTGCGCATCTCAACTCCAAGCAAGCAAGCCTCCTGCGCCTCCGAAGGGTGCTTGGTTGGTTAGAGATGTGCGCACTCACTAACCTTAGACGTGATTTCGAGTAAGACTCTTGATCATAAAATGCATACAGAGGCTCTTTTTGCCTCGCTCCAGTGACCAAAACAAGGTAAAAATGAACAAGACCAGGTGTCCAGGTACCCTCTCCAGGTTGTTTGCCTTGGTACACCAAGGAAAAAAGTCAAAATTATTGAATTTTTTTGTGCAAAATTTTTGTTTTCCGCGCCCTAAAAACATGTTTGCTGTATGTTTAAGGACTTAAACGTTGAAATAGTTGTATAAAACCACTCTTTGGGCGAGTTGGTATAATGGTGTCTAGCCTGAATTTTTACCGCTGTTTTTAAAGTTCGTTACATATTAAGATTTGATTTTCTTGTTTGATATCGGAAATTCTTATCATCGTCAACGGCGAAAACCCTTTCGTCATCGTCAACGGCGATCGTCAACGGCCGTTGACGTCGTCGTCAACGGCGATCGATCGTCGTTGACGACGATCGACGTTGACGTTGATCAATCGTTAACGGCGATAACTTTTTTCCAAATTTTTTAAACCGAGGGCTGAAAAAAGGAACAAAAGAGAGAAGATACCTGAGGCCAGAGCGAAGGATGTTGTAGTTCGTAAGACATTTTTTAGTCCCGGCTAAGGCTTTAAAGTTCGTTACATTTAAAGTTCGTTACATACATAGGCTTTAAATTTCGTTACATATTAAGATTTGTTATTCTTGTTTGATATCAGAAATTCTTATCATCGTCAACGGTGATAACCCTTTAAAGATGTCAAAGATTCAGACCTAGCTTTTTACGGCTCTAAATTTAATAAGACCCTGTTGTTGCAGAAAAATTTATTCGGCCGGAGTACACAATGTGTGTGTCGCTCAAAAACGCTGAAAATGATCTCAATCGTGCTTCTTTCGATCTTTAACGTGTAGGAAGCACGTTTTTTCAGGATTAGGAAAGCAATTTTGGCGCCAAATCGTTTTTCTACAAGTTAAAGATCGAAAGAAGTACGATTGAGATCATTTTGGTCGTTTTGGTCGACACACACATTGTGTACTTTAGCCAGTTATTCTTAGTAATGCTCGGAAACAATTGAAATTTTGAAAAAAATAACAAACCAATTATTTGTACGAAAACATGGAGCAGCTACGCTTGCCGAGTAGCAATCAGATTTGCTAATTACACCTTCATTATGAGAACAATGTATTTTTTTAGGTCAAACCACGTTCTCAAATCATAACTATAATCACCTCTTGTTGTTCCTTGTCACCAGTATCTGCTGTTGCAATAGTTGGAGAAAAACTATGCGGACTGGTTGTTGTAGTTGTTCCGAATGCACCATCAGTAGCTTAAATATAAAAAATGCAATAATTGGCAATCTAAAACATTCTTCAAAGAACTAACTTGTCGTGTTTGTGATATCCACACTTAAAATTGGCATTTCTGCTAGTGCGCCATCACCAGTGAATATTTTCGGTCGCTCTACTCCTGTATCCACGTTGGCAACGACTTCGCTCGGTCTGCTTGACTTGGGCGTAGATGGTACAGAAGTGGGCGATAATGATTCCACGGCTCTTCCTCTGATCTTGATTTTTGCTTTGGAAGAGTGTATCTCTCAAAATTCAGATTTGGCCTTGGTGCGGTAGACACATCCTGCTCAATTTCATGTAGCACACGGCTGGTTGGACAACGGAAAGTTGATCCTCGAGAAAAAAGAGGATCCTTGGCCTGAAATAATAATAATTATGAAACCGTCTACAAAAAAAACAGCTCACTTGGAAAAAATTGGCTTTACAAATCTGGCCTGTTCCTCCGTGAAGAAAACTTGTTGAGAAAGAATATGCCTCCATAAGTGCTTTGCGAAAGTGGCTGATGGACAAACGAATTTCAGCTTCATTTTCTTGTCTGCATTCTTGTCGTCCTGAAATTTTGATACAAGTCATTACGTCTTAGTGATCCTCACAAACTTAGATACTGCAGCCATAATAATTTCTAAAGCTAAAAATTACCGCGAAAGATTCATTCATGGTGCTGAGCAACGCCAAGTTGTTCCTCTCACCATCTCCAGTCAGAGCACTGTGTAAATAGGTAGAAAAATAGTCCTTTGTTGGATAGATCTGTAGCTTTTTGAAACATAGTCTACCTTTTGAATTTCCCTCCTGAAAACAAAAGTCAGCCAATTCGAATAATTATTTTTTTTTGAAATGCTAACCATTTGATAGTGTGGATTTTCTGGTTTTTTATGAATATAGGACCCCATGCACAGTTGTTCCGATTGTTATTTCTTGAGCTTGCTTGATGTCCTAAAATTAGCAAAATAGATTCGTACTCACAATCAGCCAGCAACAACCTTCACTCCATACGGGTCAAACCCGTAGGTATCTGCCTTACATGCGATTCTGAGAAACTCTGCTTCAGCTTCGGCCGTGTCATTCCACTTAAAAAAAACCAAATGTAAGATTGGAAATCAAACATGAAATTTACTTGTAGCTTTGATGAGCCAGAGCAATTCTCTCTTCTAACCTCTGTGACTGTTTGAGTAGGAGTTTATATTCGGATACGTAGTCGGAGCCTGTTCCCATTAACTCTTCGTCGTAGTCGCCTAGCACAGCTGAAAACAAAAATATTATTTTGAGTATGGCCAGCCGGAGTAAAAAATTGAGTAAATGCATGATCACTGCAAATCTCAAAAAGATTTTGAGGGCGTTAGTCTTGCTAAAAAAAATTACATTGTAGTACTAATCCTGCTAATGAAGCTGCATTCATCTGGGGTAAATGTAATCTGCCATGTAGAAGGTCCCGCTGAAGTTGAACAAATAGCTGGTATCTGTAAGACATTATTTAGGATTAAAATATTATTTCAACAGTTCACTCTTACCTGGTGACCTCCTCCCTTAGACATGCTGGATTCTCAGGATAAAAGCGGACACGAAAACTTAGTGCCAAGTTGTTTACTGCAAATTTTCGCTAGACAAAAACCTCTACAATATCTAAAATTAACCTCTGAACTGTTTGGATAGAGGTTTGGACAAATCCAGCCAGTACTAAAAATAATCATTACAACCGAAAGTTTTTTAGACATCAAAAATGAGTTTGAAAAATACCCGATGGTTGTTTTCGTCCTGGTAGCGCAACCCAAAATATTCCTTCTCCACAATGTCCAAGCACTTGCAGGCATAATCGAAGACATCTTGGCCAGTGCTATCCTTCTTAAAAAACAAACATGTTATACGCGAGAAAGCTTCTCTCCAAATTAGTTGAACGATAATTTTTCTGACAAATATTTGACTCCCAAATACAGTTGTCCATCACCAACACAAAAGTTAATTTAATTACACCCAAAAAGGCAATGAACGTCGATTTTGAAGCAATATAGATGATTATTTCCCAACTGTATCAAGGGGAATTTTTTAACTGTAGAAACAGCAAAGATGGTGCTCCTTCTATAGGCTCCCTCGCATCGAAAATAAACAATTATTTTTTTCTGGAAAGTACACATCAACTTTAGATTAATTTCATATGAAGAATCTCAAAAGCTTTGGCAATGTTTAATCCATGAAACATTATAAGAGATCAGATTTGGCCGGCAAAATGGATTGAATATATTTTACTGATATTTTTATAGCCGAAGTCATGAATCCTTCATAAATATTCGTAATTTAAGTGCAAAATCGCCCCGACTTTGCCAAAAAAATTAAAGGAGTATAGCGGCCGATAGTATGGAGTCAAGGTACATACAAAATACATACAAATGCATTGAATTTACGCTACCCTCTCCCCATTAATATGCTGATCAAATAATACATTTGTCATTCCTCATGATATTTTTCTCGACTGGCCTCAACCCAATAAGTTTGGCAATGCCAGTATATAAGGTCACACCATCAAGAAACAACCTAACCTTAAACACCTCAGAAACCGTCTTCCCATCATCCAGCATTTGCACATTGACCAGGAACTTGTGCGGCCAGCCGCCCATCAAATGAGAAGGACTCAGCTTGGATAAGGACAGCCGACTGAACAGAGAAGTGGACGATTGCGACGGCTGTGACTTGAGCAGACCATTCGGATGGTTGTTGACTGTTTTCGACCTGATCATGATGTCGTTATGAGCATTCTCAGCACTGGCCTGGGCTGGAGGCTTTTTGTTGTTGCCCATGCTATTTTATTGACAAACTTACGAGGCAATGACTGCGGTACAATTAGTTGACGACTTTTTAGAGGTACTTGCTACTTTTCTGAAGACGGAAATATGAATTTTTGATGTTTTTTGAAAATAAATGTAGCAAAGATAGTATCTGGGTATACAAAAATTGAACAAATTAATCAGCACACGGTGGGAAAAAAAGTAGGGCACAAGAGATATATTCCCTGAAACGATTAAGGGCGACTGAAAATTTGGTAATTGGAGCAGGAATTTTAACTGAAACAACCGAACCTAGAATGCACTAATGCACTCGAACTGAAACTATTTGGGGTTATACAGCAACTTAAATAAACTTTGGAGAGAGGGAGGAAAATCGGTTGTAGATCACAGAGTCTTTACCATGACTCCCAAACGTCTCTATTAAAGCTGAATTCACAATGAGGAGGCTGTTTACGAATGCTATAACAGACTTTACACATAGAAATGAACATAACTTTTTTTTGATTTTTTTTTTCAAAAATTATTGTGTCGAACCATCTTATATCTGAGATTCAGGGCCAAACGATTTTTATATAGTATTTGGCCTGAGCCTGAGACTCCGCTGAAAAAAATAGCTGATACCCAAGCATCCCAAATCCACCTATGACAATCCAAAAACACTCCAAAATAACCTAAACCACTTTACGTCGCTCTAGATCACCCTAAAGTCCTTGTAACGACTGTAAACCACCAAGATCTATTCCAAACCACTCTGAATATCCCAAATTAAATATCCCAGAATATCCCAAACGCCCTGAAAACTTCTAAGAACCCCAAAAAACATTAAAATTGCTTCAAAATTACCCTTAAATGGGCTTGCCCACGCTAATAAGAAATGGCGCCCGGGAATTCAATTTATTGGGTACGCGACAGTTCACGCCGGGACAATTCACGCCCGGGACAATTCACAGGACATTTCACGCCCCAGGACAATTCACGCCCCGGACAATTCACGCCCCAGGACAATTCACGCCCTAGATAATTCACATTAATTTACTTTATTTATTCACTTTTCTATTTATCAAACCGTTTAAATCACCCAGAATCGGGGTAATAAGGGTACCTACACACCCTAAAGGGTCTAGTTATTTAGTTAACTATGACTTGCACCCTCACTCTCACCCAACAGGAAAAAGGGTTCTTGTGTGTTATCCCGACCACCCTTGATTTTGCATTTTTTGTGCCAATACTTTTATTTCCCAACTTAATTTTATTTATTAAGGCGATACACAAACGAAAAGTACACGACATTAAAGGGCCTGACCTCTTCCTACTCGGTGGTCCCGCCAATTCAAAAATTTTCCCTTGATCATTGGACTTCTGTACGGATTTTTCCGCCACGTTTCTAACAAAACTAGGCCTGAAATCAAATTTTAGGCTTAGTTTTCTTAGAAACCTAGCTGAAAAATCCGTACAGAAGTCCAATGATCAAGGGAAAATTTTTGAATTGGCGGGGACCACCGAGTAGGAAGAGGTCAGGCCCTTTAACGAGCAATATGTAATGGAACGTTTGGTGGATATAACACGGCAATGTCTTTCATTAGCACATCAAACGGATTCTTGCTATTGTTTCGATTCCTCCACCAGAATTCCTCGAGATAGGCAGTCAGATGGTGACGGGCAGTGCCGCTTTGGATCTTGTTTCTATGCTTGGAAGCTCTCCACATTCTTTCGACGGTGTTGGTGTGTGCTCCAGTTTCCGGATCAACGAAATTCTTCTTGTGATTGACGGTGAGATGTGACAAAGTGAGCTCGTTGCGTTCCAAACCGTTGTAACCATTCCACAGATCAGAAATGACGACCGACGCTGGATGAATACGGCGACTAATCACTTCTTGCAACGTTGCTGCATCCCTGAAGAGTAGATGTTGTAAGTCAGAGTGAAGTATGATAAATTACCTTTTCTCAATAACTTCCAAAAAAACATCTCTCGTTTCACGGCAGATTCCACCAAAGACCCAGGTAGTCGGGAAAAGGCGTCCTTTCTGATACTTGCGGTGCGTATATGCGCTTTCATCGACTTCGACAATCATGTTTGGCCCTCCTATAATACACAGAAATCATAAAAACTAACTTTGCAGTCACAGACTAACCAATAATTCCTGATGTTCGATGTAATACCTCGTGACAGATCTGGCGCATAAATGAATTATAGTCCACAGCCGCTTTGTTAGCAATATTGAGTTCCCTTCCGCACATTTGATAGAAGTCATATCATAGGCCCAGCTAAAACAAAATATACAGAAACATGAATGAGAATCAAAGCAACTTCCACTGTACATAAAGCAGATAATCTTTTCGAACGGAAGTCGCGTTTCTTCAAACCAGTTGTCCACCCAGACGTCTTTAATGGGATCGGCGCTTCACGTTTGGGCTTCTCTTTGAAACCATAGGTATGGCACAACATCCTTTGAAGGCGACAACTTGGTCCTGTACTACTCACCCTCATGTTGATTTTTTGCATACACTTCTTGTAATTACACTTCCAAAAGATCTCTGCACCAAAGTATAGCTTCATCTGATGACCGTTCCTGCAGTGTCTGAAAGTTGGAAGCAAACCACGGTCTTGTAGGAATCTCACACTTGCTTCTTCTCCTCTTGGCAAATCACGGAAATTAAGCTGAAACGTAAATCAATGCTGTAGATCACATGAGAATGAGGATTTACGAAAAAAAAACCTGTTGCGCAGGCTTTGTAACGGTCACTCGCTTTGTAACGGTCACTCGAGTTCTTTTTACAAATGAATCCAACGACATTTGATGCATCACGCGCTTGGACATAGCGGCTTTTGAAATGGAAGGATCTAAAATGCAAAATCAAGGGTGGTCGGGATAACACACAAGAACCAACTGCTCCTTAGTTTTACTTTCACTCTCACTTTCAGTGTACCCAATGACTTTTTTTTTACTCTCACTCTCACGTTCAGTGAAGATTTCGCAATAATTTTAATTTTTTAGTCTGAACCAACCAAACCAGTGGTCGTCCACTTAGATAAAAAAAAATTATATTTCGGGTTCCAAAACCTGTTTTCTGGACTTATTCGGGCATGCTGAAGATGGTTTGATAGTGGTTAAATGCCATTTTGAAGGGTATTTTTTGAGTTTTGGTAAGATCGAGTTTTGGTAAAATCAATTGTACCCGAATACTCAAAAAATATCAAACAAAACCTTATTTTACTATTATCAAAGCATCTTCAGCATGTCCAAATTAATCCAGAAAGCAGGTTTTGGAACATGAAAAACGTAAAAAAATTGTTCCAAGTGCTCGACCACTTGGTTTTGTTGTACCCAGGTACTCGTACCCAGGTTAGGGAACTCAGGTAGTGTAGTGATACCCGGGTAGTAATATTTTGGTCTTGTAAAGAATTTTTAAAAGTTAGAATTGTTTCTATGATCCAACCTGAATTATACTGAATAACCCATGCATCAACAAAACCGAGTGGTCGTCCACTTGGAGCAAAAAAATTTTACGTTTTTCATGTTAAAATAGTCCGCAGGTTCGATCCCACGTGGTGGCACGCTATTTTTTTTTGGCTTGTTTGGCCAGTTCTATGAGTGATTAGACTTTTTTGACGCCAGATTCCGAATCAACGACCCAAATTACCCGTAGAATTGGTCAAACAAGCCAAAATAAATAGTATGTCACCATGTGGGATCGAACCTGCAACACGATTTTGGGCCAAAAAAAGCGAAGGCTTACGCAACGCGAAGGCTTACGCACTGCGCCATGGAGGCCACTTTTTCAATCCTAAATGGTTTCCTCCTGCTTCAACACCACCGGAATCCGAACCTGTAATCTTTTAGCGGTTCAATTTACTAGAAATCCTTTACCAGGATATAAATTTAGCGCCGTGAATTATCATGAATTATCTAGGGGCGTGAATTGTCCTGGGGCGTGAATCGTCCGGGGCGTGAATTGTCCCCGGGCGTGAATTGTCCCGGGCGTGAATTGTCCGGGCGTGAATTGTCCCGGGCGCGAATTGTCCTGGGCGTGAATTGTCCGTGCACCCAATTTTTTCCTAATCATTGAACTTCTGTACGGGTTTTTCAACTTGGTTTCTAACAAAACAAGGCCTAAAACTCAATTTCAGGTCTGGTTTTGTCCGAAACCAAGTTGAAAAATCCGTACAGAAGCTTTGCACCCAGAACAGCGGCGAAAAAACCAAAAAATAAACTTCATACGCCTCCGAAAAACCACACTTCACCCATATAAAACTACGAAAACAGGCTTGAACGGCTCTTTTCCGCAAGCGCACCAATCAAAGGAGGAAAAATAACAGAATAAAATAGCAGATTCAATCTAACCAACTTGATTAGAAAACAACAAGGGAAACTATATAAAAAAAGAAAAGGACCATCAGCGCACCAAAAAAACAAGGAGAAAGTTCCAAATATACAACAATTTGTTGACTTCAATCAGTGTTTTCACCCATCTCTCTAATAACAACAAGGACAGGACAACTCAATTTGAGGTGGTGTCAGCGCAAGCGACAAGTGGTGGTCTACCACCAATAAAACAAATTAGGACATAAAATATTATTGCGTATGTTGTAGATTCCTGGGTAAATGGTGTAATGAGCAGGAGTGTGCACGGGCCGGCCTGACATAGGGCCGTTGTAGACGGCAAATTTCTACTACGAGCCGACAAATATTATTCCTGATTCGGCCAAATCTTATTTTTTAAATTAGATCTAAAAAGAATTTCAAAGAGGATGTAACTAAATTGTTGACTGAATCAAATTAAATTGCTGCCCCTAAAATCTAAATTATTGCCCCTTTTTTCAGCGATTTGTTACCGAAAATAACAAAAAACAAGAATTCAGATTTTAGGGCAGCAATTCAATTTGATCGTTTTGAAAATTATGGCAAGAACTGGAAAGCTGTATAGTTAACGGTTCTGGAAAATTTCGAGAAAACTAACAAAGTTGTATACCGTATATTCTTTATTAGAAGGCCCGGGCCTTCTATTTTTCAACCCTAAAAAAATCGGAAAAAAAATATTTCGATTTTGAGATTTTTGAATGCTCAACTAAAATTTTAAAAGTGGAATCAGGTGAGCTCGTGCTAACTAAGAAAACGCGAAAAACATATTTGCGAATTTCTTTTTCTAGGCTGATATATAGGTCCTCAGGGGGCCTTCTATTAGAGAGGGCCTTCTAATCGAGAATATACGGTATTATATCAGTCCTCTTAAAAAAAGAAAAGCTTAAGATAACAAAGTTTTTTAAAAACTTTTCGGAAAATTTTGCAATTCTCTTTTTTCCGACAGAAAAGCAATGTTCTACTGATAAATTTTCCTTCATGACTGCCAAATCTTAGATAAAAATTTCCTATTTGTAATTTTTTCAAAGGCTTTTTTGAATAATTTTCCTCATGTTTTGGGACTATGTATTCTCCGAGCTTTCCCAACAGTATCCGCCCTGAACAAATTTGGATAAATGCTCAGCCCTTTAAATAAGATAAAGTTAGAGTGTGTGCTGACAGTGAAATCCTATTCGATGACCATAAATTTATACTCTGTATTATTAGGGAAAATATCGCGTACAATGTTGCAAAAAAAGAACATTTCTGGTTGTCGCCACTAAACCACCCAGTTTGTCGTAAAGTTACAAAAGAAGCAAAGTAGAGAAGATCCTGACAAAGGACGACAAAAGTAGTCTATTTCACATGAGTCAAAACACGTTTTAGCAGTGTCTAAGCATGTTTTAGACGCTAAAAACGATAGAAAAGGCGAAAAAACGAAGCACTTAACTAATCAGTTTTCAGAACTTTTTTTGACCGAAATTCGTCTTTTTGCCTTGGTGCCCCAAAGTAAACCAGCCTAAAAAGATATCCAGACACTCTAAACAAATTAAAAACCATCGTATTTAAGGGTATTCTACCCTGTTTTGGTGACTAGAGCTCTACATTTTTAAGGTAATTAGAAGGTATTTAAGGTATTCAGGTTGTTTACCTTTGAGGACCAAGGCAAGAAGTCAAATTTTGATATAAAAAAACTGGAAAGTGCTTTCCTACTTGTTTTCTCGTTTTTTCTATCGTTTTAGCGTCTAAAACATGCTTAGACGCCGCTAAAGCGTGTTTTTGGCTCCTGTGAAACAGTGTATTTTCGCCAAAACTTTCCCCAACAACAGCAAAAAGCAAAAAAGTGTTTTTGGGGCAAACACCTTTATTGAGCATTTAAAGAAGGCAGAGGATTATTCTAGACTTACACGCTTTTCTAACCACCCGAAGAGGCAAAATAAAATTTACATTCACTCAAACACCACCCTCTCCCCCACCCAAAAAGAGTGGAAGGGAGAGGAACTTTTGCGCACCAAATGCAATCACACCCACAAATACTACTATGGGATGGGAGCAAACACACACAACAAAACGGGGAAATTGAGTCAAATAGAGTGCGGGCGCCTCCTATCTCCGGTTTAATCGGGGTGAGGAACAACTGCAAGGAGGCGAATACTGCGGGAGCACAACTCAGCAATAATATATTGAGCGGGAATTAAGGAGTGAGGAGTTTATGGGTGGGGTATAGGGATTGTAATATATAGTGTAGGCTGGCCAGAAGTAGTCAGTAAACAGATTTGCAGAACATAAAGTGAAGAAATGTAAGGAAAACGCAAAGTGTAGTAGAAATTAGAAAATGTGATAGATTTTTACAAATGCAAAAATCTGGCATATATGATGTCGGTATTTGGTAAATAGGGTCAAAACACAATGTGGCTTTTGTGTGTGTGGTTTGGGCCAGATCCATCTAAACTAACAGTCACTAACCACGCTGACACCAAGAAAAAGTGATTTTGACATTATTTACAAAACAAAACTGTACAAAAAACTGAGTCAATGTGTGAAAACAAAATGTCGAAATTTTATTCAGGAAAAAGTTATGGCGATTTAACGACATAAAACTGCTAAGATAATCACGGTTGATAAAACAGGTAAATTTGACAGGTAAATTTTGATTTCAAGCGGATTATCGTTAAAAGCCGATTCAACATCTAATTCAGGGCTCCCAAGTCAGAAAGTCTAAAATCAGCATTTTGGGAGCCCTGATATAATTAAATAAAAAGGCATAAAAACCGAAAAAAAAAATTTCAAGGCGTTTGGCTTGTATTCTGTTTGAAAATTGCTAAACCTGAAATCGATGACTCACAACTGCTTTTTCTTTTTAAGCAAAACTGTTTTTAGGACAGAGAAAAACACTTAGAAACGTCAGCATAAGTGATCATAAATGGCTCAAAGAAAAACAGGGAAGAAAGGCGAATTTGTATTCAAGAGATTTTGCAACATACAGAGTGTGTCAAACATACTGCTATTAAAATAGAAAAATTAAAAAAAATTGGACGCTACTACAATATACGATAGCTTCTGCTGTATACCCCACCCAATAATTAAAAGCTACTGCCGTTGACCCCACCTGATAATTTTTAATGCACTTATAACAATGTCAAATCATTTATTTTGATAAAAAAGACTAAAAAGGCAATCGGCTGGCCATCTCTCAGCATTACAAAATATGAAGAACCCTAAAAAAACAAAGACTAATAAAAATGCAAAATTTTCCCAGCCCTAAATTTTGTTGTTTATCCAATTGGAGCAGGTATCACCAAAAAAGAGGCATGAATAAATAAGGGGGGGAGCAAACGAAAATATGAACAGCAGCAGCGGGGACACCAACAAAACTCTCTGCTTTTCCTTTTAAGTCAAGCAAGCCAAGGTGATGTGGCAAAAAGGAGAGCACAGAGACACAAAGAATGCAACCAGAACACCCTGCTTGTGTACATTTATTCGTGTGCTATTTAAAATTGCAAATCATGTAATATGTTGCATTAGACGGGTGTACACGGGTCGGTCCAACACCGAGTGGAAAATGTCTACTAGGAAACCTGTATTGCTTCTCCTCAGCTCGAAAATTAATGAGAAATTCACGAATATTTGGCTAAATTAAACCTGAGCATTCCAATTCAATTGAATCTAAGCCTAAGAATTTATGGAAGGTACCTGAAACCACCACTTTTCAAAAAAAAGTTATGCAAAAGCACTTGTTGGTAATGGCCAGTTTCTGAGCCTAAGCCTAACTAAAAATTATTGGGGATGGGGGAATATACCGATAATTTTTTATTTACGCTAAACTAGGGTCTCTTGCCAATGAAACTGTTCACAACACCCAAGTCTGCCTAAAATTTCTATATTTTATGAAATTAAAAAAGATTGATCTTTTAGATCAATCTTTTGAGTTTTTTGAACAGTGATCAGAGGCAGGATCAGGCATATTTACCCCGTGCCCAGCTAACACATTTAAAGTAGAGCTAGACTGAAATCGACAGCATAAAGTTTGCCAGACACATAGCTTGGGTGGTTGTCTTCATGTGCTAGCTTCTTTTAGGGGCAGATGGCATGGACTCTGGCTTATACTTGCCTATTTTCCCTTTATATCTACTGCTACTGCTTTCCTCGTTGTCTTTTTCTTTGAGCTCTATTATTTTAGTGCGTTCTAGCCTATCAAGCAGTTTATTTATGGCTTTAGTTGAATGCCAGGCAAACATTACCATTGTTTTAATGGGAAGGCTTTTTGGAATGGAGAAAGCAATTAGCTGTTTTTCTAGATGGCAGGAAAATATAAATTTTTAGGGAGATATATAGCAATATCTAATCCAGAGTCGCATCCAGAGTCACTTTTCAGTGATTCCTGTAGCATAAGTAGTAGTACTAAGTAATGCAATAAATGACATTAAAATTAGACAATTGCTGTAAAAAATGAAAAGCGAGAGCATGGCTTTTCAAGAAAAACAAGGGTTAAGCTAAGGGTCAGCCGTTTTGAAAAAGCCATTTTCATTAGGGATAAAGACAAGACGGTACAAATTCGTCTCGTTAGCTGAAAAGTTTTTCTAAAAGCTTATCTTGTTCTGGTCGATGTGCACTATCCCGGCATCGGTCCCGAAATTACGTCTGTCCTGAAACGCTAATTTTAACACTAGTTTGTTTGTAACTGAAAATTGCTTACCGAAATATTGTTCATGTAAAAAAACCTCGCAAATTTATACAATTAAAGAAGGTTTGCCAAGTGAACTGATTTGTGAGCATTTGTGTGATTTGGATCCAAAGTGGCAATTTAGTTAAATTTAAAAATGTAATAAAAACCAAAGAAATCAACATTTTTTCAAACGACTTTTACTGATTTGACCCAAACTGTTGATTTTAGTCCCATCCCACCCAGTTTTTTTTACGAATAAGTGATCCCACAAATTTAAAATTGTCAAGTTTCATTTTGAGATCACAAAAATTAAGAATCACAAAAACATGAATCAAAACATTTTAACGACTTTTTTAGTCCAAAAACAATTTTATAGATTAAAGCACACAAAACAAAGTATTCCAACGGCAAAAAACAAGGATTTTAAATAGTAAACACACAAAGTTTGGGATGTAAAAACATTTTGAATACCTTGTACAAAATAGGTGAAGACCACAAATCGGTTTCAGCAATACATTTCCTGTATTTATACACAGGAAAGGTGAAATTTTTTGTAGAAAAATAAATCATTGAAAGATCGAAAATAAGCAACTAATAGGTCATCAAAGATTTGTTTACTTCTTTTCTCTTTTTCTATTTGTTTTTGTTTTTAATCGTTTGATCACTTATTGCAAAAAACTAGGACATTTAAAATTATAAACTTTTAAGTGACTTTGTCACTATACAAGATTTGAAATATCGTATTTTCTAAGATATAACTTAGAATTCTTATCCTGCCAGTCAAAATAAACGGCCACAAAATTGAAGAAGACAAAAATCTTCGGAAGAGCATCATACAATCAATGGGTGAAGGTCTCTATTGGATTGGTTGGGATTCCAAATATATAACAGAAGAAACTAAAATAAAAGTATTAACGTCTAGGAGAATTTAAAAAAGTTAAGGCGGAGACCAGCAATATTTTTCGGTCCCAGTTTGCACTTGTTTCGCATTCAATCTGATATTCATGACCTTGCACTACTAATTTTAAATTGTACTACTATTTTTAAATTGTACTACTATTTTTAAATACAGTCGACGCTCGATATAAAGAACCCCGATACAACGAACGCTTGATATAACTAACCCCTGTGGCTGGTCCCAAGGGGGTTCGTTGTATCGAGCGTCGACTGTATGGTAGAAAAATTGAAAAATTCAGATGAAAGCACTTGAAAAACTTAGCGAGAAAGAAAAAAGTAGGTTGTTGGGTTACTACTGGATTTACTGGTCTCCACCTTTTCTTCGTTTAACGCACAAACATGCTCCTTTAAGCTTTTTGCATATGATCGATCGTTTTATGCGCTTGCAAACATGGCTTGCTATTAAAAAAAATTAACTGCACTTTCTTTAAAAATCAATATTAGAAAAATGAAATCATTTTTTGGGTATTGGGTCGACTTTTAAGATGGGCAAAGAATTTTGAAAAAAAAAATCGATAATGGCTAGAGTCGAATGCTTTCAACACTTGTGCGCTCTTATTTTCCATCATTTTCTCGTTTTCACTTCTCATTTAAAATATTTTTCTCATTTTAAATATTTCCCCTTATTATACTTTTTTGTAATACATTGTGTTAAATAACTTGATTCCTGTAGTATGATTATATAGGTATTGTACAGGTTTTTTTACAGCAATTTTATACAGGTTTTTAGTGGCCCGATATCTAATAATAAGCCTTAATTTTCAGACCATTTACAAGTAAATTCTGCAATTTAATATTAACGTTTTTAATGCAATTTTTAATTGCGTACAATTTTTTTAACCGTTTGATTGTTAAACCAAGATCTTACGGCCATTGATCTCCGCGTGTATTTAGCCACCGAGGCTGGAGACATTTGGGATACAGTCGAGTTCGTATATCTCGGCACCAACACACCCCCCCCCATCCCCAAAGTTATTTACTGGGTAGTTCCTGCATGCCAAGATCTACTGTCTCCAGTGCCCAAATGCATGAAAAACCGGTCAAATTTGGTCCTAAAATAGGATCTAAAATCGGACAGGTCCTAAAATCGGACAGATTAAAAAATTGGATCATTTTCACAGGTCTCATAGTTATTGAGCCGCGGATAAAGAGTATGAACTCCGCCTTGAAAAATATTTTTACTATATTCTTATATATTACAAAAAATATAATTATAATATTAATTATAATAATTAATTATATCAATTAATTATATTAATTATAATAATTTTAATTATAAAAACTTAAAATTTTCACAGTAATTCATTACGTCACTTTTTTAAACAATGAGATTTTAGAAAAATATCTGAAGATGGGCATTTTGTTCATTTTCTTAGTTTTTACTACATATTTTTTAAATATTAATTCTATGAACGCAACTGAGTTGCTGCATCAATGGGGAAAAAACCAAGTCTGTAAATTTGCTGGTAATTTTTAAGAATTTTAATAAGGACGATACGTTAAATTTTCGCCCATTTTTGAGGAAAAAGTGCCCAGTTTTTTTGTTTTAGTCAAAAAGGCCAAAATGTGCGAAGTTTTGGCGAAAAACTGCCTAGTTTTTTCTAATTGTGCCCAGTTTTTGTGAAAAGCCTCTAGATCAAGGACTAAGTCAGCATATTTTGGTGACCGTATGCAAGAATATCCATTTCTTGCAGGTGTAAAAAATAAATAGAAAATATCCAGAACTAGGCACACATTCACCAATACCGGGCATATTTTCTCAAAAACTGGGCACTTTTTTTGCCAAAACTGGTCATTTTTCCGTTTTTCCTTGAAATAATTTATCGAAAATTGAAATGTGTGATGTCAGCGACAAAAGTACCCACAAAAAGTGTTCATTTTCTATATTTATTACAGAAGCCGTCCGAGAAGAAGCAAAACCAAGGCTCAATATTTGGCAGAGAACTGTGAAAAAGTTAAAATCCAGCTATAAAAAGGGTGCAATCGAGCCTATTTCATGGTGGGATAAGTGGAACAAATACAATGATGAAATATCGCCTTCACAAAATATCTTTTTTAAATACGCCTATTATGCTAAGCATACATACAAGAAAATAGTGGAGCACAAGATTAACGAAAAAAGATTTGTCAACAAGATGTATAAAGAAGCTTTTGGAGGAATCCCAGCTAAATACCGCCCTAGAGCTTGGCTGAATCTTTTGGTTTTTTTAAATTATTTTAAAGTCCCTCTTACCGTATTTACTCTAATTTAGACCCCCCCCCTAAATTCAAAAAATGTGTTCTCTCGTTGTGTTTTCACTCACTTTTTGAAAATCCGTGATGGGGGGGGGTCTATAATTAAAGAAAATACGGTCCTACCTAACAAAGGGGGGGGGGGTTTGCCTTGGCTCCCCCTGTTTTTTTTTACATTTTAGGCTTAGGCAAAGGTAGGCCAGCGTATGTAAGGACGGACTCAAACATATTTTAGACTTATCTTTGAGTCTGTCTCAACGTACATTGGCGTATCTTTACCTGAGCCTAAGCCTAAAAACTGACACAGGGGCCAAGTCAACCCCCCCCTCGTTTGTTGGATAGGGCCGAAAACACGGTAGTACCTTTTTTAAAAGTACAGTCAAACCTCGATATAACAACACCCCCAAAAGTTCGTTCCCGCCTAGGTTCCGACACTTTTTTCAACCCAATTTTGAACGTTTTTGTCAGTTCTGTTTTTACCGTTACTACTCATTTGCGCGCACTTGTTTGCGCGCACTCATTTGCGCGCACTCGTTTGCGCGCAACTCAATTTATTCGGTATTTTCGGGCGGCACCGAATTCATCCAGAAAAGTTGTCTTAGCATAAAATTTTCTGTACTCCCCGGTGAATTGATAATGGTCGGATCCACCTTATAACATGGCCTAAAAGGTACCTATGTGGTGGTAACCAGGCGGTATTCAGGTGGTGGTACCAAAGTGGTGGTCCCCAGGTAGTGGTCTCCAGGTGGTGGTCCCCAAGTGGTGTTACCCAGGTAAATTGAGTGGTAGTATGGAGATGGTAGTACCAAGAAAGTGGCACTCACGTGGTAGTACCGCAGTGACTAGGTACCAGTACTCAGGTGAAGTGTCCAGTTAGTGGTACTTGGGTGGTGTTAGATGGTAGTTTCTAGGTAATGGCATTTAAATGGTAGTACAGTCAACTCTCGATAATCCGTCACTCGCTAATCCGTCTCTCTCGATAATCCGTCACCTTCGTGACACTTTGTTTGGTTTTGCCTTGAATAAATAAGGCTAATCCGTCACTCGCTAATCCGTCACTCTTGATTATCCGTCACCCAACGACCGGTCCCAAGGGGTGACGGATTATCGAGAGTTGACTGTACTCACTTGGAAGTAGCGAGGATGTATATCAGAACATTCTTTGTGGTGCATCTGACGATATTAATAGCTGGATCATCTGGATGTCCCATGTGCCAACAAAACCAAGTGGTCGTCCACTTGGATCAAGAACACATTTTTTCACATTTTCAGGTTCCAAAATCTGTTTTCTGCACTAATTCGAGCATTTAAAAGATGGTTTGACAGTAGTGAAATTACGTTTGACAACATTCACGAAAAATGTAAAATACCACCAAAAACGTAATTTTACTGCTGTAAAATCATCTTTAGAATGCTCGAATTAGTGCAGAAAACAGGTTTTTTAAACTCAAAAACGTGAATATTTATTTGATCCAAGTGGACGACCACTTGGTTTTGTTGGTACATGAAACAAATGTATAACCATTCATGTGGTTAAAGCACTCAGCTACCCCGTGGTTTGTTTGAGTTTTTTTTGGCGTAGTATTTTGGTACTATGAGACCGTATTTGGGGCACGCTTCTGAATGAAATACAATAGTTTTCAATTAGAAAAATTCGAGAGAAATTGAATTGCGCGCAAATGAGTTGCACGCAAATGAGTACGAACCGTTTTTACAGTCTGGTCCAGGGATCGACAAATGTGCCTGAAGGGCACATTTCAGGGCACATCGATTTTTAAAAAATATGTACCCTACAAAGGGCACAATGTGCCCTTTTTAGGGTACACATTTTTGGCGCAAAATTTTTGTGCCTTTTTAGGGCACAATGTGCTCTTTCTAGGGCACATATTTTTTTGATCCAAAGTTATGTGCCCTTTTTAGGGCACATTATCCGAAAAATGTGCCCTTTCTAAGACAAAATGTGCCCTTTTGTTTTTAAAAATATTTTTTACCACACAAGTCCACCTCAAACCACCTAAAAAGCCAGCATAAACACTGCAGAAGAGACCAAACCACTGATAGCACCTTAAACCATTGAAAATTGTCATTGGGGACAGAGTGAATAAAAGAAGTGAGAGCGCGAGTAAAAGAGAGAGTGAATGTGAAAATTTTAGGTATTATGCATTGAGAACAGAGTGCAAGTGAGAGTGAGGGTCAAAAGAGAGTGAAACCAACCCTCGAGTGGGTGTTTAGGTCAAACTTTGGGAATAACATGACTTCCTTTCAAGAAAAAATATACCTTAAAAAACATACCCTAAAAAACCTCCCTCATATAACCCCGGTTGTTACAGGGGGGGGGGGATGGTTATTACAGGGGAGGGGTTACTTGGAGGTTTTTACGTTCGCAACCGCATGCGGTTTGCTACTGTAAAAGAGCTGCTTTAAAGCAACGAAATGATGACCTAGAAATGAAAATGCTCAATTTGCATGCAAAACACTGATATTTACTGTGATTATTCAAGTATTTCTACTATGAACTATTTTAAGTATTTATAGGCCGAAATACAAATAAAAACTGTAAAAAAACACTAATGATCAAAAAAACATAAAAAATTAGGAAAAAAATATTTTTAAAAACAAAAGGGCACATTTTGTCTTAGAAAGGGCACATTTTTCGGATAATGTGCCCTAAAAAAGGCACATAAATTTGGATCGAAAAATATGTGCCCTAGAAAGGG
The DNA here is from genome assembly GCA_004194705.1 of Ditylenchus dipsaci. NCBI lineage: Eukaryota > Metazoa > Nematoda > Chromadorea > Rhabditida > Anguinidae > Ditylenchus > Ditylenchus dipsaci. The sequence goes on along the minus strand of SADC01000869.1, from coordinate 41,237 downwards.
CACATTGTGCCCTTTGTAGGGTACATATTTTTTTCAACTGTGAAAATCAAAAAAAGGGCACATTGTGCCCGGAAAAGGCACATTTGTCGAACCCTGGTCTGGTCCAAATATCGTGAGGATTACGATTTTGCCGATCGTTTTTTCAAAAGAGAGTAAATTTTTTAATTAAAAAAGTCAAAACTCGATATAACGACACCTGTTTTCAAAAAAGAGGTGTCGTTATATCGAGTTTTGACTTTTTAATAAAAAATTTTTTCTCTTTTCAAAAAAAGATCGGCAAAATCGTAATCCTCACGATATTTGGGACCAGACTGTGAAAAGAGAACTGACAAAACATTAAAAAATTGGGTTGAAGAAAGTGTCGGACCCTAGGCGGGAACGAACTTTTGAGGGTGTTGTTATATCGAGGTCTGACTGTAGTCTCTAACAGCTGATTTTTTATTTTACTTTAATCATGGACCAAACGAGACAATGATAAAAAATCAATTTTTTAAAAAGTGTTGTACCCTAGTGGGGCATGGGAAGGGTGAAGTTAGATTGAGGGTTAACTTATCAAAACGTTGTTCAAATTTCATATTTTCAAGGTGTCTAGGTATCCTTTGAGTCGATTCACCTCGGTCCTCAAGGCAACAGGTCAAATTTCGGTCAAAAATAACCCGTCTGAAAATTCTTTTGCGCCCTAAATCATGTTTGTTTTGTATTTTTAGGGTCTAAAATGGCACAAAGTGTTAAAAATCCTTTTCACGTTAAAAAAAGATATTGCATAAAGCATTTGGGCAATGCAAATATAGTTTAACCAAATTCGGTGTATACCTTCAATCTGTGCCAAGTTCTCTTGTTCAATTTTTTAACCTTGTAGTTTATTTTGCGTGCTTTTAAAAATAAAACTTTTCGAAGAACGAGCTTGCGGGTCGAAAGCAAGCTGAAGGTGTACACGAAACTTGAGTCTTAGTCGGCACCGAATCGAGTATAAGGAGAGGGCTGTATAATTAGAGGGGACAGCGAGCTTGAGTATGAAGGATTGTACACTAAAATCGCTTTAGATTGAAAAAATTGTGCAGCACCATTGTTACAGAGTGCCTTTTACGTGTTAAAACAAAATAAAACAAATTAAGATGCAAATGCAAGTCTTTCCTGGTTTTTACTTAAACAAGAAAATGACACAATACGGCACGATCCAGCTGAAGACTTTGTAACTTTTGCCACGAATTACAAAAGAGCTTTCAATGTGAGTCATGCTAAAATAGAAAATAGCTCTCATAGAAAAGAAGTGAGTTTTTGAAAAAGCTTATACTAAATACTAGCAGTAAAACTATTGGACTCAAAAAAAGGAACCCCAAAACCCCTTATGATAGCAAACTCATAGTTTGAAGTAGGAGAAAATTGTAGTACTCTGAACTTTCTTATAATTTCTCTAAATGATGTTTATTCCGCGATTTAACTACACTAACGCACGTAAAACAAAATAGTACCGAATACCTCCCCCCCTCCGTAAATCTGACCTTCCCAAAGTCGCTGTAAGTATCCTTTGAAACAACAAGTTTAGGCTTAGCCCTTAGTCTCGGGGGTAGGCCAGCATACCGAAGTTGTGACTAATAAATAGTTTACGCACTCAGGTATGTGTGTGTACGTATCTCAACCCCAAGCAACCAGGCCCACTGCGCCCCCGAACTGGTGATTTTGGGTCACTTTTCAAAAAATTCGAGTATGGGGGGAACTAAAGAAGTACCTAAAAAGTACTTTTGGCGCAAAAAAAAGTCTTTTTGTACGAAAAAAACAAAGAACAAAAAAGTTAGCAGCAAAAAAGTCTTTTGGGAGCAAAAAAAAAATGCAGCACCAGAAAGCATTGTCCATTTAAAAAGATTTGTACTAGGTGAATTCAAAACAAAATTATTTTGAAATACAACTTTTCCAAGTATACTCCAAGGAATAAAGGATAAAACAACTTCAGTATACTATCAGTATAGGTAGACCAATAGTAAAACAGCGGCGGGCTTTAAAAGGAGAACAGACCAGTTTGCCATAGCCAGTTCGCCACGCTTTCTGAACTGACTAGTTTGCCACAAAACAGACCACGAATTATTTTTTCACTTTTTTGTAGTTTGAAGAACACGTTTAAGTCCGTCCTAACATGCGCTGGCCCACCCTGCGCCTAATAGTAAGCCTAAACAAAAGCATCTCAAAGTGGCCACGTTGCGAACTGAGCTAAATTCTGTCTAGCCTACTGTCCATCTCTGGTTTGGCACAGCTGGTGTCGGAATATTCTGAAAATTTGTGTTTCTTCGTCGAAAAAAATAATTTTTGAAATTTTTTACATTCAACCTTCGATATAACGTACACTTAGTCATATCAAAGTTTGAGTGTATATTCTAATGCCGATTGTCTTTAGCAACCTAAATTATCAAGCAATTTTATAAAAACGTACATATAACTCAGCTTGAACCCTTAAAAACCGACTCCTAAATGACTAAAATTTATCTTTCAGATCTATGAGGATCTAGCTCATATAAAAAGAATTATGCTGAATTTTCAACAATGAGGGGATTGATGAAGTATTATTATTTTAAAAAAAATTAAACTGATTTCTGTAATTTGTCGGAAAAGGTTACCGTCAAATTTCAAATTCCTCTCGAGACAAAAATTTAATTTTTTCCAAAATGCTATATTTGAATAATTCTGTCTCGAGAGTAATTCGAAATTTGACGGTAATCTTTCTATTCTAAGAAGAGTTTTTAAAGGGGCATGCTCGAACCCGATGCAATAATTCTTGCATTTAAAATTCTCGGGTACCAGGCACACCAGAGATTTGAGTTTCAAAATCGTTTTTGAAATCATTGAATGTTTTGTTCTAGCTTTCATAGCTTGATCTTATTGAATCCATGGTTCTTATGCATTATCGGGACTACCTAGTTTTACTGTCATTTATGCGTCCCACGATATTGAAAACATATTATTTTAAATTATCTTATCTCTCGGCAATTCGCGAAAATGCATACCTAAAACTCAACCGAAATTATTAACAACAATTCTAATAATACTAACAAGGTCAACAAAACAAAAAAGTACAAATATGAAAATCGGAAATGAGTTAAATATCACGGTGGAATATAACAATTGCATTCTGACAGTTCTGTTTCAGGGTATTTTGATGTCGCGTGAAGACAATTTTGTGCATTCATTAGCATAAATGACAGTAAAATCAGGTAGTCCGATAATGCATAACAACCGAATCCATTTGGAGGCACCTAAATACACAAGAGAAAAAAGCAAAAGACGGCAGAAAATATGGCGGAAACTTATCTAATGCGAGACGGCGTATTTTTATTTATAAATAATAATAAAAATTGGCACACTAGAACAAAACATTCAAAATGATTTCAAAAACGTTTTTGAAATTCAAATCTCTGGCGTTCCTGGTACCCGCGAATTTGAAATGCAAGAATTATTGCATCGTGCGCGAGCATGCCCCTTTAAAGCAAATTGACCATGCTGAGCATGAATCCGGTATCTCATTTTGGAAATTGTCAGTGTGCATTGCGTTGTGGGCAAATGATAGCTCAAAAAGTGACTTATCTTACATCTTGCTCTAGCGAAACTTTTTTGTCGAAATTTTTTCAAACCAAAAATATTATCAAAATCCTCCATCAGAAAACCAAAATTCATCCACGAGGATCGGAGTGTTAATTGACTAGAAGTTAATTGTGCTGGAGGGTTAACTGTACTCGGGTTACTGCATTACAGGGTGGATTGGAGCGATATTGCCAGATGAGAGTAGCGCACCTGGCAAGATATGTTTTTCTTGTTGCTTCCATTCGTTTTCAGTCTTCCGATCAAAGAAACCGCGGCACCGAATCAGCGGTTTCGAAGCTTTCTTCATCGCTACATCTAAATGAAAAATGACCGAAAATATGAAAAAATGACCACCCTCTGTTCCGATGATGTAAATCTCGGAAGATCCGCACCGGTTGAACGTCAGATGCGGCACCGACCAGTGCCAGGGCCTCACCTCATTGTTTTATCATTCTTATAAACACAGCAAATTTTTCGTGCATTTTTATTCCTTACAAATATGCAGCAGGGGACAAATACAAATGTAACTAGGGGCAACAGGCGCCTATCGGCGCCACTATCAAATTTTAAAAATTACATAAATAATAATCGATGACATACCCTTACCTGGCTGCCCTTTTTCTGGTTACCCGTCCTCTTGGCTACCCTCCTCCTGGATAACTCCCTACTGGCTTTCCTCCTACTAGGTAGCCCCTCCTGGATAAATTTTCCATATATACCCTTCTCCTGGCTGCTTTCCTTCTTGGTACTTCACTTCTGCCTACCCTCTTCCTGGTTACCGTCCTCTTGGACACCTTCCTACTGGCTACCCTCTTTTTGGGCATCCCTCCTACCTACCCTGCTCCTGGCTAACTTCCTCCTGTGTATCTCTCTCCTGCTTCCCACCTACTGAGTAGCACCCTCCTTGCCGCCCTCTTCCTAGATACCCGCTTCCCGGGCTCGAGCATTAAATCAACCCAAAATCCAGGCTAAAATCCACCATCTCCGATTCAGAGGGACTTAAAACTTATTTTGGAGCCACGTCAATTTAACGGTTTTGTAGTTAAAAGATAGCTAAGATATTGAGTTAAAAAAACTTTTTTTTGGAGCCTACTCAATTTTCGTCTTTTGTACTTAAAAGATAGCTAAGATATTAAATTTTAGGGTTACGGAAAAATATCCGGGATGAGTTCACAAAAATTGGCAAACAATCCAACTTGAACACAAAAGTTGCGACCCACCCACACACCCACACATGCCATCTCCGATTTGGAGGGACTTAAAAACTTTTTTTGGAGCCACCTCAATTTGACGGTTTGTACAGGTACAGTCAAACCTCTCTACTATGGCACCCCAAAAGTTCGTTCCGCCTTGGGTCCGACACTTTTTTTACCTCGATTTTTGAAGGCTTTTGCCATTTCTGTTTTGACAGTCTGGTCCCAATATCGTAAGGATTCCGATTTTGCCGATCGTTTTTCAGAATTATAAAGAAAATTCTTCTAAAAAGCAAAAACTCAGTTTAAAAACAGAAATTTTGAATTTTCCTGTTTTTGAACTGAGTTTTTGCTTTTTTAGAAGAATTTTTAGAAGAACGATCGGCAAAATCGGAATCCTTACGATATTTGGGACCAGACTGTCGAAACAGAATGGATAAAAGACTTTGAAAATTCGGTTAAAAAAAGTGTCGGACCCAAGGCGGGAACGAACTTTTGGGGTGCCATAGTAGAGAGGTTTGACTGTACTAAAAAGATAGCTAAGATATTGAATTTAAGGGTTCCGGAAAGATATCCGGGATAAATTTACAAGAATCGGCAGAAAATCAAAATTGAACACGAAAATCAACCCAAAATCCAGGCTAAAATCCACCATCTCCGATTCAGAGGGACTTAAAAACTTATTTTTAGAGCCACGTCAATTTTTACGGTGTTGTAGTTAAAAGATAGCTAAGATATTGAATTTTAGGGTTCCGAAAAGATATCCGGTATACGTTTACAAAAATTGGCAGAAAATCCAACTTGAACACGAAAATCAACCCAAAATTCAGGCTGAAATTCACCAACTCCGATTTGGAGGGACTAAAAAATTTTTTTTGGAGCCACCTCAATTTAACGGTTTTGTACAGGTACTAAAAAGATGGCTAAGATATTGAATTTTAGGGTTCCGGAAAGATATCCGGGATAAGATTACAAAAGTTGGCAAAAAATCAAACTTGAACACAAAAGTGGCGACCCACCACCCGCACACCCACACATGCCAAATACTATATAGAGATTAAAAGAAATGTATCCTCGGTGCAAGTTTAGTAAAACGTTGCGTGCAATTATTTTTGGCCCAGATCTTACTTTGTGGCTGCTTGTTGCAAGAGTTACTTGAGACAACAGCCTATCAACACTGGCTGAGCTGGCGGGAATGGCTAGGATATTTGGTGCCATCGTCTTTAGGATTGGGACAGGCTCTGCACTGGCGTTGTTCTATAACTCCATCGCCTTGAAGGTTGTTTACTGACTACTGCCAAGTAGGCTTTGATTTCCTCAAGTCCATAGACGTAAACTGCAAGCAGGAGATAAGACATGGAGCGAAGCGAACACTTAGCGGCTGTCGATGAGCCATGATAGTTTGAAATAAAGTTTGCTGCCTTAATTCGGTTAATGAGAAATCACATATAAATTTTATGTGGCCCGTGCCGGTGCGGCCCGAAAAATTCCCGCGCTGGCACCGCACCAACCCCGCAAAATTCCCGCATCGGCATCCGCACCGGCCGGTGCGGTGCGGGTCGCTGTCGCACCCGGTGCCGTTACATCACTGCTCCGGTCAAATGACCGGAATATGACCGGTCATATGACCAAGGCGCAACCCTAGTTATTAGGTATACAATTAACAGCGTAAGTGGCCCCTCATTAGATGCGCAAAGAATTTAAGCATTTCGAAAGACCAATGACATAAAGGCAAGTATCGAAATGAGAACACGACTCCACAGTTTCTGAAAATTTACAGGTCTATTTTACCTGCAAAATATAATGCCATTTAAGATGTTTTCACGCATCCTTTCTTACCACCATGAAACAGAATACATGGCAGGAACTGCTAAATCACTTTTACCGATATTTCTGGTTTTTCTGTCTCCATATTACAACCAAAGTAAGTTTTTGATAAACTTGGGTTTTATTCCACTATTAGGTGTTTTGCCTTGGTCCTGCCTGTTTATTTTTTTGGTCTTTTATATAAAAAATTTCAAAAATGCACCTTTGGGTATACCTTGCGTTTAAGACTGTAAGTCTAAGCAGAAGAAAATAAAATATTAATGGAAAGCAAGGCAAATTCATCAGAGGAACCATGACCTTTGGGGGGGGGAGGGGTTTGCAAATTGACTTTTTTGCGATGTTCTATGACTTCTGTTTTTTCTATTTTCATTTTCATCTACTTATTTCTCTTTACTTTTTTAAAATTTATTAATGTTACGTAACATTTATACGCCAATCTAGACATTATTTAATCTAAAGAATGGGTAATTACACTATCATAAGTCTAAATTTCATAAGAAAATTTCCTATTACGGTTTTAATTTAGACCTTTCTTGTGACTTGTTGCAGTAGCTTATAGCCCTGAATCTCAGCCTTCTGACAGGCCATCAAATTCCAACAAGTCATTTCCAAAATATTAAAACTAGTCAGTTTGAAAAAAATACAGCTAATTCCTTCAAAATGTCTAAATCTTGAAAATCTTCGTGCACTTCACTTGCACCCTTTATTTTCCCTAAAATTTTAAAAAATTACAAACCAATAACGTCTAGATTGGCGTAGAAATGTTCATAAACATTTATAAATTTAAAAAGGGTAAAAACGAACATGATAAAAAACAAAAACGTGTTAAAATATGTATTGCAATATTGTCAGGGAGTCAGATTATTGAGAAGAAAAAGAAATGTTTTTTGTTGTGTTGCAATTGCAAGTGCACTACTAGTGACTATTTGTCCAATAAAGTTAAAGTAAAAAGTTAAGAAAAAACACTAAAAAATCGCAAAAAAAAACAAAAATCGCCGCCTCCCCCAAAAGTCATGATACCTTTAACACTCCCGAGGCGATCGGCAGGTTGGTATATTCCGGTGCAGAATTCGACGTGGAATACGAACATCACTTTTTCTCCGGAAAAAAGTGACTCTGAAGAGTCAATATACAATGTTGAAAATAGAGCATATTTCAGACTATCCTAAAATGACGTTTTTAGTTTCTTTTTGATATATCTCCATTATATGACAATAACTTATTCAAATACTTCGAGTCAAATTGACCACCTTTGTCTCCTCTTTCGAATGAGTGTAAGTTTTTGTATTTATGTATCCCAAATCTGAGATATGTGATAAAAAGAAACGATTAAGTCATTTTTTTCAAAAACGGTGTTTGTACTTGAATTTGTGTAATAAAGTTGGTTTTTTTGTAAACAGTATACACCATTAACCAGAGCAGAAAAAACTGCACCAGTAAATGCATTGAAATGAAAAGGTAAAGTGTCTTTAGAGTGTGAAGCAGAGTGTCAAAATAATCGAAAAATTAATTTAAAATCACTTTGACGGAAAATTTTTTCCGCTAAGAATACTTAGATTTCTAACACTGAATTTGTATTCAGCATGGTCAATTTCATTAGTAAACTGCTCTTAACCTTGAAATTTACCGTCAGATACCAAATTCTGCTCGAGACAATAAATATTTGAAATTTTTTGTTTGAATATTTATTGTCTCGAGCAGAATTTGGAATTTGACGGTAAATTTCAAGGTTTAAGAGCAGTTTACTAATGAAATTGACCATGCTGAACACGAATTGTGTTAGTGTTACGAACAGTGTTAGAAATCTAAGTATTCTTAGCGGAAAAAAAGTTTTCCGTCAAAGTGTTTTTTTAATTAATTTTTCGATTATTTTGACACTCTGCTTCACACTCTAAAAACAATTTACCTTTTCATTTCAAAGCACTTACTAAGGTTGGCCAATGGTATTAATACCAGTATTTATACCGGTATTAATACCGGTATTTTATTAATAAGAGACCGGCGGTATTTTTAATATTGGGTTAAAAATGTTTTTTGAAGGGGGCCGAGTAAAAAAAGTAAAAAATTTTCAGAAAACTCGAAAATTTCAAGTTTTTCGTACGATATGTATGCGTATACCCAGATAGTATATGATAGTATGCGAACAGTATGCGCAAATAGTGTATCGTACGAAAAAACAGAAAAAATTCCCTTTTATTTTTTTGTCCCCTCTCAACAATTTGGTGACAAAATACCGAAAAATACCGGTTTCCGGTATTAATACCGGGAAAACAAAATACCGGTATTTTGGCCAACCCTAGCATTTTCTGATGCAGTTTTTTCTGCTCTGTCGAATGGTGTATACCGTTTACAAAAAAAACCAACTTTATTACACTTAATTTTGCAAATTTAAGTACAACACCGTTTTTGAAAAAAATGACTTAATCGTTTCTTTTTTACCACATATCTCAGATTTGGGATACATAAATACAAAAACTTACACTCATTCGAAAGAGGAGACAAAGGTGGTTAATTTGACTCGAAGTATGAATAAGTTATTGTCATATAATGGAGATATATCAAAAAAACTAAAAACGTCATTTTAGGATAGTCTGAAATATGCTCTATTTTCAACATTGTATATTGACTCTTCAGAGTCACTTTTTTCCGGAGAAAAAGTTATGTTCGTATTCCACGTCGAATTCTGCACCGGAATATGCCAACCTGCCGATCCGCCTCGACAGTGTTAACAACTGTCTTTCAGCCTGATACAAAAACCTATACAATTTTTTTTACTAATGTTTGGCTTAGTATGTGAAATTTTTAAATTTGTAGGTGACATCGAGAAAAATGATAAGAACAAACAGCTAGAAAGTGTTTCCTTGTCGATTTTAGCTATTTTTGGATAAAAATTCAAACTCTGCAATTTTCAACAATTGTTAATGTGCTAATTGCACCGATTTCTTAAAAGTGTAATTAGTAAGCGAAAAAGCGGCGCTTTCGGTTTTTTCATTTTATCATTTTTCAAAACAAAATTGAATTTTTCTCACACTGAACCAACCTTAGCAAACATTTTTTATATAAGTCTTTATACCGCGGTGTACCAAAATACCGACGGATTTTTAAACGGCTTTTACGATGATTCTTGCATCCAAAAACTATTTCAATGATATCATTTTTGTAGCTCTTTCCTTCTTCTTTGAAAAGTGTATAAAGTTTCATTAGAATTTTAAGAAAAGCCATTATTGGCTACAAACACATGTGAGGTCATTTTAGGATGTTGATGAGCTTTTTTTATCATTTTAAACTGATCAAAATTTGAATTGGAAGTTCAAAGCTACAGCAAAATAAGAGCACTATCATGTAGGGCCGCCTACTTATAGCCCGCCTAGCCGCCTGGCCGCCTCCCCCCACCCTGGGTACGGAATATCGCATACCGTACAAAACCCACTTTACACAGTAGCTTTTAAAATCTGGGTGTTGAGATATGGCTTTTTTGAAAAAATAATATCTTGAAAAAGTACTAAAATTCCGAAAAATTTGGAGAAAATTTGATTTTGGTCATTTTTCAAGATATAATTTTTTCAAATTTTTTGGGACAAACCTTTTAAGTGGAAAAGAAAGCTTAAGAGTAACTTTTTTTGAAAAAGTGACCTATGGTTGCCCATAGCATTGGCGTACCCAGGATTTTGACGAGTAGGGAGGCTAATAGCACTAAAAATCTGAGGCGGGGGGGGGGGGGGGGGGGGGTGGTATAGCCCGCCTAGCCGCCTGGCCGCCTCCCCCACCCTGGGTACGCCTATGGTCGATAGCGGTTTTTGAGTCTGCCGGAATATCGCATACCGTATTTCCTTTGACAAGCACTCGGGTGGCTTATTTTGCGATTCCTCAAAAATGTGAAAATTTTGAGGTCGAACTCGATATTTTCGGGTGCTCAACAAGAATCTAAAAAATGAACTCAGTAGAACTATGGGAGTTAAGAAAACGTAATAAATAGCTTTGCAAAATATTTTCTGTGGGCTGACATCATAGTGGGCCACCCGTCTGACGTAGTTTGCCCGGGCTCTCCTCCACCCTTCCACCCCCGTATATATGAACCGTCTTCTTTCTAGAACATGAACTAACATTTTTTTATTCAAAAAACAGGGCGACCATCATTGTCCGTCCATTTCGGTAGTCGACCGGCTGCCATCGTCCTAAAGATTGTCATTTTTCAAAAAAACATTTTTGGACGGTGGCGGATGGTCGACTACCGAAATGGACGGACAAGGACGGTCACCCTGTTTTTTCAATAAGAACATCTTACTTCATGTTGTAAAAAGTAAACAGTCCAGATTTGTACGGAAGGAGACAGGACGGGCCCGCCGTACGGGCGCCCCAATATGGCTAAAATTTAAACCCTCAAGGTTGAGGGGGGTGGCTTGTTAGAGGAAATACGGTATTCCGTATTTTTTCTAAGAGCTCGACAGCCTCCAATAACTCGACACCCCCTACTTTGAACGTCTGTATCTCTAACCAGAGAAATTGTTTAGCTAGCTGTGTAAAGAGTGCAGATACCGCATTTACTCTAATAGAACACCATGGTGCTCTACTTTTCATCCTCCAAATTTTTTTGGCTTCGTGTTAAAAATGCAATAAAACATAGTTTACCCCCCCCCCTAGTTTTGGCGCTAAAGGGTGGTGCTCCAATAGAGACTGGTGTTCAAATAGAGACTGGATAAATACGGTATGCATAGGCCCTTAGGAAGAGAAGGAAGAGGCGGCGGCGTAGTGTAATGGTAGCGCATCAGCCCGGAAAATTAAAAGCTGCAAGTTTGATTCCTGTCACCACCATTTTGCCCCTTCCTCCTTCCTAAAACTTTACTGCTGTTTAGATTTCAGTTTTTCGGGGATTTTAAAATAACTTGACATGTAGAGCTGTTAGAGAAAATACGGTATACCCTATTTACGATATGCTGAAAACAATCGCAAACTTAAAAAGGTTAACTTTTTCATTCAGTCTTGAGATACAGGTCACCGAAGTCAGGTACTCCAGGACATCCAAATTTGGAAAGTTGCCAAAAACTTTTAAACAAATTACTTATGTTTTTGATAAAGTCACATAACTGTTTCAAACCATTTGAAATCTTGTTAACAGAGCTATCTGTTGGTATTGAATTTTGGACGCTACTTATTTTACACCGACAACCAGCCCCCCCCCCCCAAAGCTTCTCGGTTTTATCCCCCAATGATTTTTCAAGGGTACCTAGAACCATACTTTTTTTGAAAAAAGCTGAAATTAGTACAGGTTCATCCCTGAGCCTAAAGACCAAAGCCTAAGCCTGATTGCTAGCCTAAAAATTATTGGTAGGGAAGATGGGGTGGGGGCGTTGGTGAACCGCGCAGCTATTTTTGGTGGAGGAGTCGGTGAAACCGCGTAGCGCCGATATTTGTATATAAACATTGTAAAACAATGTGTAATATTGGTTTGTAACCACTTCTTTGTAACCGAATTTGTAGGGTTGTCGACTCGACGCGTCGAATTCGACTTTTCACGTCGAAAAGTCGAAAAATTTCGACTTTCGACTCGACTCGACGCGTCGAAAATTTCGACTTTCGACTCGACTCCTCGATCGACTTTCGAACTTCGATCAAACACGTGGCCTTTTGTCTCGACCAGTTGCCTTATGTCTCGACACGTAAAATTTCTAGCTTTCGAAAACACGGCTCTTCCTCCGCTGCAGCCGAATAACGATGACTACTAGCTCGGAGGCCGCCTGTTGGTGGACAGCCCTCGCCTTGGTTAAGCTGCTAATTTAATTAATTAATCAAGCTGCTGAATTCTCTGCTCACCTACCTACTCTCCCGACAATCCTATCAACTCTCCTGACTAACCTACCTACTTTCGGGGCTCCTTTGCTCACTCTCTTGCATGTGCTAAACACTACCCACACTCCTTGCCGACCTATCTGAACTGCAAGCCTACTTACCCACTATTCTGGCCGATCTATTTACTTTCCTGGCACCCTCAGCTGCTCTCACGGCCGACTACCTATTCTCATGGCACCTCTACGTGCTCTTCTGCCACACTTGCTCACTATTCTCGTACACCTACAAACACTCCTTGCCGACCTAGCCACTCTCCTGGCTCACCTATTCGATGTCCTGGCTCACCTATTGATGCTTGTGGCTCACTTGCCTTTACTGACTGTCATACTTGCTTTCTCGGCACAGCTACTCACTCGTCTGGCGAACCTACTCACTCTCGTGGCACTGATACCTACTCCCTTGGATCACCTGCGCACTCTCCAAGTACAACTACTCACATGGTACCCCCACTCCCTCGCCTGGCATACCTACTCAGTGATTAGTACTCACTCTCATGCCACCAGTAACCTATACTCCTTCACCTGCTACCTCTACACCAGGGGTGCATCGGAATTCCGAAATCCGAAAAATGTCTTGCAATGAAATCGAGTTCAGCTTTTTCGGTATTTGTTAACCCCAATTCTAGTTTTTTCTATGTTTTCTATGTTCCCGTCATACATCTGCCACGTTTGCTGGCGCCGACAAGATCTAAGCCCCATTGCGGTGGTTTGTATGTAGCCAGTGGTTCGGGCTCCATCCTGGTGGTTCGGGTTTATCCTGATTGTTTGGGCTTGACCGCTTACAACTTTGAATATTGTTGCTGATTGAACTGTTTTGGGCCATATATTGGGGGTTTTACTCACTCTACTCACTCACCTGGTACCCCTAATCACTCTCCCGGTACCTCTTACCACTCACTCGGTACCCCTACTCACTCTAATGGCATACCAAGCAATTTTTCATAAAACATTAAAAGGGGGATTAAGACATGTTTTGGCACCGGATTCAGCACTAGCCGCTGACCCGTAGAATACCTCAATACTACCATTTCGGTACAGTTAAGTAGGCTTGTCAGCGAGGAAGTTGTTGTAATTTGTTGTAGTTGTAAGAATTTGTAGTTAGGGTGGTGGTTAGAGTATTTACCTGCCAGTTCGGAAAAAATATTCATCTTCGATTTTACGTGTAGAAAAAATTTTCGACTTTTGACTCGACGCGTCGAAAATTTCGACTTTCGACTCGACTCGACGCGTCGAAAAATTCGACGCGTCGACAACCCTACAAATTTGTAACCTCTTCTTTGTCAACTTCGTGTTCAGCATGGTCAATTTTCTTATGAAACGGTCATCTAATTTTCTAGTTAACTGTCAAATTTCAAATTCCGCTCAACACAACAAACATTCAAGCGTTGGATTTTGATATGAATTAAATGTTTCTTGTCTCGAGCAAATGTGAAATTTGACAGTTTACTAGAAAGTTAAATAGCAGTTTCATAAGTTTCACTACCCACAGATAGCTCTGTAAACAAGCTTTCAAATGGTTAAAACCATGGCTCGCAGATGCGCTTACTTTTTAAATGTGTGCCTTTGAAATTTCGACCCTAGTCGACCCTTTTCCGTTTCAAACTTAAAGGACCATGCTCTTTGCGCGCAGCGACATGCGCAAAATTTAAACCAATTCAAATTTTGCGCATGCCGCTGTGCGCAAAGAGCATGGTCCTTTAAGTAAAGAGTACTTGGATACCCAAAAATCGCTACCGGACACTCAATAAGGGCCGAGGTCCAAAATAAGAGAAAGTCACTCTTAAATGGCTTCTTCTTAGGCCAATGAATTGTAGGTGTTCTGAAGATAGGAAAGCTTAAAGAATCAACTGACAAAAACAAGTTTCAAATACTGCAGAAGGCTCATATAGATCTGCTCACAAAGAAGAAGATTGGGCTTTCGAACAACCAGACTTCGACCAGATTATAAAAGAAAGCGAACAAGCAAATGATACTGAAAAACTTTTCGGTAGTTGGTTTGGAGACTTCGACCAAGATCATATTGAAGACGAAGCAGACGACGAAGGCTGGACTCTGGTTTCTGATACAGATTATCCTGATGACGGTATATTTTGTTTCTCCAAGTATTTCACTTCAGATGAAGTATTTCACTCCAGACAGTGAAATAATCAATTAAAAGAATAGATTAATTTTTGCAAATTTACAAGTGTTTTGATTCAAATTTTTGTTTGTGTACATCACTGTAATGAAATCTTAGCACTATTTCAAAGCATATATCAGGAGCTACAAAATTCGTTTTATAGAATAATTTTTAAGAATAAGTGCTGAGATATGGGATTATTGAAATAGCCATCCCCTTAAAGAAATGACGAAACAAATTCTAAAAACTAGAATTTTGGTCGTTCTTTTTTAAAGTCCATATTTCAACACTTATATTGTTTTAAAAATTATGTAAAATTGGTGTTGTAGCTCTTGTTCTGAGCTATATTTTAGGACTGACATACGACTCGATACACATTGTGTCGACTCGATACACACTCGATACACCAACTCGATACAGTTGCGACTCGATACGCCAACTCGATACAGTTGCGACTCGATACGCCAACTCGATACACCGGGTCTCGAGTTCGACTCCCGCCAATTGTTATTTTTAAATTTTGACATTTTTTTATTCTTTTGTATCAATATCCATCACTTCTAACCATTTATTTACTTTGATAATGGCTAAACATTCGGAAAGCAGCTTAATTTATGCGATGCCGCTGGATACCCTATTTCTTATTTATCACTTGGTTTTCTCTTTAGAGTTTGGCAAAAGAGCCTACGAATAAGTACATACTCGAGAGAATCGCTCAGAATTGTCTCTAACGTATGTGCGCGCATATTCCAAGCGCATATTTTATTCTCAAGGCCCCTATGTCCCCGAAGAGAGTAACCTTGTAAAATTTTTTTAATTCATGCCCTTACGAATTTTTTATATTTTTAGCCGTTTTGTAGTTTCAGAACATATTTGAGGCCATCCTAACGCGCGCTGGCCTACCCTTTGCCTAAGGCTTTGCCTAAATTATAAAAAGACAATAAAATGGCCTGAAATTTTATAGAAGGCGCAAACTCTGTATGAAATCTCAGAAGGTGCCAAACACCCTAATGACGATGAGAATCAAGGATTCAGAGACGCAAAAAGATATTAAAGCCCATCACACATCGAAAAAAATGACAAAACGTCAAAATAACACTAGACGAAGGTCAAATTCGAGGCCCCTGTATCGAGTTGGCGTATCGAGTCGTAACTGTATCGAGTTGGCGTATCGAGTCGCAACTGTATCGAGTTGGTGTATCGAGTCACAATGTGTATCGAGTCGTCGTTATACATATTTTAGGGCAAATATGTTGTTACAGTGCTTAAAAATCAATCATACTTTTTTGACCAGTTATAGTGATGAGAATGCTTCTGAACTTGTAAAAATTAATATATTTTTTCAATTTATTTTCTACAGCTGAAAAAGCAATTTGTAAAACCGACAAGTACATCTTATGGCACTCTCGGGGCTTTCAAACGGATGTAAAATTTAGCGGAAAAAGCAAAAAAAAAAGCTTTGTTCATTCTTATCTGGATTTTTCAAGTTTCTGCCTAGTTGTTAAAAGTGGTACAAAGTCATCAAGACGAGTGAAAATAAGAAATTTGAAGAAAATTGCTGGCCACCGCCTCAATTTTTTAAGAGCACTCTAAAATTAAAATGCAAATAACCAAGTACGGTAAAGATGAGAGCCCTGTAGAATAATCCTACCTTGTTTTCAATCAAGGCGTTTTAAGGCGCATTCACAATGAGGAGGCTATTTGCGGATGCTAATACAGACTACTCCTTAAAAATCGACCACTACTCGTTCCCTCAAATTTTTTCGAAATTTTTAGTTTGGTCTTATTCGAAAAAAGAGACAATTCTGAGTAAGTTTAATTTTCACAGAACGCCAACTTCAAATTTTGATCTCAAGATACAGTCAAACCTCGATAATTCGCCACCCCATGGGACCGATCCGAGGGTGGCGGATTATCGAGGTGGCGTTTTAGCGGGTGTAAACTTTGTTGAGTTTCTCTGACGGCCAACCAAATCGGGCTCATCGAAAGTGGCGGTTTATCGAGGGTGGCGGTTTAGCGAGGTGGCGGATTATCTAGGTTTGACTGTATGGCCAATTCAAAGTTCGACCCGTACTGGAAGTCTTAAATATGGTTGTTTTCTTTCTTCTTTATACATTTTCTTATACTTATTGCAGGGACCCCACACATTTTATACAATCCTACGCAGAATTAAGTTAATATATTAATTTTGTTAATATATTAATTAATATTAATTTCGTGCATATCGACAATTTCTTAGACAATTCGTTTTAGGACGTTTTTCAGCGCAGATTTTTTTCGTTCGATTGAAGGAATCAAACCTGCAGCTTTTAATTTTCCAGGCTGATGTGCTACCATTACACTACGCCGCCGCCTCTTCCTTCTCTTCCTAAGGGCCTATGCATACCGTATTTATCCAGTCTCTATTTGAACACCAGTCTATTATATTTTTTGGCGCGACATTAAGTGGGCTTTTTTTTATTGCTATTAGTTTTTGCAGATACAAGATAGCACCAACAGAACAATTAATAATAATTTTTGATAATTTTTGAATAATAATATTTTTTAAAAATTCAAAAAAAGTTATGGCCATTTCCGAGTATAAAGTGTGGTTTAGCATCCGCAGATAGCCTCCTCATTGTGAATCCAGCTTTACACCTTACAAGTGAAAAAATAAAATACAAATGAAATACTTGGCCTTACTTGTACTTCTTTTGACATAAAGTGTTAAAGTTGTCTACTTTAGAACTTTTGGAGAATGGCCTTCTCTATTTAGCTGAAACCTCAAAAAAATTAGATTTTCAAAGCACTAATCCTGATGAAATAATGAACCTTGAACTGACCATGGCTTGGGCTTACTCTATTATTCTGCACGTAATGAATCCTGTTATTAAGCCAACGTCAAAGCAGTACGCGCATAAACACACAGGTAGAAATAACAATTTTGGCACTAGTGTCATATACACCTTTCTCCTGCAGAAACGCTGGTGTCATAAACCCCCCAATAATTTTTAATCAGGTTTGGGCAAGTAGGCTTAGGTTCATGGCATGGCATAACTTTTTTTTAATTGCTGGTTTTAGGTACATCTCAAAAATTTATGGAGGGGGGGGGGGTGTTTCGGGCCCGAACTGTATCACTAACATAAGCCTTATATGTGTTGGGGGTCCTGCCCCTAACAATCCAAAAAATCTAACGGAAAAGGAGGCTGCACGTGCTTCCTTTGCCCTGCCCCCTGGCTACGCCACTAGTACCGACATATATAGAGCCCTAACATGTATTAGCACACGCTCCTTCAAAAGATAGTTTTTTCAGATAAACATGAACATTCCAATCATTTCCCAATTAATTTTCCCGTCGATTTGCCAATGAATTTAGTCATACGTCTATGGATTCCTATCTGGTTAGTTTTTTAATAACACTCACCGAAAATCTTCAAATAAACCTGCAGTCGCTGATTCAACTAAATTTTTTTCGGAATTGTGTTTTGACCCTCTTTTTCAAGACTATTCTTAAAAGACCAATGCCGTCTGCGACAATGGTTGTCCCCCGCAAATTCAAAGAAATTCTTAATCATTGAACTTCTGTACATTGATAAGGAAATTTTTTTAAAGGCGATGACCACTTTAATGCGTGAGATCAAAAAAATCAAATACTATTTTTCATTTTTATTGGATGTGCTGTCGAGTATCAAACGAATAAATTCTCATGCAAATGTTATTTTTTGTCAATTTTAAGCACAATACCTGCTATTTTGTAGCCACTAAAATGAGCTGCGAAAAAGGTAGTAACTTAATTAATGTTAGTCTTTAAAATTACTTGAAAAACACAAGGTTAATCTTTTTTTCTGTAGCTAATTAACTATTTTTGTAGCAAAAATGTTTTTTTGTGGCAAATTTTTTTGTAGCTGATTCACTTTTTTGTGGCAAATTTACTTTCTTTGTAGCAAATTTTATTTTTTTCTGTAGCAAATTTACTCTTTATGTAGCAAATCAGATTTTCGTCTGTAGCACATATACTTGATGTAGTGTGCTTATTTATTTCTGAAAAATTGAGAAATACCGGGTGTCTCAAAAGTTCGAACTCACTTTTTAAGATTCGAGTTTTTTTTAAACAGTGTAGACATCAACAAATATTTAATACCATTTTGAAGCTCTGCATCTCCTCTTTCAAATAGCATATTAATCTTAGCTTGATTATTATGGATAAGTCGCCATTTGGCTCCAAACACTTGTCAGGTCATTTTGAGAAATTGACCAGCGTTTTCATCACTTTAACTGGTCAAAATTTTAGTTCTGGATTTCACGATCTAGCAACATTTTACAACTAAGTTGTAGCGCAGCTCAAGAGCTACAAAATCCACTTTACAGAATAATTTTTGGAAATCTGAGTGTTGAGATATGGCTTTTTGGAAAAAATAGACTTTCTGAAAAAATGCAAAAAATTTGAAAAAATTTGAATAACTTGGATTTTGGCCATTTTTTCAGAAAGTCTATTTTTTCCAAAAAGCCATATCTCAACACTCAATTTTTTTAAAATTATTCTGTAAAGTGGTTTTCGTAGCTCTTGAGCTGCGCTACAACTTAGTTGTAAAATGTTGCTAGATCGTAAAATTCAGAATTAAAATTTTGACCACTTAAAGTGATGAAAATGCTGGTCAATTTCTCAAACTGACCTGGCAAGTGTTTGGAGCCAAATGGCGACTTATCCGAAATAATCAAGCTAAGATTAATATGCCATTTGAAAGAGGAGATGCAGAGCTACAAAATGGTATTAAATATTTGTTGATGTCTACACTGTTTTAAGAAAAACTCAAATCTTAAAAAAGTGAGTTCGAACTTTTGAGACACCCGATATATATATATCTGTCGATACGCTTAATCCGTGTATCGTTTTTAGTCTTTTTAGACCGAAAACCGACTTTCGAGAAAACCGAACCGAGAATTTTGGTTTGGTCCAGCACCCGAAAATTACAAATTCCTGAAAGATCATAGGAAGTTGGCAAAAGATCCCACTTGCACCCGGCTATTTCGGCCAACACTCTTTTCTTCACAAGAAGCCCCTTAAGATCCAAAAATGTGTTGCTTTTCTTAAAGCGGTGGAGCATAATGTGGCTAAGTTGATGGAATTATCATCATACATTGTATTGATGGTAAATTCGGTAAGCTTGCGCAATTTCATTACTCATCCATCAGAGGTTGTTGAGTAATGAAGCAGCCGAGAGAGTGCCAGGTGTATATGTTAGATTAGACCTAGAGCCCAGCAGCTTTACCAGTAATTAATTCACCTGTCTTTTATGAAGTCAAAGTCTTTCATAGGCTCAGAATACAAATTTTGAGAATTTAGAATAAATAAATAAGCACACTAGCTCAAGTATATGTGCTACAGACGAGAATCGGATTTGCTACAAAGAAGAGTAAATTTGCTACAGAAAAAAATAAATTTGGCACAAAGAAAAGTAAATCTGCCACAAAAAAGTAAACTAGCTACAAATAAAGTAAAATCCTGTTAAAAAAGGTTAATAAACGGGGTTTTTTTTAAGTAAATACATTTGTCTAATGATTAAGTTCTGCTTTTAATGTCATGTGTATTGCAAAATGCCCCTTTTACTGATTGTTGAGAATTAATATTCAATTCTCAAGTCGAAAAATATAGGGGGTTTGGTAATTTATTAAATATGTGTGTGTAGATTCAAAGTGTGATGTTCACACAATATTTAATTTTGCACACAATATTTTATTAGAAAAATAGAGAGCAAGAGCTCAAATATATTGAAACCAAAACGGAAAAGAGATGGAATGCCAAAGTTATTAGAAAAAAGGGGTGTTGCTAATACAATGCTTACAAAACAAGCAGCTATTTTACAGATTTATATGATAGATACGGAGAAAAGGCTGTTCTCACAAAACAGCCTTTTCTTCCGGGAAAAAAGAAACAATTTAATATAAAAAACATTTTTTATTTTCCACTCGAACTTTATATTCGACACTGGTTGTTTCTTTCGATCACACGAAAAAATCAAACATTCACAATCGATCACACAATTGCAAGTTAAAAGGTCAGAAATTTGCAATTTATTACATACATGTAAACGAAAGAATTTAAAATTTGTTATCGATTATACGCTCATTAGTGAAAGAATTTCGCAATTGCGATGGAATACACGATTGCAAACAAAGAACGAAAAATTTGCAATCGATTACATAATTGTAAATAAATGGATCAATCATTTACATTTATTTAAAGAAGAAATGTAAAAACTAATTTTTTTAATGAATGCTAAGGGAACATCACTGACATCGAAGAGCGAAAATTTTGAACTCTCAGGTTCGACTCCCAGTGGGTGTACACCTATTTTTTTACTTCATTTTTAATGAGTTAAAGGGGCATGGTCACCTGTTATAAATTTTGTCCCCGCCAATTCAAAAAAATTGTTCCGAATCATTGAACTTGTGTACAAGATTTTTCAACTTGGTTTTTTTAACAAAACCATACCTAAAATTAAATTCTTTGTTAAAAAACAGGCTGAAAAATCTGTACAGAAGTTCAATGACTCGTAAAAATTTTGAATTGGCGGGGACAAATTCAAAAACAGATGACCATGCCCGTTTAACTCTTTGCTAGGGTCAAAAAGTATCAAGCAATGGATTGCGACTATTTTCATCAGTGCTTTCCTGACAGCAACCGCCTTGAATTTGGAGATTTTATACGAATAGATATCGAAATAAAGGGAAACCGACAAAAAGGATAAGCACTTAGTTTTATATCGTCTCAACCTTTATTAATTTTTTATATTCTCACAAGGTGACGGCAAATTTTTAGAGGCAGAATTCTACGGGGAATTAGGTAGAAATATTTTCGAAAACTGGTAAGCTAGCGAAGATTTGACTCAACGAGAAAAGAGTATGTCTGAACGGTAGGATGACACGGACCAGGACATTTTTTGAATTTCAGTTCTACCTAGATGTTACTTTTTTCTCTGCTTGATAGTTCAAATGAAAACCTAGAATCATGGCTACACATTGTTATGTAAAACGCGTGCAGTTGTAAAAAAAGTCAGAAAATTCCAATAAAACCAATCGAAGGAAAACTTAAAAAACGATGGATTCTCGGAAAAAAAGCTGGTTGCATGTAATGTTTTGGCCTTCAACTCAGCCGGAATAGCTGTTTGACCGTGCGCTGATAATGTTGTTGAAAAATCAACAGACTGAGAATCCTTTTGATACTAAAATTGTACATAAAACATGAAAAAATAGAGTAAAAAATGGGGTGTGCACCCATTGAGAGTCGAACGCCAAAAAAAAGTATAGTCTAAAAATTCAAAACGTCACAGTCTTGACTTCCAGTGCAATTGTTTGATAACATAACCAATAACATAACCAAGTTTAGAGTAGTTTGTCTGGATATAATGGATTTTCAACGTGGCATCCTCAAGTCTGTCGCTTGATGCACCAGAAGTTAGAACATGAAAAAAGCAAACCACGAGGCTCCGTTAGTTTTTTTTAACTTTTCGACCAAATTACAGTTGACACTTTTAAAAAAAAATTTGATTTCGATCAGACATCACTTATAAAAATGTCAAATCTAAACAGTCGAATCGGCAGAGCTCGTGGGAGTTAAGATGTTCTCCACTTTAACCCAGAAATATTAGGTTGTCTCAAAAGTCTTAACCGACGGCTGAAAAAAAAACAAAAAATATATACCGAAGGCCAGAGCGACAAAGATGACAGCGAAGACAGAGAAGGGAGCCAGAATTTTCAACCGAGGGCTAGAAAACGCAATGACAGCTTTGCAAAATATTAACTCTAAGTTGAGATTTAGGTCGTCAAATTTGAGGGGGGAGTTATCAGAGCAAGGTGAGTTATTAGAGAAAAACGGTAGTGACTCTTTTTGCATTATAGTAAAAAAAAATAGAAAACACTAATACTAGATGGTTTACTTTGGGTACCATTGCCCCCCCCCCCAAGGTAAGAGTCAAATTTTTTTGGCTCTATGTGTATATATACAGGGTGGCCCATCATAAACTAGCGCATTGCTTTTCGCCATAACTTTTTTGTTTTCTTTTTTAAGACGAGATCTTTTAAGAGGAGGAATGGATGGGGGTGAAGAGGGGATGGATAGGAAAGCGTTCCCGCAAAATTTTCTCAAAACCGAGGTTGATGGTTCGAACCCTATAGAGCTCGAAATATTTTGCGGGAATTTAAAATTTTTTAGTCTGAACCCACCGAAACAAGTGGTCGTCCACGGGGGGGGGGTGCACTTGGGCTTTTACGAGTGTGATGGCGTACGTTTATGATGTCACAGGTACATGAAATGGCAGTGAACAGACCAACGAAAACGCTTATGTGGAATGAAGTATTTTTACCGTATGGAAAAATTTCATGGGTATTTTTACCATTTGGAAAATTTCCATTGGGCATTTTTACCGTTGGTCATTTTTGCCATTGGGGCATTTTTACCGTTTGGCATTTTGCCGAAGGTAGGAAGATCGCACCCCTTTTTTCGGCAGACATTGTTAATTCGAACACGACTTTAGCCAAAACACTCAAGTTTCATATTTTTGGTACAAAATATAATACGCCTCAATTTAAACTTTTTTAAAATTTTGACTTTAATCTTAGTCAAAAATTTCCCATGTTTTTTTTCTTGCTCAGGATGAAAACCCACTCACCTGAGTCAGATTTTGCTTCGTCGTTAACTAGAATTTCTCGTATATTATGCTAGAAATTTTACAGTTATCAACGCACAGCTATCGACGGGGCAAAATCTGACTCGGGATAAGTGAGTGTTCATCCTGAGTCGTAAAAAATAAAAGGTTTGATGAACGATGGCTAATTATTACACAAAGACAATAGCAGATCAACAGCTCAAAGTTTTTAGTCTAGCTCAAAATCGTCATCAATCAATTGGAACAATGAACATATAACAGAGTTCCTTAATGGTGCTCATGAAGCTCTTGTGGGAAACATTCATTACCAGTAAAAAAGATTCGAAAAATCTTTGTCAGATCACTTTTCGGATAATCATTTTTTATGGCGCAATTTCACTTTATTGTGGCGCAAATACACTTTTGTGTGGCGCAAAATAGAAATTGTAGCAAATAAACCTTTACTTGACGCAAACACACTTTTTATTAGGGTCAGGATTTTGCTCTGAAAAAATATTTTCTAAAAAATTCTTCAGAAAATTATCCAAAACCGACCAAAATCAAGCAAAATATTTTTTCTCTAGTAAGTCAGTAGAGTTATTACTAAAGTTGTGGAAATTACCGGTCATAATCTCTTTTCCGGACATATTCTGGTCATAATTTTTTTTATAATATTGAAGAAAATTTCATCAATCAATCTCTTATTGCTTCAACACCGACTTTCTTGCACTCCTAAACAAATCTTATCGGTACCCTCGAATACTTTTATGTATTAACTAAACTTAAAATGCCATTCCATATCGAGCTACCATCCAGTACTCTCTACCTTCCCCCTCCCCCAACGCGAAAAGTCAAAATTTAGTCAGAAAATTAGAAAAAACTGCCATCCTCCACCTGAAAACATGTTTTGTACACGTTTCAGGCCTAAAACTCACAAAAAAGTGTTTCGTACACTTTTTGGGAGGAGTTGGTATACCGAACTCCGGCCCAATTTCCTGCTTGTTAAAAAGAATATGACTGATTTTTCATTATCCAGTCATAATCTGGATTATGACCGGTGATATTAACAGATTATGACCGGTTTTAATACCGGTAATATTACTGTTTCACAACCGTAGTTATTACTTGAAAGCTCAAAACACTAATCGGTGAAGTATTTGTTGCTAGATTCATGTTCAGTTTCTTTATAAAATCGCCCTCTAAATATCCAACTCAAATTCTAAATTCTTCTCAAGATGATAACTATAAAAAAATTAAATTTTGTCATATTCAAACATTGATTGTCTTTAGCGGAATTTAGAATTTGACAGTGAGTTTGATATTTAAAGGACAGTTTTATGAGAAAATCGACTACGCTGAACATGAAGCCGGTGTCAATACCTTGCAACTACGTCGCTGCGAACCCAAAGATTTTGCTCCATTTTGATACAGTCGAGCAAAATCTAGATTTTGCTCGAGAGAAACCGAGAAAATTTTCGAGCAAGTTCTCGAGAAATTTTTCATTGGCCGACTCTACTTTTTCTTGGCACAATTACGTTAAAATTTACTGGAGTAAATCAGCCTTGATTTTTAAAGTTTTATTCCGAAAAGCGGGTACTTGATAATTTTAATAAGGTGATTAGTTTTAAATCAATGGAAATATCTTAAAACGCACCCATCTAGCTGAAAAGCGCACCCATTGAACTGAAATACGCACTCATTTGGTCAACAACTACTTTACTCACTAACAACTGACAAAAGTTATACGACACCTAGAGCGTCTCCCCGGAAATACGGTAATTGGATAAGACAGTGATATTTCAATAAAAGAACTATTGCCAATGTATTAGGTTGTTCAAGCCTGAATGACCTAATAGTTGGACACAATATAAAAATATTCGCAAAGGTATGTGTGTAGTATCTCTTTCTAGAGTTTGGGTTGCTTAGTATGCTTGCACCTTCCGTATTGGTCGAAAAAAAATCAGTTTTAGTAGTGTCCAATGAAGGCATACAATCTTATCTAGCTGGCTCAAAGCAAACGTCACTTCATCATAAATTGAAACTTAAAAAAGGCTAGCATGAGTCAAGCATTGAGTCGTTAAACTACCTCAAATATCAACTATTCATATGAAACTTCATCCAAAAGAGTGCCATAAGGAAGAAAAACGATTAGCAACTGGTTATATTATAAGCGAAAACTCTAAATATTGATCAAGACATCAGGAACTCATTTTGAAGTTGTAAAACTGATTTCTATTTCAACAACATATTCAATTAAATTTAAAAAATAAATTTTAAATTTTCGAAAGAAATAATATGAAAGACGGTATAATATAATTGTGCCAAGAAAAAGTAAATTTACACCATAAAAAATTTGTGCCAAGAAAGTAAATTTACGCCATAAAAAATGTATTTACGCAAAAAAAATTTATTTGAGCCGAACCTTTTTTGCACAAGAAAAAGTAAATTTACATTATAAAAAGTGTATTTGCGCCATAATAAAGTAAATTTGCGCCATCAAAAATTATTATCCTCCTTTTTCTATAACTTTTAGATCATTTATTGCCAGATAAAATTGTTTGATGTTGGTTAAAACAAAAAAATTATTTTACAACTTTACGACAAGAGTTTTTATGTCTGTGCATATTACCTCACAAATCTATGATACGCCTATTAAAGGACCATGGTTTTTGCGCGCAGCGACATGCGCGAAATTTGAATTGGCGGAGGACACTTCTCTTTCGTCTCGCACTTTACTCTTTCGAGTAGTTTGATGTAACTGCAAAGAGTGCAGTGCAAGACCAAAGAGAAGTGTCATCCGCCAATTCAATTTTGCACATGCCGCTGCGCGCAAAAACCATGGTCCTTAAATAAAAAAAACTGCAATCGAGGCTGAGCGATTTTGCCCGGGGTCGACAGGGGTTGACCTGCTCTGTTAAGGGTTGACCTGCTTTTTAGGAAACTCAGTCATTTTCTGGAGGCGCATTATATGTTCAGGTTTTCGAAAAAAACTTTTTTGATGTCTTCATTTGAAAAAATTTCTGTTTTGAAATTGAGCTCTCGCGCCAAATATTCAAATAAGAATTTTCGAAGCTTTATCGATTGTCATAGACAAATTATCGCATAGACAACACTAAACGTTTCCTTGTAAAAATACTACAGAATATGTATAGCGCCAAAAAATTATTCCATAGTACAATCTTAGCAAATTTGCAGGTCTTTGGGTCACCCAAAAACAAATTAACTGAAAAAACGTGTGACATTACGATGAGTATGACCTTGGCCAGTCGGATGAATAAAATTTTCACCTAAATAAAAATTTGCATTTACTGGATTATTGTGATGATCTCTTACTCAGGTACTGGCTCCAACTGGGTGCAAGGGGATCATCTCCAATGCAAGAGTTCCTAGCAAGGTCAATGTCATTGCTAAAAGCAGGGGCTGACCTGCTTTTTAGCTCAGTCATTTTCTTGGCATTCCACAACAGGATGGGAGTCCACCTTTTCACAAGATCCTCTCAGGAAGTAAGGCAGTTTCTTATTCAGGGATGCAAATAATAGAAGGGGCACAGAAGGAAGGTGGAAATGATGGGCGAAATAATCCGTAGCAATTATGAAGTATCTGAATTTGGGATTGCCTTGATTTACTATTTACTTGGTGGGGAGATAGTAATAGTATTGGTGATTTTGCTACTGTCCTATATTATTTGGAACAAAATTACTATTATAACTTGTTTCAATGGATAGACTAAAAAGGTGTTTAAGCCATTTTGTTTGTGCTAAAATTTTTGTGTTGACTAACCAGAAAGTTTTGGTGATATTAACTTTGTGTTTATTGCCTTTCATAGTTCCGTCAGTGGATGCAGCTTTTTTGGACAACTATATTATTGGTAAGTGCTAAAAATTAATAAACTAACAAGGAAACCGCTAGAATTGTGTGCCCCAACGTGTGCAGTTGAGAACTTCTTTTAAAAGAACAGGGATGATTTGCTCACTTTAACACTCGCCCGGTAATGATTGCTGCAATAGGCTAGGAATTTCCCGCTGATCCTTTTATCGTATTTTCAGGTTTTTAGTGGACTTTATGACCATTAAAAAGCCAATTTATACAATTTGTTTTTTCGGAGCCATCATTTATCTTCATTGCAATAATTAATTTAAATTTCTTTCAACGTAATATGCGTGCTTACGCTTTAAAGAAAGCGTAGACTCCGGGCTTTCCAATGACATATCGTTGAGGTTAGGGGCGTACGCAGGAATTTCGGACGGGGGAAGGTCTCCAGAATTTTTTTTAGGCCATTTTACCTACACCATTTTAAAAAAATCTGACTGGGGGCACCGATAAGGGAAAATATCTGACAAGGGGCGGCACGTGCCCACGCTATCACCCCCCTGGGTACGCCTCTGATTGAGGTCCTTGCGATCATACTTGCACCCAGCGCCAGCGCGCCGCCGGGTAAAATTGGCAAAAAAGAACATCTGATAAGCGCGGGCGCTGGTGCTAGCGCTTTTTAATGACCGGCGCTGCAGCCGGTCATTAAAAAGGGGCCGTAAATGAATTTTGTAAATGAAAAAGCGCCGGCGCTTTTTTATTTTCGGCGAGCGTGCAAGTATGCTTGCGATTATTACATGTATCATTTTCGCTAAAAAGAAACGAGTGTGTCAATTTTTCAAAAAACATTGTTGATCTTCAAATACCGTATTTCCTTTAAAAAGGCAGCCGGCCGCCTTATTTTTCGAACCCCTAAAAATCTGAAAATTGTTAATCAAAAATGGCCTTAACTCTGAATTTTAGTCAAAAAATGAGGGGGCCGCCTTATTAGAGGAAATACGGTATGTAAAGTCACGTGTGATAAGGCCGTTCCTGTAGCAAGCGGCGTGCACCATTTGACAGAGAAGGAAAAACTGGACAGAAAAAGGCCTCAAAGACATGTAAAAAGGCTTTTGGAGTGTTTAGCGAAAGACTGAAAAATTTTTAAAGATTGTTTCACTGCAAAAGTCTGATTAGCTATGATGAAACAAGCATTTCTGACACCGGATTCGTGTTCAGCATGATTGATTTACTTAAAAAGCTGCCTTAGAAGTTTATAACTCACTGTCGAATTTCAAATTCCACGCAAGACAACAATCATTCAAATAATGAAATTTTCTTATTTAAAAAATGGGGTTTGCAATTTATTTATTGCATTTTCGGCGCTACTGTAATATATTGGGTTGAATTTGCCATAACAGGACTAGAAAAGCAATTTAAATGGGATTGCGGACTGCATTGGGAGGGGAAGGGAATAATACAGGGGCCACTTTTCGAGATGGTTGGGATCCTTAGAGCATTGATTCTCTAATCGTCTAAGGGCACTTTCAAACCCAGGAACTTGTGGTGCAGGCATAACTATGAGTACTTTCCATGGACCCAGCCGATCAGCGGGGTGGACACCGCGAGTTTGCACCTAGGTAGCACTTTTTGAGTGCTAGGCTAAATTTTTGGATGCTAGGCCTCTGGCCCGGCCTTGTAGAAGTGCTCTTCGGTGAAAAAGCAAAGATGTTGAACATAGTTTTGTTAACTGGGGCCTACCGCATAAAGAAACTCTGATATGCATACATTTTTTATGCATCCAGAGTCACTTTCGAGTGATTTACGTCTAAGGTATGTGGGTGTGCGCATCTCAACCCCAAGCAACCAAGCCCCCTGCGCCCCCTTCGGGGGCGCAGGGGGCTTGAGTTAAAGATGCGCGCACTCACCTTAGTCATGATTCCGAGAAGTTATCTTGATCATAAAATGCATATCTCTGCATGTCTCCTTTTGGCACGGCCCGAGTTGAAAAACATGGTAAAGCAGCCAAAAAAAAGTGGCCCTGTATTATTCCCTTCCCCTCCCAATACAGCCCATTATCCCTTTTAAACTGCTTTTCTGGTCCTTTTATGGCAAAATTATTGCATAAAAATGGTTTTTAGACACTCCCCGAAAAGTCGATTTGGGGGGGGGGGGGGTGGTTTATGACAGTAGCGTCGCATTTTCTTTATTTAAAATATAGAACATCAAAATGAGGCATTTCATGTAGCGTGTTTGGCCGAGCGGTCTAAGGCGCTGCGTTCAGGTCGCAGTCCACTTCTGTGGGCGCAGGTTCGAATCCTGCAGCACGCATATTCTTTTTGTTATGAGCCAGCTCTTTTTAAACTACAAACATTTTTTTGCTTTTACTTTCAAAAAAAATTTTTTGGGCTTAATTTGTTTTCACCCAATAAATACTACTTTTCACCAGTAAGTCGCAGTCCGTGAACGAGCCATAAAGGAAGAACCGACTTTCACTGTTACACACCGCTGCTTTACCGCTGAGCCACTGATGCTACTACACGATAACAGTGTTTTTGATTACTTATCACAGGAGGGTACACAACAAATTCACATTTTAAAATAATTCTTTTTTGAATTGACCTCGTACCCGCCTTTCAAAATATTCCAATCGGCGACAAGCATGATCCTTTAAAGGCAGAGCTTCCAAATCGAAATTTCAAAATAAAGGATATTTTGTCAAAAAGTGCCATTTTATCCAGTGCTTGTTGGTTTTTGAGTGCCAAAAATAAAGATTTTGACGTGAGATATCAAAATTTCTGAAGATTTGGGGTCCAAATAAGGACAAATCTTTGAATAAAAGACGTTTGGAAGCCCTGTTTAAGGGACAATGCTCAAGCGTTCTAAATGGTCCCCGGTCAATTCGAAAAAAATTCCTAACCATTAAATTTCTGTACGGGTTTTTCAACTTGGTTTTTAACAAAACAAGGCCTAGAATTTTATTATAGGTATAGTTTTGTTAGAAGCCAAGTTGAAAAATCCGTATAGAAGTTCAATGATTCGGAAATTTTTTTTGAATTGGCGTGGAAAAATTTGTCTTAGGCAAGCATGCCCTTTAATACACGATTTTTCACCTTGGGGACCAAGGCAATTGGTCAATTTTTAGTAACCAGTTTTTTTTGCAAATCTATTTTTTAGTACGGAAATTGTTTAAAAACAACCTTTTTCCGTTTTTATTGTATAAGAATTACTTAGGAGGCGTTCGAACCCTATTCACAGTTGACCAAAAAGGCGATACTTTCATATTACGCTTTTTTCTTAAAAAAGAGCTAAGATGTTGCACCTGAGTATTCCGGCAAAGCATCAAGCATAAAATTGTAAAAAGTCTCCGAAAATTCGACAAAAACACAAAACTGGTGACCGGAGGCGTAGCCAGAAATTTCTGATGGGAGGGGCACCAAAATTTTTAGGCCATTTTACCTACACCGTTTTTCAAATTTTCGAGGTCATTTTACCATACCACTCTTGATCATAAAATGCATAGAGGGTCTTTTTGCCAGTGACGAAAAGGGTAGAATACCTTAAAAATAGTGATTTTACCCTAAAAAAAATTTCTGAAAATCGTCATTTTATATGAAGAAAAATAGGTGAAACCCTTTTTTTTTGTTTTGAAGAAGTTCAAATAAATTTTATTTGGGGGGGGGGGGCGTTATACTCTAGCAGGGTCAAAACTTTGATTAAAACCCGAAAAATTATGATCCTATGAAACCTCGACGGCGCGACACGCGCCGTCGAAAATTTTTGTTTGATTTTGGTAAACATAACGAAAAAAGTCAAAAAATTCTCATCCTGACGGGGACATCAATAAGGAAAAGAATCTGACGGATGGGGGGGGCACCTGACCCCCCCCCTCGCCTTCCCACTGGCTACGCCACTGGTGGTGACACACCCACACATGCCAAATACTATATAGAGATGTAAACAATTATTTTTCAGCATATTATTTTTAACAAGGATAGTGTAATAAATTTAAAAGTATAGCAACAACTAAAAAACTTTTGTTGACAAGACTTTTGTTAACTTTTGTCGGCCAAAGACTCTGTTAATCCAAATAAAAATTTTCAGGCACTCCTAAAGTAATATGTGAAGAAGACACCGTTTCCTCGACATCATCACTACCTTACCCTTCAATGGTCACATTTTCGTCAAGGGCAGAGCCAAGGACTCTTCTTGCAAGCAGTCCTATGCTCACACCGGCAAAAACCAGACAAATGCCTACTCTCTACCCTTAGGCAAGTGTGGAATGCAGAGACTCAGATCGGTAAATTCTACGAAAAATCTCCGAAAATAGCCAGAAACCATTTTAGGCCAACCCTAGAGGTATTAATTTTGGAATAACTGTAGTAGTCAGCTTCCATCCTGATGGTTTCATCACAAAAAATGATAGAGCATTCCATGTTCGCTGCTTCTACATGGAGCCAGATGAGGTTGTGACCAGCAGCTTGGAAGTTAGGTATGGTTTGGTTGGTCTAAAACATAAATAAATTAATGGCATGTTTTAGTCAATTGCCCACCCTACAAGTGTCTGACTCAATGGCTATGCCTACTTGTGAGTATTCAGTGCATAGCGGATCAGTGGATGGACCATCTCTCACTTATGCAAATGTGGGAGAAACGGTAGGTGATCAAAAAGTAAATTTACAGTTTGGAGCGGCGATTTCGAAAATCTTTGGGTGCTTCGACATTTCGTCAAAAAAGTCTTCTTCTTTTTCAATTTCGCACCTTCTTTGCACCAAACTTATAGAATAGTAGTAATTCTACCTATATATAACATCTCTCCTTTTAAGACAAATGATATTTTTCAATGGACTTTAGTGAACCGTTCACCTTGGCTTCTGGGAATCAGAGAAAATACCGTAGAAAGATATATCCCTCGTGCAAGTTAGTTAGTTAGCACGGCCATGAAAATATTTGTTGTTTCAGTGCCACAACCTGTTTTCGCACCTACTTCTCGATCCTTTATTAGTATAGGATTAGGTGACTGATGGAATGTTAGACTTTATGGGCACACCTCGCATTAGCACCTTGGTGCAAGATAACGCCCGAAGGATATAATAGTCAGAAATAGTGGTAAGGTAGATTTTAAATGTCCGGGACCCATGCGGGTACAGCATATGAAGTGCACCTCCCTCTGGTAGGGGGAGGCGTTGTGCACTTCAAGGAGGGTGCACTTCAGTCATTTTTAATATATTTTTTCTGTTTTCATATTCAAGGGAAAGTCATAATTTTATGTTTTTCAACCAAAATTTGACTTTTTGCCTTAGGGGACCAAGGTAAATACAAAATGTACTCGTACGGCAACTTTTTGCCAGCGATTATTTTGACGGTGGTTCAAACAAAGTCATATTTAATACGCTGTTTGTATCCATTCACGCCAACAAAATGTCCACGTTGTAGAGCATTGAATTCTGCACAAGGCGGTATAGTTTGTTTTGGTTTTATAATTTTATCGTTTTATCACTCTGCAAAACGCTTTTCGAGAAGAATACACGATTTTTTGTGCCGTACGGTAACTTTTTTTCCGCCACTGTACTTAGATTTTAGGTAATTTGCAAACACAGTTGCAGATGCCTCACCCGCTGAAACTTTAAAATACCTTCTAATCTTTCGCATACCTCATCTTCATTTACAGATACCAACTCTGGTTTTGCACAGGGTGCGATAATTTTTTTCCGTTTTTGATTTGCTCATAATTTTTTGGGCAGTGATAAAGTGCTCATCTTTTTTTTGTTAGATAGCCCATCCAATCAGTGTTTTCATAACCAACACTAACGCCTAACAATAACCTAACGCTAGGCTAACACTTAACCTTACACTGACACTAACATGTTAGTGTAGTGTAAGGTTAGTTTAAAATGGCGGGTTAGGGTTAGTTTCAAGTGTTAGTATTAGGTTAGCGTTAGCCTAACACTAACATGGTTAGTCTCAAACTAACTGTTAGTTTAAAATCAAACTGTTAGTTTAATTCTAGTGATGATTCTGACATACTGCTTCACTAACATAAGGTTCTTCAATGCTGCTTAGTGATAAGGACTTGTTGAGAAATATTCTCTAACTTAATGAAAACCGTCTTTTTTCATAGTTTTTAGTTTCATAGCAAAAGCCACCTGTCATTTCGAAATCTTGTAGTAAATACTCGCACTGATTTTCCGACCACTTTCGGAAACGAAAATGCTACGTATACGAGAGAACTTGTATACTTCAGTAGCCCCCCCCTACAAAATTTTGCTTTACCAGAGTAACTAAACTAGACTAGAGACACACACAATTTCACGCATGCATTTAACTCCGTCCGAGCATATGCTGGCCTACATTGTGCCTACATTGTGCTGCGCTAAGCAACAAATTTGACTGCTCACAAGAAGCCTAAACACTTGCCCATACTCTCGTCGTGTAGGGAACTCGCAGTAACACATGTAGAAACATCAGCTTTTTATTATAATAAAACCAAGAGGCAGAACAACAAATACGCAAAAATGTGGCGGTTGCAATAAATGAACAGGTGAGAATTCAACAAATCAAATTAATTCTGTTCCGATGCCTTGAAATGGCTAATCCAGCCTGCGAAAAATTTCTTTTGACTGGTGCACCTAAAAGGGGGACTGAGAGAACTTCCAACGCTAGTAGAGCCACAGGTCTAGCATCCTAAAACAGATCAATTATTTTTGAAGAAACACGTTACAATATGTCAGAAAATGACCGTATCAACGAGATTCGACCAGTACTTCAGAGCTCAACTTTTGATTTGCCAAAAGGATTCATGCCAACGACTCTCTGCAGTTTTTGCTTCAGCCAAGCATCTCCCCTATCTTTTTCTCTAAGCTTTCGTTGACTGGTCTGGTCAGTTGGTTAAGAGTAGAGTTAAGAAGTCTGTCTTCTGACAGATCCAAGTCAGCCTCTTGTAATTCCTTATCGTCATCCTCTTCATCATCGTAGAAGCTATTGTTATCTTCAGTGTCCAAAAAACAAAGGTTCACGTCAACTGAAATGGGTTATGAAAAACAAAGAAATTTCTGAAAAAATAGATACCGTATTTCCTCTAATAAGCGCCCGGGGCGCTATTTTTCAAACTCCCAAAATCGAAAAAATTGGAATTCGATTTCGAGATTTTTAGGTGCTTAAAGGGGCATGCTCGCGCCCGATGGAATAATTCTTGCATTTTAAATTGCGGTACCAGGCACGCCAGAGATTTGAATTTCAAAATCGGTTTTGAAATTCATTTTGAATGTTTTTCAGTGTGCTGATCTTTTTCGCTTGTTTTTATCTCGGTGTACTCGTTGAATGTTCTGTTCCAGTTTTTAGCTTTTTTTCGTGTGTTATTACACTGGTATTTTGCCATCAAAACATCAGCTGGTTGTCAGTTGTTAGTTGACGTGCTGGTATCGTTTGATTTGGTAAAAACCATCCTTTACATGGACCAACACCATTTTTTGTTTTGTTTGAGTTCTCATCTGTGAATTTTTTGCAATTTTATTTACTTAGAGTTCGTCGTTCCAATCGTTGCGAAAAAAGATTCAATGACTGAAGCCGAAGGAGAAGTCAGAAAGAAGCGCACATTTCGCAAGTAGGTGTATCGAGGCGTCGAGCTGGACCAGCTTCTGGATATGGACCCGTAAGGTTTTTCTATGCTCTGAGAGTCTCTTGACCTTTTTCCGCAAAAGCATAAGCTAAAAATTTCAGTGTTCAGTTCGCCAAGCTTCTGCACAGCCGTGCTCGTCGTCGTCTGAATCGCGGATTCCAGCGCAAACGCTAGTCATTCTTGAGACGTCTAAAGCTAGCCAAGTTGAACTGCCCCGATTGGAAAAGCCGCAGCTTGTGAAGACTCATTTGCGAGACATGATCGTGTTGCCCGAAATGCTTGGCTGCATCGTGGGAATTCACAATGGCAAGAGCTACAATCAAGTGATTTTTTATATATGATCGGTCTTGCAGTTACGGCCTTTCTAGGTCGAAATTCGAGCTGAGATGATTGGACACTACTTGGGAGAGTTTTTTTATCACGTACAATCCAGTCAAGCACGGTCGTCCAGGAATTGGTGCCCCTCACAGTTCGCGTTTCATCCCTCTGAAGTAAAGAAATGTTGGGAAGAAAAACGGAAGTGAAACCTCATTGTTGTCTCGTTATTTAGTGTTTCACAATAAAGACTGCTGGAATTTGTGTGTTCATTTTAGGTGCATGGGATTATTTTACTGCATGGTCGTACACGCAAATTTTGAAGGAGTTTTTGATAAAAGTTCCGGTTTTGAAATGTTACAATTTCGGGGCTATGCACAGTCGTTTTTTCGCTCTAAAGTTTTGCTAGTGTTTGCTCGCGGTGGTTATGTGTTGACGTATACGTTTCGAAATGAAAAATCGAAGATTTATCAGTAGCCAATCTCTACTACTCAATAGTGACGACGGATTAGGGGAATGGGAGATGCATCTGATTACCCATCCAAAACAGTACCGGAATCATAAAATAATCGGCGTAGAGCGTCTTCGACACGAATATAGGTTATGTGATTTATCAAACATACTTCCTGAATCATAAGCATCAACAGAACAGTTTATCGAGGGTCAACTGTATGTACCACTCTTTTTTGGATGGTCTTGGACGAAATGATTTTTGGACAAAAGGTACGTGTACAGTATCGAAAAGCTTTGGAAATTATCTGCATGCAAATTGTTTCAGGGTCTTTGTATGAAATACTAAAATTACCGATTAGATATAGACTCTAGGTAGCGGATTACAAACATTTACCAAATTTTGCAAACTCATGACGAATCCGCCGGCGAAACCACTCGAATAATCGTTCTATTTAGGCAAATTCCCGGAAAATCTTGACAAACTCGCCTGCTAAACCGAAAAACTTTAGATAATACGCAATATATGTATTTGCAGGGTCTGTAATTGGCAGAAAGTGTGAACACGCTATGCTATATCACTCGTTCTTCCACTTGCATTATGTCATTATTCAACCCATATTGCAATGGGATCTCAATATTTAGCACAATTTAGGCCGCAATTTTTTGTGAATCCCAAAGAGACAGACCAGTATTTTCGTACTTGATATTTGAATACATAAAAGTTTGTCAGATAGCAAACACAAGAGGTGCGCACGCAGAATTTATACAGGATAATTCCTAATTGCTAAACCAGCCAACAAGTACTTACTTCTACTCTGATCTGAGGTTCAGGTAGGTTTAGTACCAAACCATCCTTCATCAGACAATCAGAGAGTGTCAAAAGCGTGGGTTTTCTTACGCTACATGTGCAACTAACGGAATCTAACTCAAATTTATAGCTATTTGTTCTTGCATCCATTCGAATGCACCTGAAAGTACAAAAAAAGGATAAAATAACAAAGCGGCTGAAAATATAAGAAAAGCTTATCCAATAGAAGAATTTGTCTGCTCAAATACCCGACAATAGGCTGACAATAAGTGATGATTATAATCTTCGCGTTACCACGATAAAATAAAAGATAGCGGTAGCTTTCGATGCAAGCGAATCCGAAAAAACAGTAGATGGGGTAGATGGATTGAGTAAATAAAAAACACAAACGAAAAAATCAACAAACTAGAACGAAACATTCAAAATGATTTCAAAATCGATTTTGAAATTCAAATCTCTGGCGTGCTGGTACCGCCAATTTAAAATGCAAGAATTATTCCATCGGGCGCGAGCATGCCCCTTTAACCAAAATCTAAAAAGTGGAATCGGTAGAGCTCGCGGGAGTTAAGAAAACGTATCAAACAGCTTTGCAAAATATTGCTTCTACACTGAGATCCAGACCCTCAAAGTCGAGGGGGGGGCGCTTATTAGAGCGGGGGCTTACTAGAGGAAATACGGTACCTGGAAAAATATCGTTAAAAGCCTTGGACGTGTTGCTGGCTCTATCTGTCACAACTTTGAACAAGCTCTCTACCTCAAGGCCGAATCTGACAGCATCAATTTTGTATCAGATCGTTAGCAACTCCCAACTCTGACGTCCAAGCGTTTACACAAAGTTGAACTAATGAAAGTTCACTATCGTTAAACGCTCTTTGCATTTCATAATTTTATTGACTTTGGCTGTCATTTTGTTCGGTGAAGTTGTCCCATATGATGTTGCGCGAACGCTTCTTTGAGCTCTTATGGGTTTTCTTGAACGGACAGTTGACTGCTTCGATAGACATTTCTGAAAGCAAACAAGAAATACCAGTAAAAAGTCAAAATACAACATTGCTGGCAATTTTTATAACTGAAATCGAAATGCCATTACTTTTGAGAAACAGTGGATCAACAGTAGCTAACCATAAGCAGTATTTCAGAATCAACACTAGAATTAAACTAACAGTTTAATTTTAAACTAGCAGTTTGATTTTAAACTAACAGTTAGTTTTGAGACTAACTATGTTAGTGTTAGGCTAACACTGACCTAATAACTTGAACTAACCCTAACACTTACACTACAGTCGAGTCTCGATTTAACGTACCCCGATTTAACGTACCCCTCGATTTAACGTACCCCTAAGCCGGTCCCCAGGGGGTACGTTAAATGGAGACTTGGCTGTAACCTGCCTTTTAAACTAACCTTACACTAACATGTTAATGTTAGTGTAGGGTTAGTTTAAAATGTTAGTGTTAGAGTTAGGTTAGTGTTAGCCTACGCTAACATAGTCAGTGTTAGTTACGAAACACTGCATCCAATAGAATTTTTTTTGCGCGTTAAATGAGTTTCTTTTGGTGAAAATTTCATTATTAATTTTTTAAAAGAAATAAATTGCTTCTATATTTTTTTCAATAAAGTTGAAAAATACGAAATATTGACAGTACTCTCCCCTTAAATAACCACCCCTCCAAAGAGTATTTTTTCTCTAAGCCAAGTTTTTTCATTTTCACCTATTTCACACCTTTGCGCCGACAAAACCAAGGGTATTCGGTGGCGAAAGCGGTGATAAGAACTCTTTGGAGGGGAAGGGTGGTGGTTATTTGGGGGTACTGTCAATATTTCGTATTTTTTTCAACTTTTCGAAAAGAAGCAATTTATTCTTTTGAAAATTAATAATGAAATTTTCACCAAAACAAACCCATTTAACGCGCAAACAAAATTCATGACGTCCGGGGATAGGCTTATATCATAACAGTTTCATTATTATACACGAAAAGTAAGAAAGTGCTGCTTTTTTTGAGAAAAGTTTTAAATTTTTTTTCAAAATATTCGTTATTGGATGTGCACCCCTCCCCCTTTGAAGGACCATGGTTTTTGCGCGCAGTGGCATGTGCAAAATGTGAAATTGGCGGGGGACACTTCTCTTTTCGTCTCTCACTGTAATCTTTTGAGTCGTTTGAAATGACTCAAAAGAGTATAGTTCTAGACGAAAGAGAAGTTTCCCCCGCAATTCACATTTCGCACATGCCGCTGCGCGCAAAAACCATGGTCCTTTAAAGAAGGTGACAATTCGAAGAAAAAAACTTTTTTCTGACGAAACGCCCTTACGCCTAATTTCGATGGCCGCTGCTGTTTTTGACAGAGGTACATGCTATAGCAGAGGTGGGCAAAGATCAGATCAGATTGCCGAGATCAGATCGGCATAATACTTCTTCTTTAAATTTTGTCAAATTTCACACTTTCAGTCAAGATTTTAAGGCGAAACGTATTTTACACAGAGTTGCGAAAAGATCAGATCGATTTGGATCAGATCGGGTCAGATCACGGATTGACATTTGTGACTATTATATTTAAAAATAGTCACAAAATAGTCTCAAGAATGTGACTAATTTGAGACTGTGAGATTAAATGTGACTATGAGACTATCTTGAGACTATTTCTTAAAATAGTCTCAAGGATTATTAGTCTTGAGAACTATTTTGTCTCAAACTCCAAACATAGTCTCAGTTCTCATAGGAACAATGCCTTTTTCTGCTCTTAATGATGGTGTTACCGCCGTAAAACAGTTAACTCCCACTTCCCATCTTGCCAAACTATTAACTTTACTCGAAAGCAGTGAACTAGATGATTTTTCGGTAGGTGATGATTTCAATACGACATCCTGTTCGATACAAGGCACGATTCAATACAAGTCCTTGAATAGGAACGGTTCGATACAATTTTTCAGTCTAGGTAAATTCCCTCCGCGGTGAATTCCTCCTTCTAACTTTACCGTAGGGTGTTTAGGTGGTGCTTTTCAAGATTTTGTTCCTAGGTATCGGTATCAGGTGGAAGTGCATGGTAGTAGTACCCAATGCTCAGATGATTTAGGTGGATGAAGATATCTGAAGATGAATGGATGCACCTGGTGAATGAATACCCCGATGAATAGCTGAAATAAAGAAGTTGACGGACTAGTCACTCAATCCATATAAGAGTCAAAAAATTGAATCTGGATTTTCCTTCAATTTGGCTTCGAAAATTTGTTCGACTCCAGTATATAACCTAAAAAGGGCAATACTTTTTTGTACCAAATTTACTACAAATTTTCTTATGCTCTTTTCTCTTCAATTTTTCAAGTTTTTGCACAAAGTTCTAGCACCATCATGTAGCCCTACGATTGTAGTTTCTCACGACATATAACTATCTGCAAGATATTTTCAAAAATTTTAACAAAATATCAAAAGTGTGAACAACTTATTTTTCTGACTTGTTGCATACTTTCGATTTTTTGTAGGGTATTCAAAAAATATACTGCAAAAAGTTATATTTCGTAAGAAACTAGAATCGCAGGCTACTTGAGAGTTTTTTCACTTTGTAAAAACGATCGAGAAATTGAGAAAATAGGCAAAACAAAAAAAATAAAATAAAATTTGGTACAAAAAACGTATTGCCCACCTAAAAACTACCCAATAAAATGGCATTGTACTACTGTCAAATCATCTTTAGAATTCTATAATTAATCAGAAAACAGGTTTTCAAATCTGAAAAACAAAAAAGCCCAAAAATAGCGTTGAGTCATGCCTTGTAAGGAATCGAATTGAATCGAATCGCATTTTTCACCAAATTTGTCTAAAATAGTTAGTCACATCTAAAACTAAACTTTTTTTCATCCCGAAATTTGATGCGAACCGGTTTTTTATGACTGAATTCTGATTTCGGTAAAAATCTAGGTTTGACTGGGCAAATGTAATTCTGTCTCAACAAACAGAATTCCCACAGAAATTTGGGTTTGCTAAAAATGGCTTGTTTTTGATTTTGAACAAATTTTGATTTTTTAGTTCTCCAGGTGGATATCAATGGATAAGGTGGATAAAGGTGTCCAATCGGATAAATCCATGAGCACAGCTGGTACCTGTCCACGTGTTTGGGGTTTTAGTGGGGAAAATCGAGCTTTTAGTCCTATCAAACAATATTTCCCACACATTTTTGCACACGATAAGATAGTTTATTTTTGATTTAGAAAAAGTTTTATTTTGCAGGCCATTCAGGTGGATATCCAGCTGACAGGAGGTACGCACCACGGAGCTAGGGGTTGGTGGGTAAATTTTAGATGCTTGTGTGAAAGGAAGTGGCAACTTGTGTGACCAGAAATTTTTAAAACTAGATGAGAGTTAGTGTGTGATACCCATAATACATCGCAGGTCTGAAAGCCCTCCCCCTCCCCCCCCCCCCTCTATGGCTAACTGG
This sequence comes from Ditylenchus dipsaci, assembly GCA_004194705.1. Lineage (NCBI taxonomy): Eukaryota > Metazoa > Nematoda > Chromadorea > Rhabditida > Anguinidae > Ditylenchus > Ditylenchus dipsaci. The sequence continues at coordinate 646 of SADC01000869.1, read as the reverse complement.
TAATTTTCGTAGTTTGACCAATTTTCGATAGTACTTCGACTTTTTGACGCCAGATTTGAAATCAGCGACCCGAATCGCATTTTTTAATTTTTCCTGAATCATGTTTAAATGTCTTCTGAGAGATTTTCATACGCTAAAACAATAAAAAGCTGTTTCCAAACACTTCTCCACATGAAAATGGATTTTTTGAAAATTTTTGAATACATCGCAGGTCTGTCCTTCGGGGGACTAAGTCAATTCAACCTGAAAGGGTACCTGGATACCCAAAAAAAAAATTTGGACACAGCTTTGAATACTGGGACCTACCGCGTAAAAAAAACTCTGGTATACATACATTTTTATGCATGCAGAGTCACTTTTGAGTGATTTATGTCTGAGGTATGTGGTGTGAAACATCTCACCCCAATAACCAAACCTCCTGCGCCCCGAATGGTGTGCTTGGTTGGTTAGAGATGCGCGCACTCACTTTACCTCAGACATGAATTCCGAGCAAGACTCTTGATCAAAAATGTATATAGGTGATTTTTTGCCCAGCTCCAGTGACCAAAACGGGGAAGAATACATTAAATACAAGGTAATTTATCTTGGTCCTCCGAGGCAAAAAGTCACATATTGGTCAAAAAAGTTTTTTTTTTCGAAAAATCAA
>SADC01000868.1:0-240092 GCA_004194705.1 Ditylenchus dipsaci | reverse complement strand
CAATTGAGTAGTGGCTGAGCCACTACTATGACACATGCCACTACTCAGTGTTGGTATGAACAGATTCTGATCTTCAACTAAAACTCGATCAACCATGTTGAGTAGTGCTCAGCCACTACTCATTGTCAGAGTAGTGCTCAACCACTTTAAGTAGTGGCTCAGCCACTACTCCAGCACATAAGTAGTGCTGAGCCACCTACTCTGGTACTTCTATATACCACTTATGAAAAAAATTTGTCAAGTCAGAAATCGCAAAATCGCGTCAGAAGAGACGCTAGAATTAGTTGTTTCGTCAGAAAACGCTTTAGCTTGATGATTATCACAACTTTTCAATGGTCCTTTCGCACCTTTTTTCTTCAATAATACCTGTCGGAAAAATTGGTGCAAAAGATACAATTGAAATGTTGTGATAAATCATCAAATTAAGCGTTTTCTAACAAACAACTCATATTCTAGCGTCTCATCTGACGCGATTTTTGCGGATTTTCGATATCTGATTAAACAAAAATTTTATAAGTGGTATATTGAAGTACCAGAGTAGTGGCTCAGCCACTACTATCCAAGCACATAAGTAGTGGCTCAGCCACTACTCAGTGTTGGTTTGACAGACTTTATGATCGGTCATACTAACACTTAACACCATCGGAGTAGTGGCTCGCCACACAATAAGTAGTGGCCTCAGCCACTACTTCAGCACATATGTAGTGGCTCAGCCACTACTCAGTGTTGTATGACAAATTTCTGATCTGTCAAACCAACGCTCAACCAACCAATTGGAGTAGCGGCTGAGCCACTACTCATGGCTGTGTGAAAAATTTCTGTCTGTCTACCAACATTTTACTCTACTTCGCTCTGAGTGGTGGCTGAGCCACTAATCAGTGTCTATGACAAATTCCTGATCTGTCGTACCAACACTCACCAACTATCGGAGTAGTGGCTCAGCCACTACTTATGGTTGGTATAACAAATTTTCATTTGTCTCACTAACACTTTATTCTCACTTTATCGTGAGTAGTAGTGGCTGAGCCACTACTCAGGCTCGAGTAGTGGCTCAGCCACTACTGTGACCACTATGAAAAAAAATTTTCATCACAACAAATCTTTTTCTATCTACAAACCCGTGATTCTAACACCGAGATTCGTGCTCAGCATGGTCGATTTACTATAAAAACTGCTCTTTAAACCAGTACTTTTGGTCAAATATTCGAATTCCTCTCAAGACAAAATTTGAATTTTTTTGAATCGACTATTTTCCGAATTTTCGGTTTTATACCCACAAAAAAGTGCCCGGGCCCACCTTTCAAATGGCTCGCTCCGCCTAATTTAGCTCATTTGACGCGCAAGGAAATGGCGCACAACTTTTGTATGGCACGCCACGCGTTTTCGTGCCAAAAAAGATTTCCTTGATGAGAAATTTTCCGAAATTTGTTTTTTGACCAGAAAATTTTTTTCGCTAACCGACCCAACTTTTTATTAGCGCAATCGCGAGCCTCCATGTTCCTAAGTGAGGACACCAATTCGAAAATTAAAGTGGGTCAAAGTGACTAAAAAGTGAGTGTTTCTACGGGGTGAAGCAGCGCTATAGTAGTTGTAGACTAGAAGGCGCCGCCGCTACGCGGCGCAATACGGAATTGTGCGCCTACTTCGCAAGCAATACCTGGGTTAGCATTCTTTTTGATTTTCAGCATTATCTCCGTAGAAATAAAAAGCGTTACTACTTGAAGATCAACTTCTTGTCCAATACTTGACTAATTTGTCAGTACCAACATCTGGTATTCACTACTTGGTTTCACAGCTGGGTACCATCGGCTACTCACCATCAACCTGGGTAAACACTACTTGGCTACCGCCATCTAGGTATCACTACATGGGTATTATAAAACTACTGAAACTACTTCTACTTGGGCACTACTACCGTAAGTGGTACCACCAGCTAATTGGCTACTTCAACCTGGCAGCGAAGTACATGAGCAGTACACGCTGCTACCAGACAGCTTTGCTGGCGCCGAAATGAGCGAGAAACGTCCTACCTGCCCACCCGGGTACCAACCAGGCCACCTACATATCCTGCTGCCACCTGGGTACCCCACCTGGCCACCTACCTGACCTACCCGGCCACCTACATACCCTACCTGGCCACCTGGATACCCTATCTGCCACCCGGGTACGCTATCAGGTCACCTACATATTCCATTAGGAGACCTTGGTAGCTATCTGCTCACCTGGGTACCCTACCAGGCCACCTACCTGACAAACCGGCACCCACATATCCTGCCAGCCCACCTGGTTACCCTACTCATCTACCCTACCAGCCCACTTAAGTACCCTTCCAGGCCACCACCTACAGTACCTAGCATGCGACTTATCTACGCTACCAGCCACCTGCTTACCCTAATGGCCACCTACATATCCTACCAGGCCACCCACATATCCTACCAGGCCAGGTGGTTTGGCGCCGATATTAGTGGTTTTGGTGTGCCCACGTGGTTTGAGCCCCATCCTGGTGGTTCCGGTATGCTTACGTGGTTTGAAACCCATCTCTGTGGTTTGGCGCCGATATTCGTGGTTTGGGTGTGTGTACGTTGTTTAGGCCCATATTGGTGGTTCCGGTGTGCCCACGCGGTTTGGGCCCCATCCCGCTAGCTTGGCGCCGATATCAGTGGTTCGGGTGTGCTCACGTGGTTTGGTCCCACCCCGTGATTTGGCGCCGATATAGTGGTTTGATATTGGTAGCATATTGGTAGTTCGTGTGTGCCCACGTGGTTCGAGCCTCATTCTGGTAGTCTTGGCCCGATCTCGGTGGTTCGGATGTGCCCACGTGGTTCGGGCCTCATTTCGGTGGTCTGGACCCGATCCTGGTGCCCCTAGGTACCCTACCAGGCAACCTACCTAGCTTACCAGGCCACCTACATACCTGACAGGCCACCTACATAACCTACTGGGAATCTACCTACTCCACCAGGTACCTAGGTACCTCACCTGGCCACCCAAATACACTTTCAGCAACCTACATACTCTACCAGGCCACCTACCCACCCTATGACCATCTACATACCCTATACGGCCACCCACATACCCTACCTGGCCACCTACATACCTACCAGGCCACTTACCTACCTACCAGGCCACTAGCTGACTACCTGGCCACCTACATACTGAAAAGTCACCTACTAATCATAGACTACACTAACTTATCCCTTCAAAACAAAATAATGATGCATGCTACCACCAGGATTCGAACCGTGTTGCATGCCTTGGTCCCCCAAGTAATCCACAAATCCACCAAAATTGCCTTGGTCCCTGTGGTTTTTGGCAACTTTCAAGTGGTCATAACTTTTTTTTCACTCAACCGATCCTAACTTTAAGAGTTTTCCAAGAAGAAAACCGACAACGCTGCGTCGAATGGTGTTAACAGAATCACGATACGATTAGTGGAACCGGCCAAACATTTTTGTGACCGACGACGACGACGACAGAAAAGGCCATATAGTAAAGGTGATAACCCCCAAAAATTTTCCTTCTAAAACTTAAGTAAAGACTACTCAAATTTATGTCCAGACCCTGAAATATGCGTAAACTCTTTATTAGTCACAACTTCCGTACGCTGGCCTACCCCCAAGCCTAAGGGCTAAGCCTAAACTTGTTGTTTGCAAGGGTAGTTACATTACCCCCCCCCTTCGGGGCGGCCGTAGGCCACCGGCCACCAAGGTCGTAGGCCACACATAATATGTCAAAAACACGATTTTGCTTGATTTGGGTTGAACACCTCCCTGTGTTTGGGTCCTAGTCTATGAATGGCCATTAGAGGGCATGCCCCAACCACAAGGCGTCGTCAAAAAACTTCCTATGCGATTTTGAGTTGTTCTGTGAAAACAGAATTTAAAAATATGGAATAGAAAAAGAGTTATGACATTTTAAAAAAGGCCAAAAATCTTGGATACCTTATTTCAGTGGCTTTTAGGTTGCGGGACAACTATTTTGAAACAAGCCAAAGCCTGATTAAAAATATTTTTCAAATTGGTCTAGAGATGACTGAAGTAGCTGTTAAAGTCATTGCAACAATACCTGTAGTGAAGGTATATTTTCCATCATTATATTTGTCTCCCGAATTTTAAATTTAAAACTTATTTTGCACGCAAATGGGCTGATTTATTAGCAACATTTTCAAATAGTCAACCGAGTAGGGCGAAAAACGAGAGAATATATCTTTTTCGATGGACTAAGTAATTCATCAAGAGAAGGTGGCTGGTAATCGAAGTCATTTCCTCTATCTCTGCACAAAATTAAAAACATAAAAAATCACCCTATTTGGTTGTTGTCCTTTTTTGTTTTGCTGACTGTAACGCCAGCTTAAATGCACATTAATCGATTAGTGCGGAGTGTTTGTGGTTATGGCGCTGTTAGATTATTATCGATTTATGCAGACTAAGTGACCTTTTTATTTTTCTTCGCTAAAGCTAGAATACGTAGATGTGGAATATAAATTGCATAACTTTTTTACTGTAATTTTTTAATGAAAAAGCAAAAATTCATAAGTATTGAAATTATATATTTTTTTCATCTAAGGCTGCCAATTGCTTATTCATTTTGCTTTTTATTTTAGCCAAATATATATTGCTTTCGATTCTTTTGTCCTTTTTTCTTTTACGTCTTTGATTTTTTGATTGGTAGAATATGGAATAATTTCCATCTATTTTTATTTTTGTAAAACTTCGGGTTCGTCTTTTACATGTTGCCAATTTTTTCATTGTACTTTTTCCAGCTTTTTTTAATTTTTTCTTGGTGCTGTCTGACTGGGTGATATTAATATATTTGAATCAATTTTTGGGTTTTCAATTTTTTCGATTTTAGCAAAATTCGAAATATAATGCCAAAATAGTATTATTTCTATTGCTTTACTTTTTATCTTCTATTTTCGTAAAATCGAATTTGTAAAAAGGCATATTGTCGTTTGAATATGACTCCTACGTAAATCATCCAGATCAATTACCATCTAGATAACTTTAATTCGTTTTTTACACAACTACATTTTAGTGCTACTATTTCACACACCAAACAATTTTAGGGGTAGACATTAATAGAACGTTTGTAATCGTATATGGATTTTGTAACTTTTATCACAACTTTACATTATGATGATGACGAGTACATACATAATCACAAATGCCAATTTTTTATAATAATCAATTGCATAAGAATTGAAATTTCAAAAATGACTATTGGAAGTTTCTCAAAAAGCTGTTCCAATTTTTGAAAAATTCAAACACTGTAATAAACACTTTAGCGGTTGTGAATTCGTTTTTTAATTTGCAATGAGCATGTATCAAATAAGAATCAGTCTATTGACGCTGGGCAAAAATGTTTATTGGCAGGTGTAGGAGAGAGAAAAAATAAAAGAGAATAAAATAGACCGGTTTTTGATTTGGCCATTCCAAAACACATCACTGCCACCTTCTTGTTTTCGATTTTTCATCAGCCCAAGAAATGGAAAGAGAGAAAAGTAGTTGTGTTCACAAGTCAACCAATTTAGAGAGATACCTCTTCCATGGGATCCACCCAAAGTAATTGTCCTAGGCAGCAACAAGGCGTAGACCCCAACCAACAGTCTGCTTTAAAAGCCATCCATTCCAACCAGGAGCAGTCTTCTGGTTCCCCAGCGAAAAAAGCTACAGTCAAGAGCAGTTGTGTTGCAAGAAGGAGAAAGTCTCGTTGCTGGTCCCTTCTTCTTGCCATTCCAGTGACCAGAAATCACGTAGGTGTAATTTTAAAAAAGTAAAATTATTAGAAGGACAAAAACTTAAATTTACCGGTTACTTGGTTTGACTGAGGAGAGCCCTACTCGAAAAAAAACTATATAATCAGAATAGAAATCCACGGTAATTTACTATTTAAATAAAAAAATTTAGTGCTTAATGTGCCAAGTATATAACACGCCTCGATTTAAACTTATTTTATTCCTGACTTTAGGGGGGGGGTCACTATTTTGCACCATCTTGAAATGTGTAGACCAAAAACGCCTAGATCTGGATCACAGTTTTTTTGAAAAGCGCACCATCCTGACTCAGGATGAATCGCGATAAATTAACTGTAGAATTTATCAAGTAACGCGCGAGAAATCTCACAATTAATTTGGCGCGCACCATCCTGACTGAGGATGATCACGCACCATCCAGGCGATTATGTTATTTTTGCTTGATGGTGCAAAATAGTGTCTAACTCCTAAAGTCAGGAATGAAAAAAGTTAAAAAAAAATGTTTTAAGGCGTGTTATATGGTCTACGACAGAGAGCATCTTCGGCAAAATCCACTCAGACATAATTCATCCAGACATAATTTTTCTCTCTCTCTCTTCGTTGCTATTGTGTGAACTCGGTATTGGAACTCGAAATTTTTTTGTGAAAATAAAACTAATTTTTTCTGCAAATAACTGAGCACACTAGATAAACGCCCACAACCACAGTGGGAGGACAGAGGAATAGGGTGGAGTATATAAAACAGGAGATCAAACTGAGTCTATCCCCGTTTACAAACTGTTTGAAGTCATTTTAAGACAATAAGCTTTCACGGTGTAAACATGTCAGAAATTTTTGGATTACCAATTCTTTATCTTTGCTATTTATAGTGTGGAAGCTGAGCCTTCTTACAAACCTGCAACAACTAAACAGAAGTGTGTGTTGGAGGAAACCCAGAAATTGTTAGTTGAAAACAACAATGTGCTATCCTTTGGGTGTGAAAATGCAGCAGTGACTCCAACTATAGCTAGCAACACACAATGCACTAAAGAAACAACAGCAATATCTGGCATCAAAAAAAAGAAAGAGTCTCGCTTGACCAGACGCTTCACAGCACTTAACTTCGGCAACATGAAGAATACAGTAAAGAATGGATGCTCTGACAATGCTGATGCCACTTCGGTTCAGAGAAACAGGTTGGTAACCTTACAAAAACAAATCTTCAAAATAATTTGCACTGAAGTCTTTATAATTCATCATCCCAAAAATTCGTTCCCGCCGAGGGTCCGATACTTTTTTGCCTCTATTTTTGAAATTTTTTCCGTATAAGATCCGTCGGTCCAATCCGAAATCACAAATTTTCAAATCCAAAATTGGGGTGATGTATTGTGGAGACTGGGCTGTAAAACAAGGCTCTGAGATCTTTTTTAAGGTTTGTAATCTTAAAGCTCTAACAAAGGAACCTTCTGTAGTGTCCTTTTTCAAAGAGTTCATTGAGATTTTTTTTGCAGATTCGTGTAGCACCCGAGATTACTATAATTAGTTAGTTCTGGCCTTTTTTTAGATTACCCGAGAATCGGGACGACAGAGTCTCCCGAAGTTATCCGAAAATCATGATAAGGGTATCACGGTTTATCAAAAGGGGGACCAAGGTTTCTTTACACAAAAAAAACAGGGGGGGACCAAGCTGTTTGGGAACAACGGATTATCCAGTAGCGCCGCTTTTTGACTATATCGGGAATACGAAGGTAAGCTGAAAACCACATACCCGTGTCATGGTTTACGGCGAATTTCGGGAGGCTCCGTCTACCCGATTATTAAGGTAATCTCTAAAAAGGGGCAGCACTTCATTATAGGACTCTCGGAGGCTGTACACGAATCTGGGAAAAAAATATCTCAATGAACTCTTCTAAAAATGACACTCCTGAAGGTTCCCTTGTAAGTCTAACAAGAGAACCTCGTGAACTTGTTTTTCACTCGCCCAAGGAAGTTTGGTCTCATTTAATAGCCATTACGCGACTTTAAATCAAATGTGTTGAGATCTCGCGCCCAAAACCCATAAAAATAGTAGGAGACTGGTAAAGAGTTGAAAAACCACATGGGGCTTTATACGCGCAACAGGGCTGGAACGGAAGACAAAAAAAGTCGGAACAAAAATCGGAACCTGAAGTAGAAAATTCTCAAAACCGGAAGTCGGAAATCGGAAGAAATTCAAAAAATTTCCTAGTGCCAAAATTTAATGTTGTACACATGCATCCGCATCCGCTTTTTCTGAGATTATTTACAATGAATCCAGCAGTTGAAAAGAAACGCTCACTTTCTTGAGAACCAGGTGGCGCACTAAGATATTTGCGGACCGAAGGTCTCCGCAAAGCTGTAACTTCCATTTCCTTGCAAGACATTTCTGCCAAAAATACTTCGAAAATATTTTTCAAGTGAACTATTCTCTTCCGAAATTTCCGAAATTCGCCCTATTTTTTCGGAAATCGGAAAACGGAAGAGAAAAAGAGCCGGAAATCGGAAATCGGAAGACGGAAATCGGAATTCCGTTCCACCCCTGACGCGCAACAACAGGTCACAGGTTCGGAAACTATTAGGTGCACACCATGGCTGGAACCTATTTCTGGTTTCCTGACTGTTTTCGACTTTTGATTTCTGGTTCGGATTATTTTTTTTGTTGTTCTGACTTCTGGCTTTGATTTTAAAAATACAGTCGGTCCCAGCCTTGGTACACACCCTATTTGCACGCACTTTTATTCGCAAGTATGGGTGTCAAAATGATCCTCAGCCTCTTGGCTATCCAACAAATGTGCAGTGGCGCTACCCAGTGGCGCTACCCAGGTTCTTTAATTAGAAGTTATAACAAAGTACTGTTTCGAAAAAGTCAAAGTTTATAAAAAGAGCATGTTTTAAAACAACCTGTTCGAGAAACACACATCTGGAACAGGAACTTGTCTATAACAGATGTTGACCTCTAGAAACTACGTCTGACCTACAAAAGAATCATTTTTTAACCATAAGACGTTCAAAAGCGGTTATAGACAAGTTCCTGTTCCAGATGTATGTTTCTCAAACAGGTTGTTTTCAAAAAAATCTTTTTCTTAACATGTTTTTAGCGAAACCATTTTTTATAAACTTTGACTTTTTCGAAACAGTACTTTATTATAACTTCTAATTAAAGAACCTGGGTAGCGCCTATCCAGTAGTATTCGAACCTGTGACCCAGAAAGCCCCCTTCAAAATTCGAAAATTCCTTGGTCCCTCGTGTTTTTCAATACTTTACTAGCCTTTCATCCACCTTTTTGGCCTATGGTACCGAGATCTTAACTTATTTTATTTAAGGTCGCATACGCATATTTATCTTTAAATACGCATACGCATATTTGACCATGAAATTTGGTAAGCACAGCAATTTGTGGAATTCGAATTCGCGCGGGACCACCCTAATTTTGTCCATAATGTTTTTGAATTATTTTTTTGCGTGCATTGAAAATATGTATTTCATTTATGAGTGAACTTTTAACACGGGCTAATGTAAATAGTTATGGCTCAGTGAAAGTAGGATAAGTCGCCGATCTGACAATGTCGAGCAACATTGGGCTCGACTAGTAAACGGTTCTATATTTAAAAAAAAATTCACATGCAAACTAAAAACAATTCGATAACATTATTGACAAAATTAGGGTGGTCCCGCGCCAATTCAGAATTTCCAAATTGCTGTGCTTATCAAGTTTCATGGTCTTTCAAAGGGGGCAAAGCTTTTCCTTGCTGCTAAAAGACTTCTTTTTGCTCCCAAAGGACTTTTTTTTGCTGCTAATTTTTTTGCTGCAAAAAGACTTTTTTTTGCTCCAAGAAGACTTTTTTTTGCTCCAAGAAGACTTTTTTTGCTGCAAAAAGACTCTTCGTGCTGCAAAAAGACTTTTTTTTGCTGCTAAAATACTTTTTTTTGCTGCTAAAATACTTTTTTGCTGCAAATATTCTTTTGCTTCACATGCCTTCTTCGCAGCATTTTTCACTAGAAATATCAATTGTTATACATATTTTGTGGTCAATTTGTCCACAAAATTTTTATCATCTCTTAGGAACGAATAAACCATGCTATTTAACCCAATATTGTGTGCTGAAAACAGTTTGCTGAGACCGAAATCCTGTTTGACTAACTAGAATATCAATACCCTGATTATTTATGAAAAAAAAGTACCCACTTTACTTCGGGGGGAAGTGCGCATTTTATAACAATTTGAGAAGAGTGTTTAAGCATCTTCTAAGTAATTGTTTTACGCAAGTTTTTAAGTTTTTATTTAATTTTTGCCCCTGAAATGAATAAGTACCAGGTAGTCGACGTTAAAATTAAAGGAATCATTCAGATTGAGCTTATAAATAATTATATCATGTCTAGAACAGTGTCTCGAGTACTTTAGTGTATATGAAAAGTCGGTTTTTGTTGCGAAATTTTCAGGCTGTATAGTCAATCTTCTATATTGCAAATCGCAAGGGACCGGCCAAGCCTGGATGCAATGTAGAGGTTTCATAATGGGTTATTTATTTTCCGGCCAACCAAACCAAAACAAAAAAAAACAGATGCAACATAGAGGTGGATGCAATATAGAGGGTTGATATTTAGAGGTTTGACTGTACTCAAGTTGTCCAGCGGACCCCATCTGGAGAATAAGGGACTACCTAGGTTTCGAAAGTGGGATTAATTGACTTGTAGACAAATTGACGTGTGGACGAATTGGCGAATGCACGAATTGACCGTGGACGGATTGACTGTGGACGAATTGACCACAAAATAGTATAATAATTGTATAACAATTGATATTTCTAGTGAAAAATGCTGCGAAGAAGGCATGTGAAGCAAAAGAATATTTGCAGCAAAAAAGTATTTTAGCAGCAAAAAAAAGTATTTTAGCAGCAAAAAAAAGTATTTTTGCAGCACGAAGAGTCTTTTTGCAGCAAAAAAAGTCTTCTTGGAGCAAAAAAAAGTCTTTTTGCAGCAGACAAAATTAGCAGCAAAAAAAAGTCTTTTGGGAGCAAAAAAAGTCCTTTAGCAGCAAAAAAAGTCTTTTTGGCGCAAAAAAAAGTCTTTTGCAGCAAAAAAAATTAGCAGCAAAAAAAAGTCTTTTGGGAGCAAAAAGAAGTCTTTTAGCAGCAAGGAAAAGCTTTGCCCTTTCAAAGGGGGGGGGAGCCATTCAGGTTTGAAAAAGGGGCTTCCATGGCGCAGTGCGTAAGTGCTCGCGTTTTTTGGCCCAAAATGGTGTTTTTTGGCGTTGCAGGTTCAATCCCACGTAGTGGCACACTATTTTTTTGGCTTGTTAGGCCAGCTGAGAGGTAATTAGACTTTTTTGACGCCAGGTTCGGAATTAGCGACCCAAATTACTTCTAAACTGGCCAAACAAGCCAAAAAATAGTGTGCCAATACGTGGGATTTAACCTGCAACACCAAGAAAACACCATTTTGGGCCAAAAAACGCACGCACTGCGCCATGGAAGCCACTTTTTCAAAGCTTAATGGCTTCGCGCCCCCTTTAAGGTCGCATCTAATGTGACCAAACTCTCCTGAGCGCGTGAAAAACAAGTTCGCGAGGTTCCCTTGTAAGTTTATATGTGAAACTTTACGTCAAAAAAAATTTTGCTTTGAAAATAGCGATAAGCGCTGGATAAAAGACCCGGCACGGCGACAATTCCGCGGGAGACAATTCCGCGACGGATAATTCGCGAAATTTCATTTTTGGCGCTCCTCTTGAGAAAAACCAAATTCTGAAATCGGATTCGTGTTCAGCACGGTCGATTCCATATTCACCTTCTTCAAATTTTAACTTATTGTCCAATTTCAAATTCCACTCGAGACAAAAAACTTTTGAGAAAAAATTCACCATTTTAAATCTGAGCACGATTTTTAGATTTGAAGGCACCTGGGTAGGCAATCGACCATGCTGAAGACGAATCTGGTGTCAGAATTCGCTTTTTCTCAACAGGAACGTCAAAAATTGAAATTCTGCGCAATTATCTGTCGCGGAATTTTCCGTCGCGGAAGTGTCTCCCGCGGAATTTTCGCCGTGCCTAAGACCCTTTTTCTCAAAAGTAAGGTTGTCGACTTTCGACTTTTAAGTCGAAAGGTCAAAAAATTTTTAAGGCAGATTTTTTTACCGGAGTGTAAATCTGATTTTACAATGTATACCCAACTTTTAATTCTGAGTATATGTTGTAAAATCAGATTTTCGCTCCGAGGCCAAAAATCGGCCTTAAAAAATTTCGACCTTTCGACAAAAGTCGAAAGTCGACAACCCTACTCAGAAGTAATGAAGAGGTACTGTTTTTAAAAATATATTTAAAAAAGTACGAAAACCCTAATGTAAAATCATTTATAGTTCAATGCCTTCGATGATTGCTGGAACTGTCGTAGGTAAGCCGAGTAGAATCTCAAATTAATTAAAAAATTGAGTACTTAAAAATGTTTGCTCAACCCGACCGCTTAGCGATTTGATACCAAAAAATTTCACTGATTGATTGCAATAAACACGGGTCCGTAACTTTTTAATATTTTCGTAATATATTTTTTGTTCTTTTTGCAATTTGTACACATGTTGGAAATCGCTTATCGAGCTGGGTGACCGGTCAGTTAGCGATGCGGTCAGTTAGCGATGCGGTCAGTTAGCGATGCTTTTTTTAGCGGTCAGTTAGCGATGGTCAGTTAGCGATGCTTTTTTTAACGGTCAGTTAGCGATGGTCAGTTATCGATGCTTTTTTAACGATCAGTTAGCTATAACCAACGAAATCCTTCACAGCCTTCAGGACAACTTTTATTCAACCAAATGAACATAACAACCGACACAACAATGGTTAGATTTATTTTGAGTTCGTTTTTCACTTCAAACATTTTCTTTCATCTTGAACTTCGCCACATCGAAGTGGTTGGCTTGGTATCGAATCCATCCCACCGGAGATTCCATGGCGATGTTCTAAAAGGTCTTAAATTAAGATATCATCAGTATAATAATATCATCCAGTTAACCTTTTCGACGAGGAAGGGAACAAACGAGGAGTATTATTTGGCTGGAAGAGGACGAAGTTCTTGCTTTAGAGTTTGGCGGCCAGGAGGAGCTGCATGCTACTACCTCATTCCCCGAGCTGCGAATATTTTTGGCCATATTCCTCCACTCTGCCTGCGCTCCGAAAAACTGAATCCACTTGCAATGCTTTCCGGCTTTGTTGTCTTGTTCTAATAGGAACTGCATTAATTCCTTGCGCACTCGCTCATGTTCACCTTCATTGTTGTACCCCAGGAAGTGATCGATCTAAATCAAAAAACCAATGAACATTGCAAGCCAATTTATTTTTACAATTGACGGCCTGGGCCGTTTGACCCCCCGTGGCTTTTTGACTACTTAGACGCTAAAACCGATAAAGACGTCGTTTCCGACCACTTTCCATCGCAAATTTTGACTTTTCTAGATTTTCTACCTGCCTGCCTTCGGCCGGCAACCTAATTCAATAGGAAGCCCCTTTGGGGGTACATGGTCCGGGATAAGGGCTGACCCTTTAATGACCCACATAGCTTTTTCTTGGTGCAGCACCAGTAAGCTTTTAAACCATCACGGCTATACGTCATTTTCTTCTTCGCTTGAATAGTCGCTTAGTTCGGTCAGTTAAGCGGTCAGTTTTAACTGACCGTTAAAACTGACCGCTTAACTGACCGCTTACTGACCGTTAAAAAAAGCATCGCTAACTGACCATCGCTAACTGACCGTTAAAAAAAAGCATCGCCAACTGACCATCGCTAACTGACCGCTAAAAAAAGCATCGCTAACTGACCATCGCTAACTGACCGTATCGCTAACTGACCGTAAACCATCGAGCTGATCTATCCTGTGCTTTAAGCTTAGCCTTTATTATAAAAATAAAAAACAGATCCCAAAACTGCAACACTCTTCTGAGTAGTCGTAACAACTAACGGGTCCCAAATCGAAATCATGGGTTTGTTTAGAAATCGCAGTCATTTCCACCAAAAAACCAGTAAAAATATTGTTTCGACCCTTTTACTATGGTTTTCAGGTAGAATATAGCCTAAATCGCCCTAGCTGCAATTTCGACTTCGGCTTCGATTTCGACTTTGATTTCGACATCGATTTAATTTCTTCGACTTGAATTTCTTCGGCTTCGATTTCGACCTAATTTCGACTTCGATCATGAAAACACTGGTCAGACGGGTCAAGGCCCTGACCTGTTTCTGCGTACCGTATATTCTCTAATAGAAGGCCCCTCTCTAATAGAAGGCCCCCCTTGAGGACCTATATATCAGCCTAGAAAAAGAAATTCGCAAATCTGTTTTTCACGTTTTCTTAGTTAGCACGAGCTTACCTGATTCCACTTTTAAAATTTTGGTTGAGCACGCAAAAATCTCAAAATCGACCCAATTTTTTCCGACTTTTTTAGGGTTGAAAAATAGAAGGCCTGGGCTTTCTAATAGAGAATATACGGTATACGAAAATTTTCATAAAAATATGGCGCCGGTGCTTGGCGCCGATTTTGAAAAACTCCGGCGCCGGTTCGGAAGCAACGTTTTTCAGCAAATTCGCACAGTTTTCAGTAAATATTTATTTTCAAAAGATTTGCAACTTTTTCTTTTTTTTTTATTGATTTTTGTTTATAGTTCCAGAACTCCATTTTTTGTATATATAGTTGACCAACAACTTGCAAAAGTTTTTTCAAGTAAATGCAAGGTGTCTAAGCAAATTGAACCTGATCCAATAAGATTTTGGAAGGGTAGGGACAGGCAACTAACATTATTTTTACTGCTATCTAAAGGACCATAGCCGTCGCCGACAACGAGAATTTCAAATGTTTGAATTCGCGCGGGACAGTTCTTTATCGTCTCACACTGTACACTTTTGACTTGCTTCGAATGACTCAAAAGAGTACAATAAAAGACGAAAGAGAACTGTCCCGGGCGAATTCGAACATTTGAAGTTCTCGTTGTCGGAGACGGCTATGGTCCTTTGATATAAGTCTCAATGGTATTGTATGTTTGCCAATTACGGGCTAGCTCATGACATCCTGTTTATTCCTGCATGTTCATTGTAACTATAGTGCTAAAAAATAAAAAACGGTACCATTTTTGTGAAAAAGTCAAAAAATTAAGTCCATAATAAAGAAAGTTTTTTACTTTTTTGCTTCACGAAAGTTCTTATTTTCGTAAAACACCTTTGTTTTTTTTCGGCACCCGGCGCCAATTAATGACCAGTGTCACACTGTTCGGTAGGTGCCAATTTTGTGGGGCACCCGTTCCGGCGCCCATACACCCCCCCCTCCCCAAAAACACGGCGCCCACTGGCGCTCATTTTGTTATAGCATGGCGCCATTTAAATTTTCGCGTGAAAATATGCTCACACAACCAGGGGAGTCAACGAACTTCAAGGCAACTGACAGCAGTAACTATTTAGATACATTGTTTATTTATCAACAAAAGGACACATATATTTAGCTCGTTTTCTTGAATATTTCTTCTTTGACGTCAGTCTTCTCATCCTTAATGCCCCCAATCTTGTCAGAGTCTCTTTTGCCAACATCTTTCATTTTTTCATCGACCTTTTTTCAACCTTCTTGTTGACACGCTCACATAAGCCCGACAAAGACCACAGCCGAAACTTGTAAGAAATCATGAGAGCTCGATAGGTTATCCTACAATCTAAGGTAAAAATTTAAAATAAAAGCGTTAATAAGTTACCAAGTAGCGTGACGAGAAGCATTTGGATAGTTGTATGCAAAACAAAGCCTGTAAAATGATAAATACACCCCAACCATAAAATCAAACATTGATGTACAGGGTAACAAGCAATCGCCCCATTTTTAGATGGCCATAACTATTTATCTTTCACTATTTATCCGACAATATTTTTTGCCATACAATGTGAAAAACATGATTTTCGCAAAACCCTTCTGTGGTTTGGGTTTTTGACCTTCCAAGTGCCTCCCACAGGCCAGGACCGAACCCACAGCAGGGACCAAGCGAAAATCGTATTTTTCACATTATACACCAACAAATATTGTCGGGAAAAAAATCGATCTGTAAAAATAGAATGGCTAGATTTAGGAACACCCACCCCAGTGCATTTCGGTATACCCACCCCAGACAATTTGCCTTGGTCCCTAAAGCTATTTTTTTCGCAAAGATTTATATTTGGTTTTCGCCTAAGATCCACATCTTTCCTAAATGTTACAATATTTTCAAAACAGTAAAAGCTCGAAAAAAGCAAAAACAAACAAATTTGCAGAAAAATTAGCTTGTGGGTCGAAAGCAAATTGACTGGGGTTGGTGTACCAAAATTGACTGAGGTAGTTGTTTAGAAACTGCTCCAATAGAATTAGAATTTTTCTAAAACGACCTAGGTAAAAAGTATGGGCATCTAAAATTGGGTAAATTTCTTGTTACACCCTGTAACAGGATAGCTTACATCTTGTATGCAGTCACACACATCTAGAAAGAACAGTTGGATATACACCACTTAAAGGAGGACAGACTCTAGGGAGGAGGGGGCGGTTTTAGACTAGAAAATGGCATTTTGCAAGGTTAAGCTAATTTTATTTTTCGTTCCAACCTCTTAATTTTTTATACCAATCGATTTTAACATGAATCCACCCCACTTTTTTTTGTAATTTTTGTTTTTTCGCAAATTTGGCAGGCACAGTCATATACAACCTTGTACTAGAAATGTAGCCTTGCTTTCTGCCGTCCTGTTGAGTATAAGCTTGTATACAATCATATTTACTAGAGCGCCGATAAAATGTGAGTTCTGAAAGAATTCCGAAAACTACCAGGACCCTCCTGAATTGGACCAGGACAAATTTTTTCAAAAAATTTCTTTATTTCGAAACTTCGATCTGATGTGTTTTTTGTCGGCTGGATTTACGGTAATATCGATTAAAAAAGTAAAAAATTAAGAGGTTGAAAAGAAAAACAAAATTATCTAAAGCTTGCAAAATACTATTTTTAGTCAAAATAACCACCCCCCTCTCCCCTAAGGTCTGTCCTTTTTTAAGAATCACACAAAAAACACTAACCTCGGACAAGATTTGTAGAATTTTCCAGATTCTGACAAAGAAGGAATACACATAAAGCGGTATTTGAGCGAGCTGACCCCAGAACTCCAAGATGATTTCATAAATTTCCAACGACTTGCTTTCCCGATCGACAGTTTCAGTGACTCTTTCATTGCTAATTTCGCTTACGGCAGGTGACGATGGCTGAGTGGGCGCCAATGCCAAGTCTTCTGAAAGATTTCAAAAAACCTCAAAAAGCGCTTGAAAAGTTAACTAACCATTAGACATTACTGTTACGGTCGAAGGCACACTGGTCAATTCATTCTTCTTTCCGCCCTATATTTACGTTTGAAATTTTAAAAGCTGGACCATATTTCAAAAAAAACCTGCTCATTGTTTGCCATTATTCGAAGAAGTTGCGACAGCTTTAGCGATTTCACGACCAATCAAATGATGAGCCGATATGTCCGACTCGCACATTATTCCACGATTTATAATGTTCAAACTTTGCGGTTTTTTGAATCTCTGTTTTGTCGTTTCTAACGTTTAAAAAAAAGAACGCTAAGAAGGGGCAAAACTTTTTTTGTCCCAGATTTACTTTTTTTGACCCAGGTTCACTTTTTTCTGTCCCAGATTTGATCTGCCCCAGATTCACTTTTTTTTACCCAGATTCGCTTTTTTGTGCCAGATTCACTTTTTTTGTCCCAGATTTCCTCATTTCTGTCGCAGATTTTTCTCGCATGTGTTACTGTTGTGATTCCAGTGCTGTTTTTTCATTGCGCATTATTGGTGTAATTTGCAGGTGGACTAGCAAAAATGCAAGGACTGGAACTCGTTATCGAGGAAATTGAATCGCCGAAGCGCGGAAAAGCCACGAAATTCGAGCAGCTGAAAGTCTACGAAAGCGAGGATCTTTTCAATGCTTTGCAGCTTAGGATTGGCTAATTGGAAACTGCGAGTATACGTAAGGCTCATTAATAAGCTGCTATATTTTTTCAGTCAAGAGTCAAGAGATCTAAAGAAAAGTAGGACGGACGACTACATGTGCAACTATAGTCGACTGAGCAATTATGACTGTAAGATGAAGCTCACGAGGAGGCCACATGACTCAGAGAAAATCAAAGTGGAGCGAAGCTATGGAGTTCACGAGCACAAATCTAAGAAGCCACTCGTTTTGAATGCAAGCGTCAAGAAGATCGTGCGTGAAGACAAGACTCTGTCAGCCGTGCAAATGCAAGACAAGATTCAGGTAGCTTGCATTCAGTTATATTTCTCAATTACATCATTCACAGGCCAGCCAACGTCAGGCTCGATCCACAGCTCCACTTCCGAGTGTTAAGCAGCTCGAAAACCTAAAGTATCGCAACTAGAAGGTTCGAATGGTCCGGATATCTGACCTCAGACAGTATGTGGACAGCAAAAGTCACTTGCCAGAAGATTGCAATGAGCCGTTTGTGGTCAAGTTCGATACAAGGGTTGCAGATGAAACAAAACAATTTTGCTTGGTCTGGTCGATTCGAAGACTTTTGAAACTGCAGAAACACTCAGGAATGCTGCAAATGGATGGCACTTACAAGACTAATTGGCTGGGATTCCCTGTGCTGGTATGCTTTTATATGTGTTCTTCGTGCCATGTGCTTTGCCCATGTGATGCCTAATCTTGATAAGAAGCTGCGTCCAAAAGAACTGAAAAAAGTGCGCATGGAGATTTAAGAGGACGTATGTTTTGCAGCAGGCGATGTCAGAAGCAGAGTTTTCGCAAGGTTCGTAGCTTGTTCACTAACCTAGTTACTGAGATACAGGGTGGCCCATTATAAACGCCCTAGTCAATTTTAGTCGTAACTTTTCAAATTCGCGCTTTTTCGACGAGATTTTTTTTTTGTTGGGAAGAGGAGACTCCGGGAAAGAGAATGGTACCAAACATGTAACTAACACTTTATCCAGAACATCAAAAATGAAAATGAAAAAACATTAAAAAAGATCAAAGAAAACCTTTGTTCCGACTCGCTATTTGTTCTTCAAGTCGCCTTCTTGGAGCTTTGCGTACCATTCTTTGATTCGTTTTGCATCTGGCGCTGTCGCATGTCGTCCCGATTCCCTTCGGCATCTCTTCTGAAAACTCGCGACGTTCTTGCCTTCCTCGATGAACCATTCGACGTATTTTGACCGTTGCTGAGGCGGGTATTGCATCTGAAAACACCGTTTTGCAGAATTTAAAATTCTCAACCAAAAAAACAAGGAGAAAATGAAAGTTTGGTACTATTCTCCCTCCCTCCTCTTTCCAACAAAAAAAAATCTCGTCGAAAAAGCGCGAATTTAATTTAAAAAGTTATGACTAAAATTGACTAGGGCGTTTATAATGGGCCACCCTGTACATTTAGCTAAAAAACGTTTGGCTCAAGAATGGCACGACAGATACTGCAGAAATCCTCAAGCTCTGGCTGTATGTCGCTATTTCGAAAGACAATGGATGAATGGTGCTCTCTTAACATGGTATGAAGGCTAATCAGAATTCATCTCAACTAACAGCGGCTTGGAGTTGAGAAATGCTGTGCTTAAGAAACTTACAATGCCGAAGAAATTGGACCTCGATGCGTTCACTGAATATGCTGAGAGAACTTTGTATCTTTGGAGTGCAAAATCCGAGGAACAGGTAGCTGGTGTGAATAAATGTTCGAGTCATCATTTTATGCATTAGGTAGCTGCAATAATTCCACTGGTTGGACCAGGTTTGTATTGAGATGCTTTTATCCTGAAGAAAGAAACAACGGAAAACAATCGTCTAAAGAAGTTAATAAATTCTGATGTTCACATATTGCTGCGAAGTGAGGCCAGCGATGCTGATCTGCTACAATGTGCTCTGAATTGCGTCAATCGTTATTTGAAAACTGTAAATGCTACAGGCAGATTCGAAGAAGCTTCTACATCATTTCGCCCTCATCAGTCTGGATGGGTTTCTATCAGTGCAGCTGTTTGGGTGGAAGAAAAATCGAATGTGCAAGCATGCAGTCATGCTGATGTATCAAAAGGAAGTCTTGTCCTACCCGCCAGATGCTAGTGACCAGATACTCAAGCGCAAAAAAAAGATGGGTCGACCAACTCTTGCCTCTCAAGCTCCATCTAGAGAGTAAAGTATCATTTTCTGAATATTGTTATTGTTTTGTTAGAAATAAAATCGGTCTGGTTTCTTGCTATCCTTTTATTTCTGTTACAGTCGAACCTCAGTTATACGCTACTCCAAGAATCGACCTCAGAGTAGCGTATAGCCGGGATGGTGTATAACTGGAGGGTCACATCATAGAGAATAGGCCAATTTTAGCTCAATCAATTGCAATTACGGTGGCGTATAAACGAGGTTAAACTCTAGTTGACCTAAAGAGTGGAAACCACATAAATAGATGCTGAAGCACAAAAATTACACGATCTAAGAAGAAACTGAGATACTGAGGTTGGATCTGGACTATTGATGTTAGATCTAGTCTACTGAGATTAGATCTGGTCCATACCGAATTTAGAATTCTACCTAAATTTAAAATACCGTAAATGTTATAATAGAGCCCCCTTCCTAATAGAGCCCCCCTCTCGACTTTGAGGGTCTGTATGTCAAAGCAGAGACAACATTTTGCAAAGCCGTTTTTTGCATTTTCTTAACTCCCACGAGCTCTACTGAATCTGCTTTTTAGATATTTTATTTTCATCCAAAAATATCGAGATCCACCCCAAATTTTTCCGATTTTTAGGGATTGAAAAATAGAGCCCCGGGGGCTCTATTAGAACATTTACAGTGTATAGACAAACACAACAGTAACACATGCGAGAAAAATATGGGACAGAAATGAGGAAATCTGGACAAAAAAAGTGAATTTGGGCAGGGTTCAACAAATGTGCCTTAAAGGGCACATTTCAGGGTACATCGTATTTTTGAAAAAATATGTGCCCTCGAAAAGGCACAATGTGCCCTTTTTAGGGCACATCGGTCAGAAAATGTGCCCTTTTCAAGGAAAAGTGTGCCCTTTTCTTTTTCAAAATTTTCTGTGAGTTTTTTTAATTTTGTTAGGTTTTTTTTTTTTTACAGATTTTATTCACATTTCGGCCTATAAATGTTTATAATACAGGGTGCGCCAAAAGTCCTGACACGGACAAAAATTCAAGATTTTTATGTCCAAACCTAACGATATTAAAAAAAAACAATTATACCATTCGAAAGCTTAGAAAATTCTGCACAAGATGCATCATTCAGAATTTAAAATACCAACCTTTCGCATTTACGCAGCACGTATTCTTTTACGCCAACTTTCGACCGCCGAGGCGAGCCAATTTACATCAATTTAATTGGTTTGCTGCACCCTGTATAGCAGTTATGGGCAATTTAGTTGTCATTCGAAAGCTTATCTTTGTGCCTACAAAATGAGTGGTGAACGAAATAGTTTGGTTGAGCACAAAAAAAGATTCGACTGCTTTAATGATTTTTATCTTCAGTTCCCTTAACTTTTTCATATTTCTTAAATTTGTCTTTCAAAAAGACTCTCATTTTAATGGTCATATCTTTTTGTAGAACCGAACAAAAAAAATTTTCAGCGCATATGTTTCAAAGTTAAGTCAGGGATTCCGAATGATATATTTCAAAGTTTATGCATCACACAAGATGCAACAAACCGATTAAATTAATGTAAATTGGCTCGCCTCGGCGGTCGAAAGTTGGCGTAAAAGAATACGTGCCTGCGTAAATGCAAAAGGTTGGTATTTTAAATTCTGAATGATGCATCTTGTGCAGAATTTTCTAAGCTTTCGAATGGTGTAATTGTTTTTTTAATCGTTAGGTTTGGACATAAAAATCTTGAATTTTTGTCCGTGTCAGGACTTTTGGCGCCCCCTGTAGTTCACAACATAAATACTTAAAATAATCACGGTAAATATCAGTCTTTTGCATGTAAATTGAGCATTCTCATTACTAGATATATATTTCTCTGCTTTAAAGCGGCTCGTTTCTTAGCAGTATGTCGCATGCAGTTGTGAATGCACATCCACAGAGCAATTAACAAGACCACGAAGAAAATCATGCCACCTAAGCCATAAGTCAGCCAACCAACAAGGGTTGCGTTTGAGTTAAGCCATGCCTGTAGTTGTGGAAGCCACTCCACACAGCCAACTGGCAATACCAGTGCCAACAGAAGATACTCCACGAGATATGAAAGCCTTGACAGTTCCTTGTTCTTGCTGTCAGGCTTGCTGCCTTCACTGGCACTGTCTCCAGATACTGATCGCCCACCATTTGAGTTTTCACTGCCTCCATTGTTACCATGACCGCCACCTCTACCTGCTCTTAATTTTGCTCTAACCAGAGCATTGTTTACTGAAAAAATTGCCATCTTTACTTGACTCATTAAGGTCAAAACTGGAAAAGCCGTCCTTTAGCTGAAAAGCCATCTTATTTGTTTAAGAGAAAAAAGTTGAATAGTGAGAGATATTGAAACAAATTATCAAAAAAAAAACACTGTTGTGGAACGCGAAAAGGTTACACAAAAAGATTGTAGGTAGTAAGGGCAAAAAGCCCGAATATTAGTTTTAGTTAATCGGGTAGGGTGCCCAATATTCAGTTTTGATTAATCAGAGGAGTGGTCCTAATTTTAGTTGTAGTTAATTGCTGCAAGCAGCTAGCAATCAATTTAAATAGTTTTCATTCACATAAAAATCCCACACCGAAATTGATTATCTAGCAAAAGGAACCGCTAAAAACAGTGAATTTGCAGACTGCCTTTCTTTTGGTGGTTGCTTGCCTAGCTAAGCACCCTCAGAAGAAACAGCACTCCGACATACAATCAGAGAAATTGACAAAGACTGGTCAAATCCAGCCCTTTTAAACACAAAAAACTACATTACAAAAATATCAACGAATTTCTTTGCATCTTTGTTTGCGAAGATGCAACACTCCCGAGGCCAGAAGAGGAGCACGTCACACTTCTTGCTTGGCATCTCGGTTTCATTTGACAGTCTTGTTGTCATCTGATTTGCTGTAGTAGATAGCTAAGTAGGCGCGATCTGATCTGCAAAATGGCTTAGTCTAAAGGGAATTTCGAGACAATTTTCTGTAGGTCTTTTGTTCTTTAGTTTTAGTTGGGCTTTCTATTTCTTGTTGTTGATTTTCTAAAGTACAACAAGGCAATTTCTTTTACTAACTGCTTTTCCAGGGGACAAAACCCAGCAGTTGCGATATTCGCATAAGCATACTTTCTTAGCTGTTTTACATAACGTCGAAGCTGAAAGCTGCTAAAGAATGTCGTGAAACCAGGATATTAGTTTCTGGTGGTCGATGTTTCCAATTCTTTCGGTCGCAAGACGGCTGAGCTGAAAAAGAAACTACATCGCGTCAAAACCGAACCTCAGCTCTAATTGATAGGGTCACAGTAATTGCAGCTATTTTTAAACTCACTGCTTTTTGAGAGAATGAAACCCAGCAGTTGCAGTCTCTGCTTAATCATACTTTCCAAGCTCATCCAACTCAAATAATATTTAAGCTGGGAGCCACAAAGCACTTAGTGAGGTCGGGCACTGAACCTGTAACTGTAGAAATAGCTGCTGAAATTGCTATCTATAATAATCTAGCGACTAGTAATTCTTTGAATACCTTGGAATTCTGGAAGACGTTCGAAAAAAGACTTCCTATGCTAGCTCGAGTTGCTAGAAAAGATTTGTCCATACAGGCTTCAAGCACGCCGAGCAAAAGAGCCTTTTCACTACTGCGCCTCAATGCAACAGAACTGCGCAACCGACTGAAACCTGAAACAATTTCAAAGCTAATATGTCTGCGATCACTATTTCTCAATAACATGTTGCCGGAAATAGAATTGAATAATGCTGAAAATTTAATGGACCTTTAATACAATTGTATACCGTATAACCTCTATTAATTAGGCACTCCCTCGTTCAAAATCGTGTTTGTGGCATTGTGTTTTCACCCATTTTTTGGAAAGTTCTCTGAGCAAGTTATTACTCATTTTGTAGCTAGTGAGATGAGCTATAAAATGGTTGGTAACTTGCCTGAGAGAAGTGACCAAAAAGTGGGTCAAAAACACAATGCCACGAACACGTTTTTTGAATTAGGGGGTGCCTAATTAATAGAGGTTATACGGTATCTTAACTGTTGCATATCAACAAAACAATTCAATGCTAGTTATTTTAACCATGTATAGGCTGAAATATGAATAAAATCTGTAAAAAACACAAAAACTAAAAAAAAATTTATAAAACTAACAGAAATTTTGAAAAAGAAAAGGGCATACTTTTCCTTGAAAAGGGCACATTTTCTGACCGATGTGCCCTAAAAAGGGCACATAAATTAAGGCCAAAAAAGGGGCACATTGTTTGGCACATTGTTGGCACTTTTTAGGGCACATTGTGCCCTAAAAAGGCACATGAATATGGCGCGAAAAAAAAAACCGGAAAGGGCACATTTGTCGAACCCAGATTGTCTGGGTCAAAAAAGTGAATCTGGGACATATAAAAGTGAATCTGGGTAAAAAAAATTAATCTGGGACAAAAAAGTATTGCCCGTTAAAAAGAGAACTTTTTAACGTTTAAAACGTTAAAAAAGTTGGGCTAAAATTTTTTTTTCTGTACTTTCCGTCAAAAGTTGCTAGACATAGATTCAATTTTTTTTAAAGGACCATCGCCGTTGATTACAACTAGGCTTGGCAGCGGATGGGAATCCCACGGGAATCCCGGTTTGGAATCCCGAAAATAATCACTTTCCCGTTCCCGTTCCCCGCCGGCTCAAAGTTCAAAATCCCGTTTCCCGCCCGTTCACTTTTCGAAAATTCCGAATTTTCTCGAACATCCAAAAGTTTTCTACTAAGCAATTTTGCTGGTCATTTCTTTTGTCATTTCTGGTGGAACGTTCTCTTCAACAGAATAACGGCTGAGAATTTAGGAATCCACTTACTGTGAGAACAAGCTTTTTTTATTTCTTAAACCAAGACCGTACCAATTGTTTGTTCCGGTGAAGATTTTTAAAATTAAAGATCACTCTCTACATACTATAACTTTTCATACTGACATCTGTCACTATATATTTTTCATCGTCTTGTAGCGAAAAAATAGGGTCCCGATCGAAAACAACATGGAAAAATCCAAAACAAATGATTACAGAAGTTTCGCATAACAAAACTGGTTTGACTTCGGAACTCATGCTGACTACGGAGTCATCTATCTGACTCCAAAGTCATCGATTTGACTTCGGAGTCAAGCGTGACTTCGGGAAGTCTGAGTAGACCTTTATTGATTTGTTTGTTTTGATTTGTTTGAAGAAAAAATCGCAGAATTTTGGATTTTTTCTCTTATTTTACAAATTCCCGTTTCCCGTCGGGATTCCCGAAATTTTGGAATTCTCATTCCCGTTTCACGCTGGAGCAATTTTTTTCCAAATTCCCATTCCCGTTTCCCGCCGGACCCCAAAGGGCCAAGTCTAATTACAACAGCAATTTAGAGTTTTTGAATTGGCGGGGGACAACTTTCCCGAAATTGCCTTGGTCCCCCTTGCATTTCAAAAAAATTTTGAACTCCCGCCAAGTTTTTAAGTTCAAAATTTTCTTTTTTCACCTAAATAAGACCTTGCAGCCATTTCTTATAACTACAAAGCTATATTGAAGTCAATATTAAAGTCAAAAAAGAAAATTTTGAATTTAAAAATTTGACAGGAATTAAAGAGATAAGGGTCTTTTGAGAGATAAGAAGCTACCGAGGCAAGATTTCGGGAAAAAATTTTTTTTGCTCTCAAGTGTCAAATCTTATGATGGCAAACATAGTAGACATGAAAAAATATTACTAGTCATAAATATCAGATTCGCTGTGTAGTTGGTGAAAAAGTGAGTTTTAGGGAGGCTACGAACCTTGTGAACAACCTAATAATATTGGTAACACAAGGACGGCTCTATCTTATGCAGAAAACAGAATTTTTATTTATTGAAGACTTCTAGGTTCTGAAAGACCTTCAAGAACGTGGCCAAAATTTGGCCGACCGGCAAATATGGGTTCAAATATAATTTCTCAGAAAAAGCTTAATTTTGCCGTTGTGACTACTTCTTTTAACTTTGTTTAATTTCAGGCTCATGGAAAAACAGCTCCTTGAAGAAACAAGATAGCGTCAACTGTGGGGTCAATGAGCCAGCACCTCATGTACCTGGCTTAAGTACCCCTTATTTTCCGATCAATATCTTTTTGATGATAATAAAATTAAGGTGTTCGAGGAGCCTCTGTTTCAGATGAGAGCCTAGCAAAAGAGGAATCACTGTTGAGAGACTACCACTTGTCGGACCAATCACATGAAGTGCTTATGCAGGTCACTAGTCTAGCCTTTTTATCTTTATTACCTAAATACCAATTAAATTTGCGGCTGCACTTTTATTTTGTTATTTTGAGATAGTTATCAAACAGTCATAAAATCAAATTGTCTGAGACCATTTTTTAACTGTGAACATTGCTGTGTAAATTTCAGATTATCCGCTGCTTTCCATTCCCCTCATCAGCAAGGACTTCATCTCACGAAAAAGGGTTGACTAGAACAGCGTCAACAGACATAGCTGATCGGTCTTGTTCGACCCCAACCACTCCAGTGCACCCAAGCAACACCATCCATGCTCCTCCACTGACTCCTGGGCCGGATTTTCTTCACCATTCTCCCTGGAGCATCACTAAGCGGTTCCTACATCGACACCATCCAAACAATGGCCATGGAGGGATCGCAAGTGGACTGGCTGGATTTGCAAAGTCGTGCAATGGGCAGCAACCACTTAATGGAAAGTGCCTTGTGGAAGCTGGTCAGAAAAGTTTTACAGCGTACTAATTTAACTATGATAATCTAAGAGACTCAATGCGCTAAGTCCAACACTCATTGTGTCCTGACAGGCAGTCCCAGCACACCGGCTATAAGTGCAGAAACAAAAACAGCAGAAGATACATCAAAGGAGCACTGCAAAGGGGCGCTTGGTAGACTTTGCCAGGTTAGAAGTTTGAAAAATAAAATAAGTACATATCGTGTACTCTTTAATAGAATGACAACCCTTAATTCACTCCACTCTAACTTTAAAAGGCCATTCACTTTACTATTTTTTTGCAAAAACCAAAAGTTTTCCTATTTTTCAGATTTTGAAGAAAACGATTATCAAAAAAATGTTTTATATATAATGTAATCAGCTAAATTACAAATTCTTAAATTTTGCCAGCGATAGTTGGGTAAGCCATTTTCTTGCCGTAGGAAGACTCTTTTTGCCATAAAAAAATTTGCAAGTTTTTTTCTTGCCGCAGTGAGTGACAGGAAAAAGTATCTTTACGGCAAAAAGTCTTTTTGCGATAAGAAAAATATTTGCCCGCGAGTTTGAAATATGAACGGGTAAAACGGAATTTTGCAGCTAATTCTCGTAATTTTGCAGCTAATTCTCGTAATTTTGCAGCTAATTCTCGTAATTTTGCAGCTAATTCTCGTAATTTTGCAGCTAATTCTCGTAATTTTGCAGCTAATTCTCGTAATTTTGCAGCTAATTCTCGTAATTTTGCAGCTAATTCTCGTAATTTTGCAGCAAATTCTTGTAATCTTGCAGCAAATATTAGTGAATTTTGCGGGAATTCGAATTTCCTAGTCAAAAAATGACTTGGATCGCTCAGAATTCCTCCCTGAACCACTCAAAACCGTCATAAACCTGAAATTCTGAGCGATTAAGCCGGTCGGACCGGAATTCTGATCCGCCAATCGAATTTTCGCAAAAAGTTTACCCCCCCCCTTTAGTAAACCCCAAAAAACCAACTTTCAGGGGCTTCTGACCACTCCGGCTGGGATGCTGAGCGATCCAAGTCATCATTTGACTAGGAAATTCGAATTCCCGCAAAATTCACTCATATTTGCTGCAAGATTACAAGAATTTGCTGCAAAATTACGAGAATTAGCTGCAAAATTACGAGAATTAGCTGCAAAATTACGAGAATTAGCTGCAAAAAAATTAGCTGCAAAATTACGAGAATTAGCTGCAAAATTCCGTTTTACCCAACGAAATTAGCTGCAAAATTACGAGAATTAGCTGCAAAATTCCGTTTTACCCAACGAAATTAGCTGCAAAATTACGAGAATTAGCTGCAAAATTCCGTTTTACCCAATATGAACTATGAAAATTATTTGTAAGTGTTTGTCTCAACGAGATTTGTCGAAATTTGAATTGTCACAATCTATAGCTGGCTAGAAATTCGTGTTATATCTTGTAGACTGATTCTCTATGTTCTTGCGAATGCATGCTTGCATAAGGGTCATTAAAATTAAGCAAAAATTATTTTACCCACTAAATAATATAGTGGTGTCTTATAAAGATGATCTAACAAACTTTAAACCTCAAACTTCATTGGCTTATACGATCAGCAATATTTATTTTTACCCCTATCGCACACACTCAATATTTGCCTAATTGCTTTGCTTTTAATCTTTGAACGCAAAAAGAGCAAGATAAAAATAAATTGATTTACGGAAAACGAGGAAATAATGTCTGCTGGCCTGATCTGAATCATCTAATAGATAGTCGTTAAGACCATGTGAATACGTAAAAAAAGATGCCTTTTGTTTACTTTCCTTTTTCTTGCCATCCAGCTCGTACAATGTGGCTGTTGTGCTATTGATTCATTGCGCATGAACATGGAAGAAGAGCAGACCTATTTTCTAGTTTTTAACATGCTGGCTGCTTATCAAAAATTATTGTTACAAAGTACTGCATCTACTACTTTTTAAGCTACTACATGATCACATATTTTTCAAATTTTTATATGATTATTTCGTATTACTATTTGACAATAAATTTAGCTTTGATAAGGTAGGCCACGGTTTGCGTGAGGACAAATTTTCGGGCGTGAGGATGAGGACGACGTGAGCTCATGAAATATGAGGTTGCGTGAGAATTTCAAAAAGCTCTCCTCACGTGAGGTGAGCTCACGTGAGCTCACGTCTTCATGAGGTATACCGTTAGTCATCAACAGTTCACCGCAGACAATTTTTCGCCGGTCAATTTTCCATCGAACAATTTTACGCTGCCCTAATTCAATTCTTTTTCACATCAGCTTTCGTCTATGCATTAGTCTTAATTGCTGCAAGGATCGGCAGCAATCGGCGCTGCTCTAACTTCATCCTTGATAAATACATCTGGTAAATTCATCCTCCGAATGCAACCCGGGCCGGATAGATCCGTCCTGATTTAGCCTAAATCAGGACGGATCAGGATCTGATGAATGGAAAACGGGTAGGCGGAAAATTGGCCGGCGGAAAATTGACACGTACCCTGAAAAAAGATAGAAACTGGAAGGTGTATTTAGGACTCCTAAAACTTTTAGCCTCAAGTTCAAGTTTTCCTTTAAGACAAAGAATTTTTAGAACAAGCACTTTCGCGAGCATATTAAAATTCTCATGAGATCATGAAATCCTCATGAGGTCAAAAATTTTCATGAGCTCAAGGGATTCTCATGAGAATTTCATGAGGACAAGAGCTGTCCTCAACCTCATGAGGATGAGGACGACGTGATCTCATGCAACGTGAGGTTGCGTGAGGATTTCAAAAACGTCTCCTCACGTGAGGTGAGCTCACGTGAGAATCGGTCCTCATGAGGATGAGCTCACGATGTTGCGAGCTCATGCAAACCGTGGGGTAGGCTAACAATTCAGTCGATTCCGAAAGATAGTTTTTCGCAAACGGAAAATAATGGAAGGTTTTTATAAAATCTGCAGGTAAATTAGGAGAAATAAAAATCTTCCATTATTTTCAGTTTGCGAAAAACTATC
Organism: Ditylenchus dipsaci; assembly: GCA_004194705.1. Taxonomy (NCBI): domain Eukaryota; kingdom Metazoa; phylum Nematoda; class Chromadorea; order Rhabditida; family Anguinidae; genus Ditylenchus; species Ditylenchus dipsaci. The sequence goes on along the minus strand of SADC01000868.1, from coordinate 210,519 downwards.
TTTTCGGAATTTAAAACTTCTAGTTATTGTTCAAGTCAATTTAGTCTAAATAATATCAAGAGAAAATTCGCATTAAAAATATGTAGGGTGAATTCTTCTGATCTCTGACATACTCTTCACTTGAAATATCGTGTGTGAGTTTTGAAAATAAGAAAGCTAAAAAATAAAAAAATAGACTATTTTTTTAGCAAATTTTGTACAATAAAAATTTTATGCACAACTACTTTCGCCGAATTGGGTTGTTTGGCTGGGCAGTCATCACAGAATGTTGTATGAAAGGGTTCTTTTTCTAGTAGCAAAGAGATAGTCAAACTATTTTTTGTTGGATTGTAAAAGAGAAGATTTCAAAGAATTATTATTGTGTTTGTCGTGTAGAATGAATAGATATGTTTGCTGGTTTCAAGCTTTTTTTATTCTATTTTCTGAGATTAATGCTGTTGTATATATCGCAGGGTATCGATCTCCAAAAAAGGACATTTGGGTAAAAAAGAACATTTTGACTACTTTTGAAGAAAAAAGTCATTTTATCCAGCGCTTGTTGGCATTTGCTTATTGACATAAAAAGGGAGTTTGACTAAAATTTCAAAAATAAAAAAAATATTTAGATTTCGAAAAAAGGCAAATCTTTTGAGGACAAAAAGGACAGATCGATACCCTGGCATAGGTGGGTTTGGCTTAATTTTCCTGTTTTTGAACTTTTCGCCGTTCTGATTTTTGTGTTATCATAAGTATTTTTTTTAATTCACTCAAAGCCTGCTACGAAAACTAGCATATAGCAAGTTAAGATGGTTCAAATACCGTTCATCTTTATATAGTATTTGGACTGAGGGTGTACGAATGTAAATTCCACGCAAATTCTTTTTTCGCCATCTTTAGAGCCTAGTCGATTTACTATAAAATTTTAATATTTTTCCCCCGTGAAAAATCGAAAATTGGAGGCCTGAGAAAGTTTAAAAAATGACCAAAATTGCCTTGGTCCCCCTGTTGTTTTTTGAAAAAGTTAATTTTTTAAGAATAAATTTTCGTTATGCTTTTGTATATTGCTTTTTTTATTGAATTCGGCTGTCAATACATGCATTTAGCAGCTGTGAACATTTAACATAATGTGATCAAAGCATAAGAACTTCTCACAATAAGCAATCTGATAAAACATTGCTTGAACAAGCACATTTTGAACAGACTGGATAATTTGAAGGCAAAACTGTGGGAGTGTGCGGAATTTCCTGTGGCCTATTTTTAACTTCTCGAACAGACACGTGTTATCATATCTAAAAAGAATGTGATATATATATACGAAAATTTATTCTTAAAAATTAACTTTTTTTGCAAACAACAGGGGGACCAAGGCAATTTTGGTCATTTTACTTTCTCAGGCCTCCAATTTTCGATTTTGTTTGGATAAAATTTTATATAGTAAATCGACTATTGCTCTACAAGATGCGTTATCAGAATTTGCGTGTCGAAGTTTACAGTCGTGGATGTCCTTGTGAGTGTGTACGTATTTTGAATTCCCAAATATTTTTCGGCCTATTTTGGCTTTTTACCCAAATTTTGAAGGTGTCGTCTCCCACCCTGAGAAAGGGCACATCTACAACTCATAAGCTATCGAATGAGCCTAAACTTGCCTTAGCGAGTTGTCGTTCTGTGGTCGACCAACAAACTTCATAATCGGAGGGTTTTAGCCTATTTTTGGCTATATTTGAATTCCTCCGAGACAAGCCGTAATACTTGGTGTCTAATTCATTGTCATATCATTGGTCGCTTATTTTTCATTGTTTGAAATGGTCTATTAATTTTTGCATATTTGTACTTTGTGCAAGTGTCTCAATTATTTATTTGTTGGTGGATCGTCAAGCATGCCTCTTGGTCGTCACATACAGTGCCTTCAGTGGTCGTCTTATGCAGTGCTCAAAGTGGTCGTCTACATCAGTGCTTTTGGGTCTACATCAAGTGTCTCAAGGTCGTCTTATTTTCAAAGGTCGTTCTCTATTTTGCCGTGGTTCATATACAGGTTCAAGGTTCCCAGTGCTCAAAGTTCCTTCCAGTGCTCCAAGTGGTCGTCTAATCTATGCCTACAAGTGGTCGTCAAACACTGCGCCTCCAAGTGGTCGTCCACAACAGTGCGCTTCAAGTGGTCTACATACAGTGCCTTCAAGGGTTCTTTCGCCAATTGGTTGGAACTGTAAGACGAAATATTATCGAAATATATTATTCATTCAAAATTCAGGTACGGATCTTTTCAAACGGTTCTCATCAATCACAAGTGATCTTGACATATCAATCAAAGGTTGCCCTGACGTAAGTTTACCCTATTTTTGTAGATTTTTTTTAAAGTATTTGGTTTAGATTAATCCAGAAAATAAGGCTCAGTTTCACACGTTTTTGAAGGACTGCAAGTTTGGCCGAGGATCTCCACGTTGCGTTCAGCACTCCATGCATCCAAGGGATCTCTTTCGGCTTATTCGTACATCATCATGGCGGTCGCTTCAGCTCAGAAATGTGGCTTTTTACCGTTTTCGCAAGAAGATGCTGATTTGACTCCCTCATATATTGGTGAATGCAACATCGCTTTCGTGGTGCAGACTCGCCACGGGGTGAAGGCAGGACACGCTGGGGAAATCGTGAGTTTTTCTACATATTTTATACGGTTTTAATCAGACTTGCTTTAAGTTTGTCCACTTCTTCCAATGCTACTACGACTACTTTCACAAAACGAAGAATCGTAATCAGGAAGAAGTCATACAGATAAGAACAAAAATTCCAATCAAGGCCATCGACGTAACATGGGCAAAAATGTGAATATCCAGGACCCCTTTGAGCTAAAGCGAAACCTAGGAGATACTTGCAACACCCGTAAGTTAATTTTTTATTTTGATGATCGCATATATAATTTTTATTTTAGACTTTTCGCGAGTGAAGGACTTGTTCCAATACGGCTTAAGGTATCTTCGAAAATGCGAGGTTAGCCTTTTTTCCATGTTCGAAATAATCAAAAAAAAATTCAGAAGTTTTCGTTAGAACAGATGTATGAATACATAAACCACAGAGCGACACGGATTGCTTCTTGAGCGCCTTTTGAAGAAACGCAAGATGGGTCTGTCTGATGTCCGAAACGAAAATAATCAGTAGTACAATACATTTGTTGCTCCGTTACCGTTATTTGTTACCGTTATTTTGTTGCAATAAAACTTTTACCAAAATCATGAATAGGGAAATAGAAACGGTAACTCTAATGTCAAAAATCAAAAAAGGTCAAGGAAAAATAAAAGGGTCGATTAACCCCAATAAGTTCTGAAAAGTTTAAAATTAAGACAGGCGCCAGAGGCGCCAGTTAAGCTACATACAGTGCGCCAAAATAACAGAATTGTGATATTTTACGAAAAATATCCATTTTTGTTTGTTATTATTTATTTGTTGTTTGTTACTAACGTTGTGATGAGATTGTATTTCGGTAACAAACATTGAGATGTCCACAAGTTTTAAACATTTTGTTTGTACGTAGTCAACGAGAAAATAACGCCATTATCGGCCTTAGATATATGTATTGTCGTTCTTTTCTCTTAAAATATAAGTTTTAAAAAGGCGCCAGAGGCGCCAGTAAAGCTAGTATTCTAGTAAGGCCCAATGTCGGGTTTAAAATAGACCGGAACTCTCGTTAAGTTTTTCAGCTCTATAAAAACTTTTTTTCAGTACAATCATTTATTTTCATTTAAAAAGGTTTTTAAAACTGAACAGTCACTTTTTACAGGGCTCGAAAATTTAAGATAAACGTGAGTTTTAGTCCAATTGCATTTGAAAAAAATTTTTACTTGACTTTACTTGACAATCTGCAATCATTTAAAGTATTAGTTTTCGCAAAGAAAACTCTCTTCTTTCACATTTTGCTGATAACTCTGAATTTCTGGTTTTTGTGCTATTACAGAATTTGAATAGGGAGATTAGTGGAGCATAGGGAGTGTTAAAACACCGCATTTTTGAGCTGGTCTTTGCCTTTTTTGTTCGGCGCAGCCAACCTCTCAGTTTTCTTACAATTTTTTTATATAGTTTACAACAACAGAATTTTTTCGATTAATATAAAGATCTTAACCAACTTTTTAACACTAAATGACGGATGTGTTTTCAGAAAAAAAATTAGAGCTTTTGCATGCCATAGAATACAATTTGTTGTTTTGCACTGTGATTTGTGTTATATTTTGGAAAGTACATACCCTTCAAAAACCAGAAAATAAAGCAAAAAATTGAAAAAAGTGCAAGACAAGCTCTTTTCTTGAATTTGCAGCCTTTGCTAAGAAGATGAATCAATGTGAACCTTGTTTTTTTTATCAATTGTTGTTTTTTGTACTGTTTTGGTGAAATTTCACAAGCGTATTCTCCTGGTTTTGCACTTACAGTGATCCCATTTATTGAAGAACAGATTTGCCTGAAATCTTCAAAATTTTATTTTTTGAAGTGCAGCTGAAAATTTAATATTGGATTATACCTTTTTAAACCAAAAATTATTTGTATGCAATATGTGTGAGCTCTGAGAGAAGGTGGAACCTGTTTGTGTGGGTGATCAATACATATCACACTGCCAGCCCCTACATTCGCCCATTGATAATCCCAGCTAGCATCTAATGATAATAATAAATATTAACTGTGTGCAAAATCTTCAAAGAGCAATTTATGCATTTGCAATCGGCTACTGTTCCCCTTCAAAATATATCTATTGTCGTCAGAGCAAATAAAAATGATAAAATATGTTTTTGATATTTTGCGGCTGGCGACTAAAAGCTTCCGACTGTCTAAATGCATATTTTCTTTTTTTTCTCTCTTCTTTTTTTTCTCTCTATTTATGAGCCATTCCAAATATTTTATACTTTTTTCGCTTTTTTTTTAACAATTAGAATGTTTATTTACGGGCGCTTTTTGGCCTTGAACCAGGGTTCGACAAATGTGCCCTTTTTCATTATTTTCACAGCTGACAAAAATATGTGCCCTCAAAAAGGCACAATGTGCCCTTTTTAGGGCACATATTTTTGCGCAAAATTTATGTGCCTTTTTTGGGTCACAATGTGCCCTTTTCAGGGCACATATTTTTTCCAACATACGATGTGCTCTGAAATGTCCCTTTAGGGCCCATTTGTCGAACCCTGCCTTGAACAGTAAATTCGGGATTATTTACTGTAAAAAAGAGTTAGTATGAATGCTTTTATACATAGAGACCATAGTTGTTTATACCATAGTTTAATTGATGATTGTAAAATAAGGAAACATGCTGTTTTTGGAATGATTTGCTTGTTGATTGGTGACTGGGGAAGCGTTTGCGTGGTGATAACTCATGTTAATTTGAAGGGTAAAGGAGGGAATAAGATAAGAAGGGTTTTCTGCATTGATTCCTTTTCTCCCTTCTACTTCACTATATTGACAGTGGTCGTAATAGTTTTAATATGTTTTAAATGAAGGTGCTTTTAGTGTGCTTTGATTGCATATGTAAATAGCCATCTTCTGTATTTTTCTAGCTTTTATGACTGTTTAATTAAGCAACCCTTGCTTGTTCTGTATTCTGGGAATTGTTCAGTTGTAGATTTTAAAATATCTTTTAGTTTTCACACACTCTTTTGTGTAATCATATTTCAGTTCATTCAGCTAAAGTATTAAATAATACATTCGCCTAAAGGTGCATAAAGGTATCCTGGTGCTATATTTGGTGGTTTTAACTATTAAAACACTAAAAAAACATCCAGATACACAATTCTCAATTTTTTGGCCTTTTTGCCTTGATAGCACAGATTAAACCGATTTAAGAGGGTACTATTTGGGTTCTATTAACCCGATGCTGAAATTAAAACAATAAGAAAAGATAACAGAATCTAAAAAAATGTCACAATCGGTTATCAATTCTATTCTCATGATTCTCTGTCAATTCGAATTTTTAAAATATTTTTTGAATTTTCAAGAGTTTTGTTATCTCGATACCCTTATTTTGGTTGAAAATACGAGATTTCAACATTTATAGGTTAATTGACGCTTAACACATGGAGATATTCTGTTATGCGATAACATCATTTTCTCAGCAAACTCTTGAGCACTATTACAATGTAAAAAACTTGTTGTTAACTTCTTTGAAAAACTGCATGTTCACTCTTCTTTCTTGCTGACTACATCACTTTTCCCATTGTTATGTTCCATTGCAGAAAAATAATCTCTACAAACATTTAGTGCATCCCAAGACCAATTAAATCCGCGATCAGTTCTCCCAAAACCATTTCCCTTGCAACCAAGGGCCTCAATTACATCCAATATTCTCGGCTCCGCAGTCTACCCCACTTTGGACTACAAGTCCTCCCTGGATCTGGTCCTTCCAACCACAACTTGCAGGCAATCCTCCACTAATCATTACCAAATCTACTCTAATCTATTCGACAACAAATCAGGCTTGAAAGAAGTGGGCAGCAACACTACAGGCTGGTTGGACCAGTTCAAGGGCAAAGTGAGCAGATGTGCTCGCCTGTTGTGTCCCTGTTGTTGCTGCTGCAGGTGGCAGGGCGAAGGTGACTGGCCACAATGCTCACTCAACAAGCAATGCCATAATGAAATGCCTCTAAAAGACTTGACTGAGAACAAAATACCATTATGGGCTCAGAGACTGGCACAGACACCCAAGTGTAGTCTGGAGACAGCGCAGGCTGGCTCTTCTTCACATACCCCTCTTTACCAACAAAACTCCAATTGCTCCTCCAATTTTTGTGGAGGAGAAGGTGGAGTGATCTCCCCAACCACAGCTATGGCTTTACTTGCTACTCTACAGCAACACGATAGTAGCAGCTTTGGGCATTTGTTTAGAAATTCTTTGATTCAAGTAAGTTTTCCAGGGACACGGAAAAAATGTCGCATCTCGTGTAATTACTTTTTTGGTTAGGTCCGTGGAAAAATTTGAGTTGAAGCTTGAATTTCAAAGATTTAATGCTCTTTTACCGAAAAATTGAAAAGTCTGAAGATAATTAGCAGACGAAATTCAGTATATTGCAAAAAAATAAGAAAAAGTAATCAAAAGCATATTTTTACATTCAACAATTGCCATACCTTTTCGCCCAAAACTTCTGGAGAACTAACTTTCTGTGTTTCCCTGACGACTATTTTTGTTGTCGTCGTAGATCAAAAACTTGTAACTTGCAAACTTTTGATTCTAAACCACATTTTTTGGAATGAAAATTAAATACTGCAGAGGATTATGTGTCTCTTTTTCATTCTTCTGCCCGTGGGATTAACCAAAAAAATATTCTAAAAAGATCAGAGCGAGGGTGTACTCCTTCTCCCCACACCTTTTTATTTGTTACTGCTTTTAGTAAAATTGAGAGGGTCTACGAACATGTATTGCTGAATAATTTGATCACATGGTTTTGTAACCCAAAACAATAGCATCCTCTGGTTTGCATCTTTGTATGGATAATAACCCCGAAATATTTGTTGCTCTCCACTTCTTCTCCTCACTTTCTCCCTGCGCTTTTCAATCAATTTCTACTAATCTCTACTTGATCTATCTTCATTTATCGGTAAAAAATAAGTTAAAGGAAACATTTCAATAATAAAACAATTCCGGAGCTTAAAATAATTTGCCGAGCCGTCCCCCGTTACGGCCAACTTCCGATTTTCGGATACTAGATATCTACGTCAATTTTCATATTGGCTGTGATCATAGTCGAGTTGACCCTCAACTTTTTAAGGGTCAACTTTTATTAAAATTACTAAAATATCAATTTTTTGAAATAAAAGTGCCAAATATGATATTTTTGACCCCCATCAACTTTTTGATGTCTACAAGATGGCTTTTACAGAAATTTGAAATGTTATTTCTACAAAATTTTGAAAAATGTTGACCCCAAGTTGGCCCCAGTTGACCCCTCAACTATTTTTATCCTCCGATTTTTCTGCGTCGAATTTTAATAAATCACTCGGAAAAACTGCCTATATTTTCGTGTAGAGCTCAAAAAGTTGAATATCAAAATAAATAAATATCCAGAATTTAAAAATTTTAATTTAATTTAAGAATCTTTTGAATTTAAGAAAAAGTGGACCCTAAAAGCTGACCCCGACTATGAACACCCCCATTGCTTTTTTAATAAATCTTTAACACCACGAAAAAAAGAGTTTTTTTTACAATTTCTTAGAAAAATTATGAACGATTTGTCTAAATCCCAAAAATAGGGAGCAGGTAAATGATTTTTTGAATCTTTCAAGGAAGCAAGTCCAAAGTTTTCCTGAATCGCGCTGCATAAAAAGAGCTTTTTCGTGAAATTTTTCGCATGAAACGAAAGCGCCTCTATGAATGCTGCATAAAAATCATAGCGAATCTCAGCACAGGAAAAAGGTGAAAGTTTATATGAATTCTTTACAGCGAAAGTATACTAACTTTTAAAAACGTCTAACTTGAAAATATCCACGCAAATATAAATGGCGGTTATATGGCGCTTACATGAGGCTGACAAGCACTAGTGCAAACCTAAAATTGCTACAATTTCATGGTGTCTCTAAAACAGCAGGCTTTAGATAAGTGTTGACACAATGGCCATAACAGCACTCCCATTGGACTGCTGGTTAAAAGAGCGACTCAAAAACTGGGTGCAGCTGTCAGGGCATGCAGGTTGGTGCTCTACAAGATTGCCAATAGTATAAAATCCTTGAGTTACAGGAACTATAGTGCCGGCATCCAACCACACGCTGTGGAAGAAACAACCAAGCTCCAATCTAACAGAAGCAAATGCTTATGCAAAGATCATGAAAGATCCAGCGCTGAGGGGACTAACACCTAAATTTTTCAAGGAAATAATGCATAAATGCGAATGTAAGATTTGTTTGGGCATTTGAATATTGTTTTGCAAAGATGTGTTTAGCCTTTATTGAAATCCAAGACCTCCTGTCCCAGTTTCCAAACACTTCTGCTCGCTCTATTATGGACATTAAAATCGGTGTAAGGTTGGTTACTTATAGTATAGTCAGACCCATGAATTTTTCCAGAAAAACCAAAAATTTATCCCAGTGTTAAAGTGAATTTTCAGGACATTCCTGGAGTGTGAAGTGTCGAATTCGACAAAAAGAACAGATCTCTATAAGAAAATGGTAGACATTGACCCTCTGGAGCCCACTCAAGAAGAAAATGCGGATAAAGCAATCACGAAGCTAAGGTACATGCAGTTCAGGGAAAGGGAGTCTTCCACTGCTTCCCTTGGCTTCCGCATTGAAGCTGCACAGGTAATAGCAGTGGTGTTGGTGGTCGACACGATTAATTAAACTTCCAAACTTATGTTTATTATTGCCTTAATAGTTACCTGGTGGAAAACTACAAAAGAGTTTCAAAAAAGTGAGGACACGAGAGCAAGTATTGGAAACCTTGCTGCACTTTTTCGGAGAGCGCCATCCAATTATTCGAGTCCAACTCTGCCAGAGACTGAAAGCCATCAGGGAGGGCATCGAAAAGTCCACTTTTTTCCAGAACCACGAGGTTTGCCAGGCGGTATCAATTTTACAGCAAACACGAATTGAAACATTTAGGTGGTTGGCAGCAGTATATTAATTGTTTATGACGATACAAGGACAGGTGAATACATTAAAATTCATTTGTTTACTCGTCTCTTAGCTAGCTGTTTTTAGGTGCATGGATGATTGATTTTGGTGAGTAAGAAGGAATTTTTAAATTTTGTAAAACGTAAAACTAATTGACTCCCATTTCAGCAAAATCAACACAAGTGCCAGAAGGCATTTCATTGGATCACAGATCTGAATGGAGATTTGGTAATCACGAAGATGGATATTTACTAGGTCTCGATAATCTCATTTCGGTAAGATTGGACTACCTAATGAAGCACACATATAATTCCAGTTAAAGGGGCATGCTCGTGCGTTAAGGCGCGAACCAGCAGCTTTTTCCGAATTTTTTCGAATCGTCCCATTTTTCACTCGTTCTGCGTCAAATCTGATATAGATGACCTTATACGGCTTTTAAAAACTATACAGAAAACTTAAAAAATCTAGACGAGAAGGAATGTAAAAATTTATCGAGAAAGAAAAGAACTGCTGGTTTGCGCCTTTTCTCCCCGTCGGGCACGATCATACCCCTTTAAAGGGGGATGCCCGTGCGTTACATTGAAGAAAGGCCGGGACCAGCATTTCTCTTCATTCTCGACTACTTTTCACATTTGTGACCATCGGTGCGTAGGCGTTTAGGCAATTTTTGGACATTTTTTTATCAAATGATAAGATAAGATAAGCTCTTTTGGCATTCTATTTTAGGGGTTTCTGTGGTTTTGAGAGCACATTTGAGCCCGTCCTAACGTGCGCTGGCCTACGCCTAAGGGCTAAGCCTAAGGCCTAAGTGGTTGGAAAATGGGGCAAAAACCCCTAAAAAAAACAGAACGCCAAAAAAGCTTATATTATCATTTGATAAAAAATGTCCAAAAATTGCCTAAACGCCCCTATGCCGTGATCATCCAGATTTTTTAAGTTTCCTGCCCAATTTTTAAAAATAGTATAAAGTTATAAACATTAGATTTGACGCAAAACGAGTGAAAAATGGGACAATTAAAAAAGTTTTACTGGTTCTGCCTTAACTTTCTGAAACGCACGAGCATGCTCATTTAAGGGGACCATGCTCACGGTGGTCTGGTGGTCCCCCAACAATTCAAAAAAATTTCGACGCTACTCGTGTTTACCACCCATATATCCTGCCCCACCCCGAAAAAAGCTACAGTCAACCCTCGATATAACGCCCCCCCCCCGATATAACGGCCCCCTCGATATAACGGCCCCTTGACTCCATTTGGTTGGATTTGACTAAAACATAAGGAGTTATACCCTCGATATAACGGCCCCTCGATATAGCGGCCCCCTCGATATAACAGCCCCTCTCGGCCGGTCCCGTCTAAGAAAACGCACCCTCGATATAACGGCCCCCATGGAAAACATGTGATTTTAATAGCAAAAAAGTTTGTCAAAAGTTTTTTTATTATTATTTTCGGCTTTCAACACCTACACCATCTACAATTTTCATTCCTGTTGTTGGAAACGCTACTTTTTGTCTCTCGGAAAACAACAGAAGTAGGTCGTAATAAAGAGGTGTACTAAAAAGGGTATGCCTATTGCCATAGGGAACATTTTTTGATTCTGAAAATAGTTTTTACCAGCTAAATCAAGAAAGAATTGACACAAAATATTTGAAGTTCTAAAAAATTAGAGATAATGTGGTATGTTTGAGTTCGTCCAAGCAAATGCGGGCATGCCTACCCTTGCCTAAGCCTAAAAAATCGCAAGATATGTTTGCCTTGGTCCCCCCTGTTGTTTTTTTTTAATTTTTAGGGTTCGGCTTGGGCGAGGGTGGGCCAGTGTATGTTACGACGGATTCAAACATGAGTCTAAGACAAGTTGTGATATTAATTTTGAAGTATCAAGGTATAGAATAAGTTCATCCCTTTAGTAGTTCACAGTTAAAATAGGTCAACCCTCAATATAACGGCCCCCTATGAAAATTTTGTCAAGAAATACTCGATATAACGGCCCTCCAATATAACGGCCCTCGATATAACGGCCCCCTGCGGCCGGTCCCAAGAGGGGCCGTTATATCGAGGGTCGACTGTACTCGGTTTCCCCTCCTCCAATAATAAAAAAAGGTACTTAAAACCTAGCTTTTGAAAAAAGCTAGCATTAGTACGGGTTTAGCTCTGAGCCTAAGGTCCTAAGCCTAAAGGCAAATTTTTAGCTGCTAAGCCTAAAAATTATCGTGGGGGAGAGGAGGTGTGATTTGATGGGATGGGGCCTGTCAGGGCGTGGTGATTAAAACCGAGTAGCTGTTTGAGGGGGGGGGTCGGTTAAAAACCGAATAACGCCAAATTTGCCTAATCATCGACCTTTTTTACTCGTTTTCTAAAGCTCTAATAAGACTCCGGCGTCACACCAAAAACTGTGCACTCCCATTTAGTTTTATTTATCACAGTTCCATTCTAAGCTCACACTTTAAAGGCAACTTTGCGCAGAGAACCTGACAAAAGAGATTAAGGGTGCTTCTAGTACCAAGAACAGAATGATTTAGGTCCCATAATTTCATTTGTTACTTGACTCGATGTTACCCGATGTTATGCGATTCAGTACCCGCGTAACATGGAGTCACGTAACAAATACGTTCGTGGCGCCGGATTAAGTTGAATCTCTGCAGCCCAAGCTTTTATAATCTCTTTTTGGGGTTCGCCGCGCAAAGTTGCCCTAGAAGTGTGGGCTTTAAATGAAAAATAAAATTGAAAAATATGGCAGGGTGCAACTTTCTGTGTTACGTGTTACGCAGGAGCATAATTAGAGCTAGAATTAAATTTTAGGTTTAGTGTTGTTAGAAACCTAATAAAGAAATTCATACGTAAATCCAACGATTAGGTAAATTATTAATTGGCGGGGACCACCAGACCACCGTGAGCGTGGTCCTTTAATAAATGAAATTTACAGATTCTTGAGACTGATTAATCACCAGGCTTAACCACTTAGGAATTGTGTGCCAGTGATGACCACTACATAATAATCACTGTTTGTATATATTAGAATATTGTATGTTTGACGGTTGAACCTCAATTTTCTGGCACTAGAATGTTCCTGATGCTATGCTGTCCCACCCTTTTAATTACGGTTAATGTTTGAGAAAGATTCATTATCTACTTAAGTTCCATCCAATGGACACAGGCCAGTTCCCGATGGTTTTTTGCGTCTTGGTAAATGGAGCTTGGAAAGAAGCCTCTAAATGCATTTTAGATCAACAATCTTGCTCCGAATCATGTCTAAGGTAAGTGAGTGCGCGCATCTCTAACTCTCACGCCCCCTGCGCCCCCTTTGTGGGCTTGGAGTTGAGATGCGCTCACCCACATACCTTAAACACAAATCACTCGAAAGTGACTCTGGATGCATAAAAACATATACATACCAGAGCTTTTATGCGCTAGCCCCCGGTTAACAAAACTATGTTCAATGTCTGTCATTTTCAATCTTTTGGGGCAACCATAATACATGTATAAGCAGGAAGTCTTTTTGCGCAGTTCTATTGAGCACAGCGCTAAAAAAGCATCGGGAACTGGCCGTACTCCCTATCCAAAATTTGCAAATTAAAGGACTACTTATTGAATCTGATGAATCCTATCCCGAATTTTTATGTTTATGACATGTATATCCTTGTGGCATAAATATCACTTGCTTTGCTTCAAATATAAAATAAAATGAATAGATACTTTGGTCGTAAAACTATCTTTGATAAAAAGATTGTCCAGAACACCCGTCTTTCTACCCGCTCAAGGTAAGTGACCATTCCAAAGTGACAATTGAGATTGCTTCCAACTAAAATTTAAAAATCTATATTAGGGCCGAAAATAGGTTGTTACCCGATGCATTACCCTGCCTGACAAAAATCCAACAAGACTCCATGAAGTATATGAGCTAAATGTCGCAACACTCTAGTAGTGTTGCGAGAAATTTTTTCACTTTGTTCCAAGTTTGACATCTTTCTCGTTCTTGGGCGGCTCAAATCGATATTCTCGGTTTCTCGCTCATGCGAAAATTGCAGTAACTTTTACGCTCGGACCCCCGGCTCATGGCACTAGGCATCAATTTTGCTGGAACTCTAAAAACGTTTGAAAGATCTAATAACCGTATTTATGCTAATAGAAGAGCAGTCTATATTAAAAGAGCAGTCTATATTAGAAGTGCAGTCTCCGATAGAAGAGCACCCCCGAGGAGGGTGTAATAAATATAAGAGCAGTCTCTAACAGAAGAGCCGTCGCCAAACCGTCCCCAAAACTCTGTATGAAGTACGTTTAACGAAATTAATGTCAAGGAACCCTCGTTATGAGATACTCTTTATATAAGGTATACCTCTCCATGAAGTACGGCAGCAGTCGGCCCATAGACGTGCTTATAGAGAGAGTTGACTATGATGTAAATTAATAAATTTCTTCATAATTTTATGGGCTGTCTTGTATTTGATACACTTTCTGTGTAAGCGATTTGGTACGAACTCTCCCGCAACATTTATATCGAAAAATAGAAGAGCAGTCTCTATTAGAACAGCAGTCTCTAATAGAGGAGCACTCCCTGAAGGAGGTTGAAAAATAGAAGAGCATGCTATTCTATTAGAATAAATACGGTATGTGGGAAAACCTTATTTATCAGACAATTTCGGAACACAAATAACACTTGGTACCCAATAACACTAACTGACTATTTCAAACCAACCATTTCTCTACTGATTTGTTCTTCTTCCTGATGAATATCTGCTGTCAGCACTATAGTCCCTCTCCAATTCTCTTTTTCCACGGCTGTTCTCGAAGGTTGGACGCGGGAAAGACGACCCAAAAGAAGATGCAGTGCTGCCACTGACAAAATGCATCAACTCTTCAGGAACCTCCTGGTTTGCCTCTTTCAAAACCTCAACCAAGTCTCGAGCCTTGTGTGCATCCTTGGCGGTGAAAAAGTAAAGGATGTTCCCTGTAAAGCATGGCTTCATACTAATCGCGAGCAGAAATAAAACTTACAGTGTTATCCTGTCGAGCAGTACGACCAATGCGATGAACGTAATCTTCGGAATTCTTTGGATAGTCATAGTTGATGACAAACTTAATGTCAGTGATGTCTAAGCAAACGTTGTGGTAAAAAATAAAAAAACTCATCCTTAGACATACCTAATCCACGTGACACAACGTCCGTAGCAAGCAAAATAGGTGACTTGGCAGAGCGGAATTCTGAAAGAAAAAAAGTTCAAATAAAAGCACAGAAAATATCTTTACCCTGCATAACTCGATCCCTTTCCGGCTGACTTTTATCGCCATGGATCACCATCGTTGGCCAGCCTTTCTGAATCATGTTAGCATTCAGCATATCCGCCTTTCGTTTTGTTTCTACAAAAATCATTGTCTTGCAATTAGGCTGAAATGACAAAATGAAACGGCCTAAATAGCACACATATAATAATGAACAAACCCATTGCGAAATGAAAGTTAAAAGCTGGATGAGACGAGCCGGCTTCAAATTTTCATCGATAACTTCCACATGCTGTTCAATGTTGTGATTGGCAGACAATTCCATGGAACCCACGTTAAGGAACACGGGGTTGGTCTGGAATTCCATAGCCAAGGAGCGAACATCATTGGGCCAGGTGGCAGAGAACATCAGTGTCTGTCGATCAGGCTAAAGATGGAGAGTAATGCATTGGCACAATCCCAACGGAACTTACTCGGGTCTGAGATACTATTTTTCTTATCTGGGGTTCAAACCCCATGTCCAACATGCGGTCCGCTTCATCGAGAACAAGAAACGAACAACGGAGCAAATTAGTTACAAATTCATCTATGAAATCTAGAAGACGGCCAGGAGTGGCAATGCAAATATCAACACCTAAAGAATAAAACAGTTAGGAACTCGCGCATCAAAATTCCACCCTTTCTCAAAGCCATGCCCTGCTCTCTTCTTTCAGCACCTCCAAAGACGCACGCTATGGAAAGATTCATCAAATTGCAGTATTCTCGAGCCACACTCTCCACTTGCTGAGCTAATTCCCGTGTTGGCAAAAGGACAAGCATGGTAGGGCCCTCATCAACTTGCCTTGGAAGCTGCTTCAATGTGTGCATAATGCCAGGCAGGATAAACTGAGAGCGTCATAATAGAGAAGGACAAGTCCTAAGTGGCAAATTTATACCCCAAGAGTTTTTCCGGAACCTGTCCTTGCGATAGAGATCATATCCTGGCCACTAAGTGCCACCGGCAAGAAATGGACTGAATGGTAGTTGGCTTGGGATAGTTACTGGATAGCTGCTTCACAATAGGACCTAAAAAAGAAACCAGTAATTTCGTAAAAAACAACAACAGCTAATATGAAGATACTGGTAAAATTGATTTCTTCAAACAAAAATATTGGACGCGGAATGTTGGTGCCCTGCAAAGTCACTTCATGCTCGTTCAACCAGCTTTGGATTTCGGTTTGTGAACGACGAGTAACAGTTGGATGCTCTTGGTAGAAAGACTTCTGAATCGGGTAAGCCTCAATTCCCTCCCAGTTGACTGGCTGCAACTTGGAGCCAGCATCTTTAAATTTCTGCTTGTCATAGCTCCTTCCCGAATTTGCGAAAATTGATTGACTACAAACAAAAAGTAAGATAATGCATAAGAAACTAGAAAAACTCACAATCTGTTTCTTGAACCCATCGTTTTTCTTCTTGAATGCTTTCAAAATGGATCGCGTACGATATCTGAATTCTTTTTTAAAGGACAATAGCCGTCGCCGACTGAGAATTTCATAAGTTTGAATGCGCGCGGGACACCACTTTTATTGTGAAAATATTCACGAATATTTTTTATTGAACTAATAATGAAATCATCAAAAAGGCAAAACCGGCACTGGAAATCGAACCCAGCGACAAACATGCAACTTATTTGTCTTTGCAGGGGATCGGGATCCCTCTCGATCAGGTGCTAAATCCGGATCCCGAATCCCTCATGATCGATTTTGAAAATCCCGATCCCAAACATTGCCAAATCCCGATGAGTATTTTAAAACCCATTTTTGACCAGAACAATTTTTATTTTTGCGTGATGATATTGCAGGCGACGGTGAATTCGTCAACGGTAAATTCGTCAACTGGTAAATTCGTCAACTGGTAAATTCGTCAACGGATTTTGACTTGACTACCAAAAATCATTGTACCCTATCGAGAATAACGTCCTGAACACTGTTTGATAATGCTAAAAATGCTACCTGACTTGCTGGAACCAGAGTTTGTAAAAGTTTTATGCCCGTATGGTATACAGGTGATGCGAAGATAGTACTACTAAGTAAATGGTACTCAGGTTGTTGTACCTAGGTAGTGGTACTAAGGTGTTAGTATCGAGGCACGGCCTAGGTATCCTTACTCAGGCAGAAGTGCCTAGGATGTGGTGCTTACCGTATTTGTTCTAATAGCTCACCCCTCTCCATTAACTCACCCCCTGAGAGCTGATCGAAAAATAACTCACCCCTCTCTAATAGCTCACCCCCCCCCCTAGTGAAGTAGTTCTTGTCGGCAGTTTCGATAAAAAATCAGAAATCATTTTTCGATGCTTATTTTTCTTAGCACGATTTGAAGTCTAGAAAACACTCTACCGTACAATTTTTTTAAACCAGTTTTAAAATTCGTTTTTTGGCTTGCGTGTAATATTTTTGATTTCCACGCATCATTATAGTGTTTAATGGAAAACATAATTGCTAACCACGGCAGCAGCTCCAAAAGTGAACATGAGCAAGTTAAAACGCCGAGCAAGCTCAAAGCTTGTTCTACGGAATTTGAATTCTTAAAGGTGGCTAAGCACGCTGAGAATATCTGGACGGCGACTCACGTTCAATGACATTGATGATCAACTAGCAGCTTGGGTGAGAGAACGTAGGTCTACAAAGCTTCGCGTCTCTAGAAGAATTTTGCAGCAGCAAGCGGTAAGGACGTTCAACTCAGAAAAAGACCACGGAGATTTCAAGCTTTGTTTCTGTCTTTAATACTTGGTCAACAAAGAAAATCTTAGTGCAGTACTGGATGGCTAAATAAGTTCATGTTGCTCCATAATTAATTCACAGCCGCTGGAAAGAATTCACAGCCGCTGGAAATCCTCGAGCTCCGTCTATGGAAATTTACCTAGATTGGATCGTCTCAGCTTGGAAGTCGCTTTCAAGTGAGTCTATTGCTAAGTCTTTCAAGGGTTTATCTTTTGCTTTTGGTTTTTCACAATAAACTTCTATTTTCAGACTGTGGGATTACGATTTGCCACGACGAGAGTGAAGACGGTCTAGTCCACTGCTTCAAAGAACATGGCCTGATTCCCGATGGAGAATTCGATCTAATGGAAGCCCGGTATGCGATGGATCAAGTTACTGCCGCTGAAGAGCTGACGCAAAAAAATCCGGCGCCTTTAGCGCCGACCCTTTGAAAAATAACCCACCCCTCTCCATTAACTCACCCCTCTCTAATAACTCACCCCCCTGGAGAGAGGTTGAAAAATAACTCACCCGGTGAGCTATTAGAACATTTACGGTAAGTAAAAGTATCTTGTAGTGGTAGTGGTGACAGTGGCGGTGGATAGACCAGACCATGTGAGGAGGCGGATCAGAGGTAAGGTGGATCACTAGCTATGTAACATAACCTAGGTACCAGCACTCAGATAGCTATATCTGGTACTACAACTTGGGCAATATTGACTTTTATTTACATTAGAAAACCATCGACTTTTTCACTTTTTTATATCATTTGCAATGTGGAGTGTCCTATTCTCGGTCAATACTCAAAAGTAAATTCATCAACTTTTCTGTCAAAAATCTTTCATCTGCATGCCGCTTAATAACGAAACCCCCAAAAAAGTTTAATTACGAATTACCTTAGGCTAAATCGAAAATTTCGGATTCTAGAGGTGGATACCCGTTTAGGTCAGGTAGCAGTCGTTTTGTGCTTTTTTTGGGTTTTTTTACAGATGTCAAAACAAACAAAACCGCTTTCTTGGTGTTCGAGCTATTTCACTCGTAAGGAAGAGAAGAGCATGTTTGTTGGCTACTGCCGGTTCTGCAACCCGAATTGTGATGCTTTAAAGCCTGGCCGATATACTGGGAGCCCAATAAGAATGGAGGAACACTTGAAGATTATTACTATCTATTTCTGGCTGTTTTCAGCCTTGTTAGATTCAGATCGGTATCAAAGTGGGCGTAGAAGCAAGGGTTCGCAATTTTAAGCGTTTTTGGAAATGCTAGCATTGACAGTGAAATGACAGTGAAATTACTAGCATTGACAGTGAAATTACTAGCATTTTTCAAACTTTGAAAAATGCTAGTAAGTAATGCTAGCATTTCCAAAAACGCTTGAAATTGCGGACCCTGGTAGAAGCTAGCAAGGAAATCGATCGTTTGCTGAAGAGACCGAAGAGTCTGCTGAAGAGGGTCCACCGACAGGGCCTGGCCGAAGATCCTCAGAACCCCAACAGTTTATCTTCAAGCGCGTCAACAACAGTGTAAGGTATGATCACCACGATCACTGGATGGTTGCATGTCAATCAGCACTTGTTTGTGCCATATGTAAAGGTAGAACTACGAAGAAATGTGAAAAGTGTAACGTTGGTCTTCATGACAAATGCTTCAAAGAATTTCATGTGAAAGAGTAAAATGTTCTCTATGAATGTTGTACTATTTGTGTATCTGAATAAATAAAAAGGTCAAAATCTCAAAATTTTACTGATCACACATTGTTTTTGACAACTTTTGTGTAATAAAAACGATAATTTTTGCATCTATATATGACTTTTCAGCAACACGAAAAAAATTCAAAATTTCACGTAGAATTTTCTACGTCTAGGCATAAATGGGTTAAGTAAAATTCCGTTGACGAATTTACCGGTTGACGAATTCACCGTTGACGAATTTACCTAGAGCCTGATTTTGCGGTTTTTTAAATTTATTTTTCTCTTTCTTGGAGAGATTTTGAATGTGACAGGTTTTGTCGATTATTCCATCAGGTTTAAAATTTTTTGCTCTGTATCACAGCAACTTATGCGAAAAGGATGTCTCCGAAAATTCCACCGATTTTAGACGCTTTATAAATTTCTGTCGTGAAGTGAATTCGATATTCTCTTCTATATTCGATATACAGGGTGTTTCAAGAATTTCGCCCACTTTTAAATCGACACAACTATTTTTATAAGTTCGTTTCTGGATTTATGCCAACGCAGATCGACTCAAAATCGAAAAGCAATTTTTTTGCGCCAGTAATTAGTGCGCCGGTAATCAGTGCGCCAGTAATTAGTGCGCCTTAATTAGTGCACCGGTAATTAGTGCGCCAGAATGTCACTAGGAGAATTCATAATCGTAACTATAACTGGAAGGGAACCCTGACCTCTTGGATGATACCGCAAGCACCTAGTTGGCATTCTTAACCCGTAGAGGGTCTATCAACCGTCAGGTTAGTATCCCAAGCAATGTTAGTAACACAAACTAAGTTTTATCAACAAACTCCCTCAAAACACATGTTCTCATTGCAGTTTCGGCGTCAGCTTTGTGGCAACTCAACTTTGAGGTGCTGACAAGGTGATATTGAAGTGTCCAGCTACTAGTGCCTCAAGTGATGTTGCTTAAATAGGGGTACCTGATTTTACCCAGTGGTTTGGGCTTGCTACCAGGGTGATGACTGAGTCTCAACTCAGCCATGAGGCGGCTGAGAATGACGGCTGAGTTGAAATTTTGAGCCCGGCTGACGACTGAGGCTGATGTGAAATTTTCACACCTAAGCCGGCTGAGGCTGTGACACAGGCATAGCTGCACGGGAAAATTTTTCGGCGCCGGGCGCCGGCACCGGCGCCGGGCTTTTCAAAAATCGGCGCCGGGCGCCGGCGCCGGCGCCGGCGCCAGTGGGCGCCGTCTCTTTTTATAGCGCCGGGCGCCGGCACCGGCGCCGGGCTTTTTGAAAATCGGCGCCGGGCGCCGGCGCCGGGGTTTTTTAAAAATCGGCGCCGGCGCCGGGCGCCGGCGCCGTCTATTTCTAGGGCGCCGGGCGCCGGAACTAGCACAATTTTTCCAAAAATTGCATTGAACTACCAGTATTGTTATCCTTTCTGGGAGCCAAAAACGTAACTAAGTAAATAAAAATGTGTTTTTGCCAGACAGAGCAAGAAATGATAAAAACAATAAAAATCACGCGATTAAAAATCGGCAAGCAGAAAATAGGAAAATTTACACTGAAAAGTTAACAGCAAAACTAATTAGCGTTGGTCTTGATTAAGGTCAATCAAGATCTATTTCGTTGTAAAAGATATATTTATAAGATAAAGCAAAAAGTGCCTCTCAGTGACAGGCTGCCACTGGCAGCCTGTCACTTCCTGACACTAGCAATTAACAAACAGCGCTCAACTAGCAGGCTCTTTGAACTCGGAGTTACTTTTGTTTTTTATTGTTTTATAAAAAATAATATAATTTAAAATATATATATTGCTTGAAAATATGGCGCCGGGCGCCGGCACCGGCGCCGGGCTTTTCAAAAATCGGCGACGGGCACCGGCGCCGGGTTTTTTTTTAAATCGGCGCCGGCGCCGGCGCCCGATTTTCCTGAAAATTTTTGGGGCGCACACCGGCGCCGGCGCCGGCGCCCGTGCAGCTATGGACACAGGGGCCAAAAATTCAAAATCCTAATCTCTTCAAAATAAACAAAACGCCAATATTTTTTTGCAAAAAATTGCAAAATTAGGTAGTTTTAAATTCCTTTTTCTTTTTTTACAAATTTTCGAGTATTTTTGTTTATATTTTTGAGAAAAACTATTATCCTGAGCTTAATTAATGCTGAATTTTGATTCAACTGTCAGCTGTAAAGGTTCAGCCAATATTGCTGGCGCAAAAAAATCATTCAAGACTTTTCATGAGCCCTTTACACACAAATTCTCTCAAGAAACAAGGATTCAAACTAGGCTGCGAAAAAAGGTAATCGGAAACAAGTTTATTTGGACGAAACAACCTAACAACATCTTTACAGCCAATTACCATCGAAAACAAAGGATTTATATTCAAACGATACTTCCTCACTCATCAAGAATTTGCAATTCATCAACGCACAATCTTCGAAACTTCCATCTGGTAGGTAGCGGCGTATGATGATCGAAATCGGTTTGTCCGTGAGCTCTCTGAGCGCAATTTCCAGAGAATCTATTTCGCCTACCAATTCGACCATAACCGGAGCGCCCCTGGATAAGGTCATATTTAGCTCACATTAGGGTACGAAAATATCCAAAAGTACTTACATAGCGATCTACAGAGGTTTAGTATCGGGAATGCCGGCCCTTACATACTTGTCATGAATGAGTAGTCACTCGTTTAGTAGTGGCAGTCTTCTGATCTTGCTTAAAATAAGTAATCAAGATATGTATGGACATGTGTGTGACCAACGCCATAATTGGTGCTATATCAGGTAGAAAAGTTTCACCTCGACGGAAGCCACACGCTATCTATCTTCTTCACCCTGCCCGAGCTTGATGTCATCCATTTGATCGTTGTCGCCATAGTCATCCACATTCACAGCTAATTTTAATCCAGTGGGAGTCCAGCGAATTGCCAGTGGAAGTCACCAAATTACCAATGGACCCCCATCGACTGCCAGTGGCAATTTGGTGGACTTCCACTGGCATTTAGTGGTATACCACTGGTGATTTGGTGGTGTACCACTGGCGATACGGTGGCGTACCACTGGCAATCGGTGGTGTACCACTGGCAATTTGGTGGACTACCAGTGGCAATTTGATGGATTTCCACTGGGAAAAAAGTGGTCCATCACAAGTGGAATCGAACTCTAGACTGTTGAACCAGTGCCTAACGACTTACCCACTAGACCACCATGTCGTTTTATTAGTAATGATAGAGCTTGGCTTATATACCTTATTTCCGACTTTTTTTGCACTTATTGTTTAGGACAAACCCATAAACCCATTTGCGCGCGACATTTGCGCACGATGAAACATCATGAAAAAACTCTTTGAAGCCAAAGTATAAGAAAAAAATTGCCTATCCAGGTGGACATCCAGATTCACCACTTGTACCAGAATATGGATTGAGTGGACCAAAACAGTTAACTTCTTTATTTCAACCTATACACTAGGTATCCATTCATCAGAGTTATCTATTGATCTCCATCCACCTAAACCACCTGGGCATTGAATACTACTACCTAGGCCCTCCACCTGAGTATGTACTAAGACCTTTGTACCTCTACCTAGGTATGAAACCTGAGTACCAGATGAATGGCGTACGGGGTGCAAAGCTACGCCTAAACCAAGGTCCCTCTAAGTCAAATCGCTGTTTTAACATTATCAAATCGTTTTTAGATGAATCGGGAACAATGATTTTTAATTACTTTTAACTAAATCCAAAATTTTGTATTATGGAGGTGGATACCCATTTACGGGAGGTACCAGGTGGTTCCCCCACCCACCCGAGGCTTTTTTTTATAAAAAAATCAGTCTATCAATTCAACAAAATATTGTCTACTACCACCAGGACTTGAACCTGTAACCTCAAAATTTTAGGAGGGGATTCGCCACACTCCTTAGGTATCAACTTTTACGTGGATACTACCATCTAACAATCATCCATGTGATTAAGGTACCATTTAGCTGGTTGAGTAGTGGTTCAAATGATTCTTTCATATCATCACCAATCCTGCTTGTTGATCCTATAAATTACCGCAGTAATTTAAACAATTAACTTCTCAAATGTCGCGGCGCGCAAGTGTCGGTCAACCTATTAAGGAACTGACGTTTTTAGCAATTTTAATTTACATGATCATTCACAACCATCTGCTAAAATGACGACAGGAAGCAAAGCTACATTTCGATGACCCTGTAAATTGAAATTGCGAAAAAACGTCAGTTCCAAAAATAATACTGAAGACCTGTGGGAGAACCCTCGGTAGGATGCCAAGGAATGGGCATTGTTAAAAGAAGCATGCCCGTGCGTTTTGAAAAGTTAATTTGCTGGGGGACCAGCAATTTTTTTGAATCGTTCAATTTTTCACTCGTTTTGCATCAAATCTAATATTGATGACCTTATACTGCTTTTAAAAGTTAGGCAGAAAACTTAAAAAATGTAGATGAGAAAGCAAGTAAAAACGTTTCGAGAAAGAAAATATTTGCTGGTCCCCACCAGTGCTGGCAATTTGAAACATTTCAATTTTTCACTGTTTTTTATTTTAAACTATCAAGTAGTCAGCGATTTTTCAACCGCTACATACAATTTTTCCGCCTATTTTGTAGCTAAGATTCTGCTCTTCAAAATGGGGGGTCATTTTTGATCCGCCAAAATATTTTCTAGGGTCTTGATCCAGATTTATATCCCAAAAATGATCTATTTTTTACCCTTGTAATTTGAATCATTTTTTGACTATTTGCTACTTTTTTTTGTACTGCCGGTATTTTTTCAAATTATATATCATTCGATCGCAAATATTGTCAGCTACAAAACATGTTTCAACATATCAGCGGTTTTGTCATTTTAGAAAAAAAATGTCTTATAATGATTCAAATTAAATTTAATTTGAATCATTCGAATTTCGAGGACCCTAAACGTAAAATTTTTGACATAAAGTCATGATTTTCTTTTTTTTTATCTTGTAGCTACAGCTTTTAGCTACAAAATGAGTGTTGACTTTTAAACTTCTCATAAATTAAAAAAATTTAAAACAACAAAAGAATGACAGTACACCTAATGATTCAAATTAATTTTAATTCGAATCATTTTTCGACTATTTGCTTTTTTTTTGTACGGTCGGTATTTTTGCACATTATATATCATTCGATCGCAAATATCGTCAGCTACAAAACATGTTTCAAGATATCAGCAGTTTTGTCATTTCAGAAAAATTTTTATTGTAATGATTCAAATTAAATTTAATTTGAATCATTATAAGACATTTTTTTCTAAAATGACAAAACCGCTGATATGTTGAAACATGTTTTGTAGCTGACGATATTTGCGATCGAATGATATATAATTTGAAAAAATACCGGCCGTACAAAAAAAGTAGCGAATAGTCAAAAAATGATTCAAATTACAAGGGTAAAAATAGATCATTTTTGGGATATAAATCTGGATCAAAACCCTAGAAAAATATGTTGGCGGATCAAAAATGACCCACCATTTTGAAGAGCAGAATCTTAGCTACGGAAATATTGTATGTAGCGCTTGAAAAATCGCTGACTACTTAATAGTTTAAAATAAAAACAGTGAAAAATTGAAATGATTCAAATTGCCAGCACTGGTCCCCACTCCCTTACATTTTTTCGAAAATTTTTAGATTGTATCCGAACCACCCCAAACCATCCAAAAACACTCCAAACCACCCAAACCACCCAAATTTACCCAAAACTACCCCAAACACTTCAAATCACCGGAAACACCCAGGCGTTGGTACTCACGTAGTAGTCCTCAGGCAGCTGTTCCTGGATGCTGCCACTTCATAGAGACTATATAGAGATAGAGACTATTTTTTATGAAATGATTTTAGGCATACCACTCAGGTGTCAGACTGAGACTCGACTTCGCCAAATTCCCGGAAGGAGCAAATCACGTGTATCGTGGCTACGAGCTATGCAATGTACGCAGTGTTTGAGATGATTTAGAGTAGTTTGGGGCGTTCAGGGTAGTTTTTAGTGGCTTGGGTGGTTTTAATTGGTTTGAGGCTATCTTTGGGGCTATTAATCCATCCACCAACTAATCCATGTAGTCGTATACTTGGAGCATTTTTTTTACTTTTCAGGTTCCAAAACCTGTTTTCTGAACTAATTCGGGCATGCTAAAGATGGTTTGATAGTGGTTAAATGCCGTCTTCTCGGGTATTTTCAAGTTTTGGCAAAACCTTCTTTTGGCAAAATCAATTAGTTGCCAAAACTCAAAAAATACCCGAGACAACGGCATTTTACCACTGTCAAACCATCTTCAGAATGCCCAAGTTAGTTTAAAAAACAGGTTTTGGAACATGAAAAACTTGAAAAAAATCGCATCAAGTGAACGATCAAATTTTTGTTTGGAGTAGTTTTGGATGGTTTTGAGTGGTTTTAGGGAACTTATTTAGTTCGGGGGTGCATCTTAATTCACCTTGGTCCCCAAGCTAAAAAGTAAGATTTTAGCCTAACTTTTGTTCAAAAAGTTGAATTTTTTATGTGAGAAAGTGCCATAAACAACGTTTTAGGATATAAAAGTTACTTTGGAGACTTTGGAACACGATTTTTACAAAAAAAATCTGAAATGTGCCTTCGGACTAAATAAGTGCCGGTTTTGGTAGGTTTTCGGCGTGTTGGGTGCTTTTGGCTGTTTTTGGATGTTTTGGGTGGCCTGAGGGCTTGAGTTCAGAATCCCCCCCCCCACGGGGACTGATCAGGTGGAGAAGATAACTTCATATTCGTGTTTCTCGACCCGATTTCATGAGAAAGCCGGCTGTTTTTTTGGTTCTGAGAAAAAAAAATTTTTCGAACCACAGGGGGGGTATCATGGTTTTTAGTCAAAATTTGAAAAATTTAAATTGGCGCCTTTTGAATTTAAAAGGGAATAAGGGCTGTATTGGGAGGGGAAGGGAATAAAAGGGGGCCACTAATCACACAGGGCCCACTAACAAGAAGATGTTGAACATAGTTTTGAATACTGGGGCCTACCGCATAAATAAACTCTGGTATGCATGCTTTTTCATGCATCCAGAGTCACTTTCGAGTGATTTGTGTCTAAGGTATGTGGGTGAGCGCATCTCAACTCCAAGCCCCCAAGCCCCCTGCGCCCCTTCGGGGGCGCAGGGGGCTTGAGAGTTAGAGATGCGCGCATACACTTACCTTAGATATGATTCCGAGAAGTACTCTTGACCATAAAATGCATATAGAGTCTTTTTTTGCCACGGCCCAGTTGAAAAACATGGTGAGGCAGTCGAAGAATATAGATATTCAAATTTATAATGTTCTGCCATAAAAGTGGCCCCCTTTTATTCCCTTCCCCTCCTAATACAGCCCTTATTCCCTTTTAAATTCAAAAGGCGCCAATTTAAATTTTTCAAATTTTGACTAAAAAACCATGATACCCCCCCCCCTGTGGTTCGAAAATTTTTTTTTCTTCTCAGAACCAAAAAAACAGCCGGCTTTCTTATGAAATCGGGTCGAGAAACACGAATATGAAGTTATCTCCTCCACCTGATCAGTCCCCGTGGGGGGGATTCCGAACTGCAACCGGCCTGAGATGTTTTGTGTGTGGTTTGGGGTGGTTTAGACACAATCTAAACATTTTCGAAAAAAACAACACGGGGACCAAGGCAATTGTTAAATGAAAATATTCTTGAATGAAAATAAAACAACAGGCGGGACCAAGGCAATTATTGAATGAAAATATTTGCTGAAACGTCTCAGCGATTTTTTTTTATTTGCAAAAAATCGCTGAGACGTTAACGCACCAAAATTTCGAATGTTTGACGGCCCTATTTTTTAAATTAAGTATGCTAAACACGAATCCGGTGTTAGAATTCTGTTTTTGCCTGGCAGGGACGTCAAAATGAATTTTTCGCAGAGTTATCCGTTACAGAATTATAGAAGTTGCCTCCTGAGGCATTTGCTGGTTGGTCAACTACCGTGTAATGAATGAAAAATTGCTTGGAGTTGTGTCTCGATTCAGGTTTGAGGGTACAGTCAAACCTCGATATAACGTACCCCCTGGGGGCCGGGTAAAGGGCTACGTTATATCGAGGGCAGAAACCAAATAGATGACAGGTGTACGTTATATCAAGGGTTTGTGAAATATTCAGGTGATTTTTTTACTCTTCTTACCGCCAGCACATTTGTTACCTGTAATCATTACGATATGCATTTTGCTGTACTTTGCATTTTGCTGGGTGCACTACGTTTCACCGTCCCTATTTTCACCGTCACTAATTTCACCGTCACTATTTTCACCGTCACCTATTTTCACCGTCACTATTTTCACCGTTCACTAAATTCACCGTCAGCATTTTAGGACCGCTTTTTAGGTCTGAATTTTTCTAAAATTTTAAAAGTTTTGGCACTAAATTCTAGCCCTGAATGTCAGCTACATTTTGGTACTAAAAATTCTGAAAAAATAAAAAAAATTTAGAACTAAACTTTAGAAGGCGTTCAATCTCACACTTTTTCATCACGGTAGAACACAAGGTGAGCGTCTTTTATAGTTTAGAACTAAAATTTTTCGCTTTTTTTTTTTTTTTATGCATTGGGAATTTTGCTTTCGGGGGGGGGGGGGGGGTAGTCGCTGTACGTGCCCACTATACTACTTAAATAGCAAAGAAAAAAGTCTGCACCCACCGGGATTTGAACCTGTAACCTCGGAGATTTAGAGGATGAATTTAGCGGAGGATGAATTCATTGCTGGATAAACTTACCGGATGAATTTACCGAGGATGAAATTGTTCAAGGATGAACTTATCGAAGATGAATCCATCTACAGCCATTCTGGCGCACTACGTACCGGCGCACTAATTAAGGCGCACTAATTACTGGCGCACTAATTACGCATAACCATATTATTTGTATATTGGAACATTGATTAATTTTGATGTCCACTTTTAAGTTGGAAATCATGAAAATTGATATTTGGCCTTAGTCGCGAGAGTGGGCGCCGGTCTAGGCGCCCCTCGAGCTAATTTACCATATTTAAGTTTAAGGCTTAGTCAAGGGTAGGACAGCGTATGTTAGAACGGACTCAAACATGTTTTTTCACTATTTTATATTCTGAGAAACATGTTTGAGTTGAATATTTTGAAAGGCGGGTACCAGGTCGATTCAAGGAAAAATTATCTCAATATACAAAATTTGTTGAGTAGTATTTCGGCAATATATTATGAAAAACAGTTTGAAACCTGACAGTATAGGTGGGTCTTGCTCGGAATCATGTCGAAGGTAAGTGAGTGCGCGCATCTCTAACTCTCAGGCCCCCTGCGCCCCGTCGAGGGCTTGGAGTTGAGATGCGCTCATCCACATACCTTAGACACAAATAGGGTTGTCGAATCGAATAGTCGATTTCGACTAATTTAGTCGATTAGTCGAAAAATTTCGACTAATTAGTCGATTTTCGACTAATCGACTATTCGAAAAAAAGTTCGAATAATGATTTCGACTAACGACTATTCGAAAATAATTTCAAATAATGGTTTCGACTAATCGAATATTCGAAGCTAATTTCGACCAACGACATTTTGAGAATAATCTTGGCTAATGAGCTTGACTTATTCAGTCGTTTGGTTTTGTTGTTATTTTGTTGGATGCGAATGCTTGACTGTTCTTCGGTTCGTTTGTGCAATAAATTTATTTGGATGTATAAGGTACAATTGGGCGGGACGTAATTTTATTTGCGTTCGTAGTTCGTTTTTCTAGTCGTTTCATCCTTACACTGCAATTTTCATATAAAACATGGTGAGGAAGCGTGTAAAAAATTTCGACTAATCGAATCGACTGTTGAGAATTAATGTTCAATTCTCAAGTCGAAAAATATTTGTTTGTGTTGATATGTGTTGAATTTTAGAATGTGGTGCATAAACAGCACAATAATATTTTATTTATAAAAATAAGAAGAGCAAAGGGCTCACAATATGAAGAAATATATTGGAATGATTAAAAAGGGGATAGCCTGGATGGGGTGCTCCCCATCCTCAAGCACGATCGGAAAGGAAAAGCGGAAATCGTAGATCTTTTGATCAACAAATTTACAACAAAAAGAATTTATGGGAAAGTACAGAAAATCTGCAAACTAAGAAAAATATTGAACAAGAAATTATATTATAAAAATATTTTCATTTTCCACTCGAACTTTATGTTCGACATCGACTATTCGAAATTTTTTTCGACTATTCGGACCGAACGACTATTCGTTCAAAAAATTCTAATAGTCGATTTCGACTAATTGATTATTCGAAGTTTTTCGAATACCGAACGACTAATCGAACCGACTATTCGAAAACTTCTAAAGCCCCCGAGAGGTCATTTTCCCTACACCGTTTTCGAGTTTTATAGTGTTTTTACTCAACAATTTTTTCGAAAAACCTGACAGGGGGCTATAGCCCCCCTGGCTACGCTCATGCAAACAAGTAGAAAATTCATATAATTACTAATAAAGATAATTAAAGGAATTGAAAGCTGTTCGCTGACCAAAGATGTTGACAGAGCTGAAAGAAAATGACGACGTGCTTTGGAGATCATAGGGAATCTTTGCACATTCTTTTTCAGAGGAGAGACTACAGAAAGACAAGTCAAAACAAAACAACAACATAAAAAATGACGAACAAGTTCAACAAAAATTTCGATACTGAATTGCTTGAAATTCGAGCTTTAGAAATTTTCGGATTTTTTCGGGATCTTCAAACTTTTGCCGGACGGATTTTAGAGTTTGGACGGAACGGATTCCGGATTTTTTCGTCGTCAAAAACCGGACCGGATTTCGTGAAAATCCGTACGAATTCTGATCCGGAGCCCAAGCCTAATAAACAGGTTTGCAAAATATTTACTGTGCTCCGAGATATAGACCCTCAATGTAGAGAGGGGGTGGAATTAGAGAAAGTACGGTAATTTAATCAAAGTAACAGAATGAACGCACACATAACTGCTGCACATACCGGAGGAATTCTACTTAAGCAAATTTATTTACTCCTCACTGATTGCAGACCCTTTTATTTTTCATACAAGAACTTCCATACAAGCAGAATGATATTTTCAACAAAACCATTGTACGTGAATTGCGAAACTAATTGAAATTTCCCTCAATATTCATGCTGCACAAGTGACGAATAGTTGGCCGGCCTAAACTTTTGTTACGTGTTTATTCAAGATAAAGAGGGTATCAACAAACCATGAGGGCAGTTCCAGGGAGAATCCATCCTAAACGTTTCAATGACTAAAGGATCGAAAATAAAAAACACTCTCACGTTCCCATCGCCTTTACAATAATATCCATTTTTTGAGCAGTAAGCGCTTTACCGAACATGACTGAGCGCCGGCAAGCTAAAAGTAGGTTTTTAAAGTAGCTACAAAAAATTTTAAACGGGCACCCATGCAGTTATTGAGAAGGTCCATTATAAGTACTTTATCGAAAATCCAACCAAACCAAAAAAAGTGTTCGGTATTGAGAGAGTTCGTTATTCAGGGGGTTCGTTATTTGGAGAGTCGACTGTAATAAAAAGTACCTTTTGAAGCAAAAATATTGCGTAGCTTTTTTGGCCGGTAAAAACATCCGGGAATTCCATCAGAAACGCAAGAATTTCGTCAATATCTGAAATTGTAATGTCTTTTATAAAGAGAAAAGCTTTCTATTAGCTCACCGTCTGAATTGAAGTCGCAACCTTGAACAACAGGAACTGATGCTAGAGAGATTCTGTTTCCAATTGGCTCTAAATTAAAATTATAGTTTTAACAGTTTTTCCACACTGACCTTGGTTATCAAATGTGAAATCAAAACCGTTGCCACGCAAGACGTCAAGATTGTCAAACAGGACGCTAAAAATAAATAATTGAAGAAGGCTACAGAACTTCAACAATTTATAACCTCTCCTGCACAGCGCCGAGTTGAAGCATCTGCGGGCTGAATTCCAAAACTATAGATGATAATTAAGGTCTTCACAACTCACTGAATCAGTTTTTGTGTAGTTATCCGCGAAGTTCTCTGCAACCTTTCGAAATTGCATTTCTCATCACTAGCGTGCTGGTCAATCATAAACATTTCATCTCTGAGCCTGGTATATAAAAAAATTATCTAACAGTCATACTTGGCAAAAAGTTGCAGACCGAGTAATAATAAAGGAATTATTAAACTGGCCTACGACTTCCATCGTTGCAAAGGCATCTTTACTAAAAACTTAAACATAAGCCCGCTTTGTTACATGTGCCTTATTTTAGACACTTACTCTAACATAATAGACAGATGCTGCTCAGCCACTTCCTCTGACTGATTTTCATCCGTCATGTCGTTAGATTTTTGAACATCTAATGCATCTGGCAGTTTTTTGACAGACATCCTAGCACAGCGCTTCTTTCTTAGAAAAGATCGAAGTACTGAAATTGAATATCAAAAATGGCAGGTATCAGCTGCGAAAAAACAAATACAGTTCATATTGACGACAAGACTTTGCTGAGGTCGCATCACCACTTGATCATTTGTAGCTGAAAGACTCGTATTAGGAGAAAAGTAGCAAGAAGTGGCAATACTGTCCACGGGACCCTAAAACATTCAAATTTAAAATTCGCCGCAACTTGCATGATTAGAAAGTTATTTGAAGCATAGCTCAATGACCAAGCTTTCGTGCATACTCTTTCATACCATTCCAAGGTTCGACTGCCCCTCAAGAAATCGAACCGTTAAAGCGTCTAAATGAGCATGCAGTAATGTTTGTCCGTAAGGCGATGCTTCAAGTAAATTTCTAGATCATGCAAGTTAGCCTCCCCTTCCCAGAAATTATCAAAAAATTTACATTTTCGCTGTTTCCAAGATTTAATAAAGGTTGGTCGTTACCTTCCACTACTTGATCTGGGTGACTGGATTTTTTTGACGGAGAAAATGCAATGCTGGGATTTTTCGCAGGAATAGGATAGAAAGAGAAATCATCCAAAGTTTTCAAGCCGCTATCTTTCGAAACAAGTAGTTTTATTCCACTATCAGCAGGAAATTGGCAGTGGTTAAAATCATCTTTGACGTTATGATCATCCCGACGTTTAGATTGGTTTCCATCAGTCAGACGGGAAGCAGGGTTAATATGACTATGTGACGTATCCCTTAATCTTTTTCGACTGCTCGAAAAAACGGATATCGCTGAACGAAAAGGATGGTTGTCAAATTGAAACGAAGAAGTAGGAGACTCTAAAAGAATAAGGTACGTGATCAAAAAAATTGTTGGTTAAAAAATTACCAGGTATGCTAGATGATGGAGTTAAAATAGGAGAGCCCACTGAAGCAATATCATCTGTTTCCATAATTTCATCATCACTCAATTGGGTTTTGGGTAGAAACTTTTTCCTCTCAAGGGCGTGATTACTGTCAACGGACGGCGCTACGTTTGACATCGGACAACTTCCAGAAACTTTTGAGAATGTCAGTAACAAGCAAGCACGATATTTAGCTGCAAGTTAATGAATGAATAATCGCTCAAGCTTTTTAACAGCCAGTGCGACTGTAAAAGCTCTACTCTTTGGCAAACAGCTTACCAAACAACTCTTTCTCATGTTGAAAAAAGACCGTTCGTTTATCCGGACTGATATTGACATCGATAGATGCTAAAGAACCACTTAAATTTAGCGGAATACATACATGCACTACCTGGATCCACCGTTATAAACAGTACTAGCATGGAGTAACGGCCCCGGTTAAAAGAAGAATACACTTCATTAGTTATTCCTAAGACAATAATAAAAGTTATCAAAAGATCTGCAAAAACAATTACGATTAAGTTTTGGCATGTCCACTGGTCTCTTATTTACATAAATAAACTGTCGATCGGGAGTGCTTCTGCCATGACCAAAACTGCAGGAACTGATCATACCGAAAATTCTAAGTAAGGAAGATTAAAAAACCCTGCAGCAAGCAATCTTCCAACCCGATTTTGTGAAAAACATGTTCCTCACTGTTCTTTAGACCATAGAGCGCACTTATTTCTTCTGATGGCAAAGCTTCATCGATTTCAAGGATGTCACCCTTTTCAACTTTGCTTCCAAACAAGTTCGATATCGTCTAAAAAATTAATAGGTCTTTTAATTATCGACAATGATTATTGAGACTTCTTTCAAAGCAGCGCTTCCTGGTGATGCAAGAACTTGGTTAAGCCTCCTAAAATTTGAAATAGAAACATCAAAAACATCGCGAAAAAGAGTCTTGCCCATTCGCGAAATTTGAACAACTGAAGCGGCACTCACGAGAAAGTGCAAAAGACTGCACACAGTTCAGCATCTTATGAAATTTAACCCATTACAATGGGAATACAGAAGTCTTAAGGGGTATACTACCTTCATGAACTCTCTTTTCGAATTTCGCTAGAAACATAATTGATTTATTTAGACAAACCGCACACTAACCTGAAACTCTTGGCGTCGAACAGGAATAGTGTGAAAAGCTTAGCGATTGCTACGGATGTTCCAACCTGAAAATATAAATACTTTACTCCCCTAACATTTTAGGTTTGAATTGATATCAAACCTGTCGTGGACAGTTTTCTTGCTTCGATATTTTACCATCCTTATCAAAGATTAATCTTGTGCCAACTTTAGAACTCGAGTCACGCGTGGTAATTGATAGTTCACTAAATAAAATAAATTACAGTGAAACACAGTGCGAAACATACCTCAAAGCAGCCAGTGCGTTTAACGCTTCCCCTCTGAATCCAAATGTAGACAAGCTGCTGAAATCGCTAATGGCAAAGAGTTTTGAAGTGCTGTGCGCCTTGCCTTAAACCAAAGGGCTGTTAAGACAAGAAGATCATCACTCATATCGTACATAAAAGTTCGAAGTTCGATTTTTCGATGCCGCAGCCATTGTCAATCACCTCGATTAGGTCCACTCCGTTTTCTTTCACTCTGATTTCTAAATATATATGATCAAGAAGTCGAATTCATACGTTTAAGAGATCACGTAACAGACCGATATTTGTTGCACCAGCGTCCAGAGAATTGTCTTAAATACAGCTAGTTGCAACAGTAAATAAAATACCGTAAATCCTCTAATAGAGCCCCCTCTCTAATAGAGCCCCCCCCTCGATTTTTGACTAGAGTTTCAGAGTTAGCACCATTTTTGATTGACAATCTCAAGATTTTTCAGGGATTGAAAAATAAAGCCCCGGGGGCTCTATTAGAGGATTTACGGTATTGATAGTACAGTAGAGTGTCAATTTTACGAAACCTCCATGACCACCAGATTAATACGGTAAAAACGAGGGCATTATAAAATTTAGGTTCCGTAAAATCGGTACTCGACAGTATTTACCTATGAGCTCACGGCACGCTCCAGCCAAGCTAAATTTATTCAGAGGTAAAGCACCGGTAATATTAATTTTATGAAAACCTTATTACAACTTGTCCAGTACAAATCTTTCTTGTAACAGCAGACGATAATTCTTTGATTAGTGCCACTGTCGGCAATGGCGATGTTATCCTCTCTTGCTCCAGAGACACGCTATTTGCACAATTTCTCAAAGGAACACTTTTTGCTATATCATTTCTATTGCAATTTTCGAAGTTCTTCGAAGCAACACTGGCAAAACCGATTTCAAATTCATCAATGGATAATTTAGAAGTTTTCATACTGGCTAAAATATTTACGTGAAATGATAGCAAAACATCAATAAGGCAACGTCATAGCACATAGTAATAATCCAAACCACTGAGGCATAGGGCGCAAGAAAGCATGAAAGCATGACTAAATTAAGCACCTGGAAGCAATGTCTTTGACAATTTTTATTTATATAAAGTAATATAAAAGTATACAACCAAAACAGTTCTTATAGTCTACATTTTCTCATATTTCACACAATGGTCGCACGTTTTGCAAGTCTTCAAGTAAATGTCTTTCTTCTTGTCGTATGTTTCTTCGCCGAATTCATGCTCATGTGTTGCATCACCCTTCACTTTCATAAAAGGGTCCCCCCGTAGCTAAAAATTAATGAGTTGAACCAGATTAATTACGTAAATCTCACATCTTTACGCATCTGCTTAATTTTCTTTTCGAATTTTTTCTCCGATACGACCTCACGGTTCTTCACTCTCAGTTCACGTGCTTCTTCCAATTTTTCCCAGGATTCAAATAGTTCAAGGGCCCGCTCCTCCACCTGAACACTAAGATCAATGAAAAGATGTCAAGAATGAGGCAATAAAGGTATGACCTGTATCTGCAAATACAGTTTCATGTCTCCGTATCTGGGATTCTAAAATAATATAATGTACTTAAAAGCAATCTAAAAAATTAAGCTCTACGTGAGGATTTTTCTTTGAAATAAATCTCAAGACTGGCTTCCTAAAAATATTAAATTTAAGAAGAGAAAATAGTTACATCGGTTTATACCTCAGGTCGAAGTCACAATCTTTCAACAAGAACTTCGTCTAAGCAATAAGACACATTAGGAAATTCAATAGTCATTACATGATTGATACCTTAGCCTCCGTTCTTGCGATCAATTTATGCTTGTCTGTGTCGTCTCTAAAAAAACAATATTATATTGTCATTTACAACATAATTTGGTTGCCTGCACGAATCACATATAGCAAAACTGAATTTTTCCCAAAGCCAAGAATCATAAAGAGGCTTCTGACATTCCTGGCAACTATCAGGAGTTTCAAGTTTCTCAAATGGAAGATCTCGCCTAAATAAGAAAGACTAATATTTGAAAATCTCAATTATAAATTACTCTTTTGCGCAGCCTCAGCAATTTTTTCTCTTTTTTCTTCGTATTCATCATCGCCGGCATCGAATCCTCCAGCTTCGAAATAAGACTCCTGATTTTGCCTTAGATTTATTTATAGAAATCAACTTTGTGCAAATTTTTATCTGGCAAACCTGTAAAGCTTCTCTACAACTGGTATGCGGCTCTCGTTTGTTTTGCGTTTGCCCGACATTATCACTCAAATAAAGAAAATTAAAAGGGGGGGACACCTCATATACGCATCGCCCTAGGTCACAGGTTCGACTGCCACTGGCTGCAGACCTTATTCTTTCACCTTTTATTTACAAGTTTAGTGTCAAAATGTAGCCAAGGTTCTGGGCTTTCATTTGAGCTATCATACAGATGAAAAGTTAGCATAAAGTATTAACTAGAATTCAAAAAACATTGAACCATGTCCAATTCGATGAAATCCTCAATAGGACTATCCCAGTACTTTTCGGTAGTATCCTAATTCAAATTTCAAGGAACTGATTTCTGGAACTGATTTTTTTTCCCAATTTTAATTCACACACTCGTTTGCAACCTTACACTCAAAATGTAGCCCGGCTTCTTGCGTCATTTTCAGCATACGTTGTATAAAATAACGTAAATTGAAATCGCAAAAAATCTCAGTTCCTAAATAATACTGAAATCCTACCCCTCAATAGTACTTATTTCTTCCTGGGTCAAACATTTGCTAGCTATCTTTCTTGTCTGAAGTGATTTTGGTGTGAAAAAATTTCTACCTTGTTCCTCATGAAATTCTGACTCTAGAAAGTCACTAAAAGCGTTGATAAATAAATAGAATTGGTGGTGGCTCAGGCTATGAGACTAAGTACGCATCATTTTGGCTGGTTTCCTTTGATTTTGATGGTCGGTTGCTTGAAATCGCAAAATTGAGGCAGTTGCTAACAGCGAAGCAGTGCTGGGATTGATCGCAATCGATTGCTCGATAGTTCTTAACTCTAGATGTCACTAAACTTAGTAAAAAAATAAGAAAAATGTGCACCTAGCGGGATAAGAACAGTCGATTTTGGGCGATGCGTATATGAAGTGTTCCCCCCCCCCTTTAAGAAATATCTCTGTCGACTTTATTCACGACTATGATTTCAAGCAATAAGCTTATACAATTCAAAAAAAAACGTTTGAATGAATGCCAATGTAAGGATTCAAACAGAAAATGGCCTACATACAAATTATTTTTTTCAATTGCTAACAAGCGGAACTTACAATGGAGGGACCCTGACTGTCACCTGGAGCGGTAGGAATAAACTTTTTTACCCTTACCCTTACCTCTACCTTTTACTCTTACCTTCACCCGTAGGAAAAAGGTAGCTAGAGGTAAAGGTAACGGTAAAGGTAAAATCAACAGGGAAGGGGGGGGTTCATGGAGTTTTCACCCTGCTCGGGAGCAGGGTAAACATTTCACCTTTAGCTGTGTCTCTCTGCCCCCACTCATTGATGGTCACTAAGGTGATTTAAAGGGGCTGTACCCCGAAATTTAAGCGGCGATTTGCTAAGTGGTCGATTTGCTAAGCGGTCGTTTTGCTAAGAAAAAAAATTTAAGCGCGAATTTGCTAAGAATTCACAATTTAAGCGCCAATTTGCTAAATGGTCGTTTTGCTAAGAATTTTTTGCTAAGTAGTTGTTTTGATAAAGATCTTGTTTGTTAAGCTACATCTTCTTCAGTTCGGCTTAATTTCGGGTACAGACCTTAAAACCCAAACGATTCAATCCAAAATCATGTTCTAAAAACGGTTTTAATTGAATCAGGGTCTCCTACTCTGGACTGATTGCACCCAGAGGGATTCGAACCAGTAACTTTGGTGATGAGTATATGCACCTCTTCACCAAGTAAACACTCAAAATTACGATAAAAAAGGTATGCACCCAGGTGGATGCGAACCAGCATCCTCGGCGGTGGCTATCCAAGTGGTCGTCCACTTGGATCAAAAACCTTTTTTACGTTTTCGGTTTCCAAAACAATTTTTCTGCACTAATTCGAGCATGCTGAAGATGGTTTGACAGTGGTAAAATCACGTTTTATCGATAAATTTAGAGTTATTGCTAACGATTGATTTATCAAAATCAAGAATTCACGATAACTCAAAAATTTCTTGATAAAACGTGATTTTACCACTGTCAAACCATTTTCAGGGTGCTCGAATTAGTGCAGAAAAAATGATTTGGAAACCGAAAACGTAAAAAAATTTTTTGATCCAAGTGGACGACCACTTGGATAGCCACCGCCGAGGATGCTGGTTCGAATCCACCTGGGTGCACACTTTATTTTTTACCGTAATTTCAGATATAAAAAGACTAACGTTTGACCTTTCAGGTCATTTGGGTGAATATACCCTACTCTTGAGTTGCCTGGATAACAACCTGTCCAGGTGGTAGCCACCCCAGGTTTGGGGTCGGGTAGGTAAAATCGCACTTCTGGTCTTAATAAGCCCAATTTCTCACAAATTTTTTAGTTTAGAAAAATGGATTTTTTTTATTTAAATTACCTTTTTTATTTTTAGGCCATCCAGGTGGGCATCCATCTGGTCAGGTGATACCTACACCAGGTATTGAAGTTGGGCATCCATCTGGTCAGGTGATACCTACACCAGGTATTGAAGTTGGGGTGTGTAAAATCGCAACTTTGGGCTTGACAAACCCAATTCCCCACACAATTTTAAGTTAGAAAAAATGGCTTATTTTTTATTTTTAAGAAATTTTAATCTTTCAGGTTTGGGTTTGGTTTGGGTATTTAGGGTGGTTTTAGGGTACTTGAGGTGGTTTAGAATGGTTTGTGGTTGTTTGGACACAATCTGAAAATATCAATTTACCTAGATCCCATATTCAAATCAGTAAAAAACAAAAAAATTGGCCGAAAAATGACCGTCGGAAAAATCTCTAATCCCCTACCAGATATTGAGAAAAAGGAAAAGTACAAAAAGGCAGAAAAGTTCTTAACCAATCGGGATTTAAGAAAAGAACGCCTTAGCAAATATATTCTTAGCAAATGGGCGCCTTAACAAAAAAATTCTTAGCAATTTGTCGCTTAGCAAAAAAATTCTTGGCAAAACGACCGCTTAGCAAATCGACCACTTAGCAAAATGCCGCTTAAATTTCGGGGTACAGCCTTTAAAGGAGCATGCCCACGCGAATAAGAGGTGTTGCCCGGGAATTCAAATTTTTTTCCTTATCATTGAACTTCTGTACGGATTTTTCAACTTGGTTTCTAACAAAACTATACCTAAAATAAAATTCTAGGCCTTGTTTTGTTAGAAACCAAGTTGAAAAATCCGTACAGAAGTTCAATGATTAGGAAAAAATTTGAATTCCCTCTTATTAGCGTGGGCATGCCCTTTAAAGGCGCTAAACATGAATTTGGCATTATTTTTGGTATTTTGTCAAAGGGAATTCGAAATTCAGGCATTTTTCATGTTACCAGGGACCCTCAAGTAGTGTCTTTTTTCGGCAACCGGACAAAACAGGTGGCCAAGGTTAAGAACAAGCACCCCACTCGAGTAAAGAACAAGCACCCCAAAAAAATCAATAGGGGGGACCAAGGCAAAAAAAAAGATGCCTTGGTCCCCCCTGTTGATTGTTTTTATTTTTTAAATTTTTTTGCCTTGGTCCCCCCTATTGATTTTTTTGGGGTGCTTGTTCGTTACCTGTGCCAAACAGGTTTTTAAAAGTATATGTCGCGCGACAAAAACGGCTTTTTCCGTTTTTGTCATTCATGTTTCGTCGCGCGACAAAAACGGTTTTTACATATTTTGTCGCGCGACAAAAAACGTGCCTACCTGCCATTCCCCGCTGGCTACAAATTTTCTGGCTACGCCCCTGTCCACCTGGTTAGGTAGTACCCATCCAGGTGTTCGCCTTTCGGTGGGTAAAATCGCCCTTTTTGTTTCATCAAACCCTATTACCGTATTTCCTCTAAAATAGCCCCCGGGGCTATTTTATTCAAACCTCCAATTTTCAGAAAGATTTGAATTCGATTTCGAGATTTTTGGGTGAAAATTAAGAATCTAAAAAGTGGAATCGGTAGAGCTCGTGGGAGTTAAGAAAACGTATCAAACAGCTTTGCAAAATATTTACTCTGCTCCGAGATACAGACCCTCAAAGTAGAGGGGGGGGGCTATTTTGGAAGGAGGGCTATTTTAGAGGAAATACGGTATGCGCACGATTTCACAAATAATAAGATAATTCGTTTTTGAATTTTACAAAAGTTCATTTTTTAGGGCATCCAGCCGGATAGGTTGTTTCCCGCCTAAACAAGAAAAAAAAATCGCTCACTCATTGGGGACTTAGCTTTAGTGGCGGCTGTACGAACTTTCGTAACAAGACAATTTCGTAAGAGCGAAGTTTCGTAAGAGCGAACTTTCGTAAGAAACATTTTCGTAAGAGCGAATTTTCGTAAGAAACTTTTTCGTAACAGCGAATTTTCGTAACGAATTTCTTTCGTAAGAGGAAATAATCGAAATTTTTTTCACTCTTATTCAATTTTTCTAATTCAGGATTTCATGTGATTCATTTGTTTTGGCCTTTCTGTCACTGTTTGACATTTCGAACAGTTAATTATATGACTATTAACTGTATGAGCACAAAAGTTGGTAAGCATAGGTCATATGACTAAAAATTTCGATAATTAGCTGACCCCGGATTTTTCATCCATTAGGAGACCAGCAGAAATACCAAAAGCATGGTGAAAAACTCCGAGCTAGAATTCATATATTATATACTACACATAGCTATTTCCCATTAGTGGCATGTATGGTGCAGTATGTAAGTTGATGGAATGAATTTTTTTCACCAGTGGTTCGATTCCACCCTCTGACTGCTTCATTTTTTTCTTGACTATTTTTGGTCAAAACATCACAGAAGCTATAAGAAATATCAAAGGAGGATCAAAAAGCAAAAAAAGCAACTTAACATATCACTAATGTTACTGAAAACCGCGTTACGAAAAAGCTTGTTACGAAAATTCGCTGTTACGAAAAACTTTCTTACGAAAATTCGCTCTTACGAAAAAGTTTCTTACGAAAATTCGCTCTTACGAAAAAAAATTCTTACGAAAATTCGCTTTTACGAAATTGTCTTCTTACGAAAGTTCGTTAGCCTTAGTGGCTGTATTGATTTTCGGCGTTTCTCGTTTCAAAAAGCGCCAGTTTCAAAAATGTCCGTTTTCGTCATTAGCCGTTTTCGTCATTAGCTGTTCTCGGCATTTGTCGTTTTCAGGAGATTCTTTCAAAATATTCCGTTTTCGACAAGATGAGTTTGGGAATTTGAGTTTTTTTTGAAGAAATGAGTTTGAAAATTTGAGCTTTTTGAGAAAATGAGCTCGGAAAATTTCTTTTTTCATGTCTATCTTTTTTTTGAACATTCTTTCTTGGAAAACCTTGTTATAGGTCAAATTTATCCTCGTTCTTCCTCATGTATATGTACATAGAAATCGTCGAAGACTCCAATTTTTTCACCTATCCTCTCTTCAGGTCTACATAACCACCCTACTGGTGCTTAAACCCACCTACTATTATACCCGCCCACCATGCAGGCCTACCTACCTACCCTTTTGAAATAGATTTACTGGCATCTATTTGCCCATGAGTACCCACCTGGGTAGATGGTGTTACAGTTGGTGAATTCTTGTTGGTCCTATCGAATCGTGTTTCATATGCAATTTTAAGTATGATAGCTAGATTTGTTTTAATTTTTTGAAGATTTTTCGAGCTATCCAGTCGGATATTCACCTGATTCTAGGCTACCTATCCCGGCTTCCGGGATTTAGGTAGGTGAAATCGCAATTTCGGTCTTAACAAACCCGATTACTGATGCCATTTAAGGTTGAACATTGCGGTATGTTTTAAATTGGCTGTATGAGAAATGTACCACCAAAAGTGAGAATTTGGCCGCCTTTTTAATTTTTTTGGCAGCTTTTTTTAAATTCATAGAATGTCTGAGTCAGTCCGAAAAACAGATTTCGGAACATGAAAAACATTAAAAAAAATTGATCCAAGTGGACGACCACTTGGTTCTGTTATACCCAGGTAGTCGTACCAAGGTTGGGTAACTCAGGTAGAAAGCCCACTTGGTGTCATCAGATTCACCCTGAGTGGTCCAGATACACATCCATATTTTTTTCTAAAATCTAATCTCGGTTCTCCCGGATAATCCTGTACCAACATAATCCAAGTGGTCGTCCACTTTGATCAATAATTTTTTTATGGCTTTCATGTTCCAAAACCTGTTTTCTGGACTGACTCGGACATGCTGAAAACAGTTTGATAATAGTAAAATGCCGTTTTCTCAGGTATTTTTTGAGTTTGGGCAATAATTGATTTTACCATTTTACCAAAATCTACCTACCCCAGGGTATCCACCCAGGGTTTTCTGATTCGGGTTGATGAAAATATTAATTTCGGTTCTAATTAACCTGATTCCCCACACGATTTAACGTCAGAATAAGTGGTTTGTTTTTGATGTTGACCAAATTTTTATTTTTCAGGCCAGCCAGGTGGATATCCACTGCACAGGTGGTACCTACCCCAGGTTTGGGATTTGGGTGGTGAAAATGGAGTTATGGTCCTGTCAAACAGGATTCGGCACGCAATTTTGAGTATGAGAGGATGGTTTGTTTTTGAATTTTAGAAATTTTCATTTTTTCAGGCCAGCCAGGTGGATATCCACCTGACCATAGGGTACCCAAACCAGGTTTCAGGGTTTGGTTAAGTAAAATCGAAATTTTGGTCTTATTAAACCTGGTTCATCACACGGTTTTGAATCAGAATAAATGCTTTGTTTTGATTTTCAGCGTGACATCTAAAAAGGATATGCTAAAAAGACACCGCAGACAGAAGTCCCCGATATTAGCGAATTTCCAAACAAATTTTTTGAAAAGAAAAATTTCCAACTTATTTTTTTGAGGACAGAAAAATTAAAAAAAAATATTATCGAAAACCGAAAACCTCCAAAAAAATTTGTCCCAAAACGGTAAAAGATCAAATTTATATCACTCAAAACGGCTAATGACGAAAACGGACATTTTTGAAACTGGCGCTTTTGAAACGAGAAACGCCGAAAATCAATACAGCCAGCTTTAGTGCTATTATTTTTTGAAACCTTACTATTCAATATGGTGCAAGTATTTGCGTTCTATCATGTGATTTTTTTTATTTTAAATAAATTTTTTTGTAGAACTTTATATAAATTACGAAACCAAGTCAGGGCCACCTTCACGTTTCGCGTTTAAAGCAAACTTTCAAAATTTTATTGCACTTAAAAATACACGAGACAAGTACACAATAGTATAGCTGTCTCTGTAAACAGGCTTAAAACTCTTTTTGAACAATCTTGTTAAAGAGGCATGCAAGTGTGTTGCACTGGAAATGTTAAAATTAAAGATACCGTATCTTCTCTAACCCCTTGCTCACAGTCCTTGGTCGAGGTCGAGGTCGTGGTCGAGGTCGATGTGTGCTCACAGTCAAAAAACTCAAATAAAATGCTAGTAATTGATTTATTTAGTACAAAAAAGGCTTATTTCATCTTTTTTGCATAATTTCAGGCCAAATAATAGGTGTTTTTGCTGCCAAGACATGCTTTGAGCATGTTTTCAGATGGTGGTTGACCTGTTTCACCGAAACGCTTTTCGGTCCAAAATTCAACCTTTTTGCCTTGGGACACCAAGATATATATTTGGCTGTTTGCTAAAGGGAGTTTAAAGTTTTTGCAAAAAAATTGATTGAGCGGATCAGAATTCCAGCCAGATAGGATTAATCCCTCTGAATCGTGTGGTTTGCGCAAAAGGACCAAACGAAAAAGACCATTGCAGTTGTCAACAACGAGAATTTCAAATGTTTACCGTATATTCTCTATTAGAAGGCTCGGGCCTTCTATTTTT
Source organism: Ditylenchus dipsaci (assembly GCA_004194705.1). Classification (NCBI taxonomy): domain Eukaryota; kingdom Metazoa; phylum Nematoda; class Chromadorea; order Rhabditida; family Anguinidae; genus Ditylenchus; species Ditylenchus dipsaci. The sequence goes on along the minus strand of SADC01000868.1, from coordinate 166,701 downwards.
CAACCTAAAAAGTCGTAAAAAATTTGGGTCGATTTTGAGATTTTTGCGTGCTCAACCAAAATTTTAAAGTGGAATCAGGTAAGCTCGTGTTAACTAAGAAAACGCGAAAAACAGATTTGCGAATTTCTTTTTCTAGGCTGATATATAGGTCCTCAAGGGGGCCTTCTGTTAGAGAGGGGCCTTCTATTAGAAAGGGGCCTTCTAATCGAGAATATACGGTAAATGCGCGTGGACAATTTTTTATTCCGAAAATATTCAGAATTCTCACACTGCCCTGAACTGCTCCAAATTAGTGTTGGGCTCGAGACGAGAAAATTTCGAGAATTCTCGATTTCTCGTCTTGAAAATTTTGCTTTTCTCGTTCTCGATTCTCGCTGGACCCCCATCGCCCAACACTACTCCAACCCCCTAAACCTAATGCGAAAATTCAAAGTTATTTTGCACTTATAGGGATCCGAACCAGCAACCTAAGTTATGAGTATATGATACATCACCCTCTCTTCTTTTCAAGATCGTTCAGAACTCACTCCAGAGTGGCGAAAAAGCGAAAATAATTCGTTTTTGGTAGTTTTATTAAAGGGGTAAACTTTTCTTTAAAAATCGAGTGAGCAGATCAGAATTCCAGTTCGATGAGCTTAATCACCCAGAATTCCAGATTTGGGATGGTTAAGAGTTGTTCAGGGTGGATTGGTGTCGAATTCTGGTCAATTACAACCAATTACTTTTTTTCGGCCATTCTGCAGTGGGTTCTGGCAATCTTGAAAAAGAGAGAATGCTTTGCCGGAATTTTATTTTTTAGTCAGAACCAACCAAACCAAGTGTTCGCCCACTTAGAGCGATCATTTTTACTTTTTCGGGTTCCGAAAACTCTTTTCTGGACTGATTCGGACACGCTGAAGATGGTTTGATAATAGTAAATGAGGTTTTGTATGGTATTTTTGAGTATTGGGCAATAATTGATTTTGCCAAAACTCGATTTTACCAAAGTTCAAGAAATATCCTACAGAACGTCATTTTAGCACTGTCAAACCATCTTCAGCATGCCCGAATCAGTCCAGAAAACAGATTTTGGAGCCGAAAAAAATAATTTTTTTTGCTACAAGTGGATGACCACTTTATTCGGTTGGTTAGGATTGAAAAATTGAAATTCCAGCGAAATTTTCAATAAAAGTGAGAGTGAGATTAAAAAAACTCATTGGGTACACTAAAAATAGGAGTGAGAGTGCGAGTGAAAGTCAAATTGAGAGGCAATTTTTTACTGTCGGGTACACACTGAGAGTGCGAGTCTGAGTGAGAGTCAAAGGAAAATCCGCTCGACCTCGACCACGACCTCGACCTCGACATAGACCGTGCTCACACTCATATCGACCTCGACCACGACCTCGTCCTCGACCAACCACCGTGAGAAAGCTATTAGAGAAAATACGGTAGTGGGACCAGTATAATATTCAAGACCATACCTGCACGCAGCGCCGGCGGCGCGCCGCCGGGTGAAATTGGGCAAGTTGGAGCGCCGGCGCTTCGAAAAATGGAAAAAGTATATACCGTATTTACTCTAATAGAAGGCCAGTCTCTATTAGAAGGCCAGTCTCTAATAGAAGGCCACCCCTGGGGGCCAAAACTAGGGGGGTAAACCATGTTTTATTGCATTTTTAGCACAAAGCCAAAAAAATTTTGGAGGTTGAAAATAGAAGGCCATGGCCTTCTATTAGAATAAATACGGTAGTTTTAGAAGTTAACAGAAGGCGAGAGATCTATTCCATACTATGCGAATGATATCAGTTGTGAAAAAACGTCGTTTTTATATGAATTTTATCATGTTTGAAAACACAATTCAAATTTCACCCTCATTATACATAAGCCGGCGCTGGTGCAGCGCCGGCGAAGAAAATTTAAATGACCCGGCGCTCCAGCCGGCGCCGGCGGTGTAAATGAAAAAGCGCCGGCGTTTTTTTTATTTTTGGCGAGCGTGCAAGTATGTTCAAGACAATGAAATTCTTCTTAATCAATTTTTTTGGAATTCAAAAGTTTTAGAAATTTTCAGTTTCAAAAAAAACGCGGAAAAAATAATTTTTTTTACTCGAACTTTTATTGTCTTGATTAATATATCGGTCACACATTTTTAAAATCTTAAACTCCCTGTATAACGCACTGGTATGGCCTTAAAATAAAAGAAATCGATACATTTAGAAATTGCACAACCACTAATAATCATTACAAATATGTGTTATACTCTCAGTTTTAATTTTATTATTACTATATTTTACTCCTCATTAAACAACGAGAAATAATAGAGTAAGCTAATGGCCACAATCTAACCTCCAGCAACAGTATCATAGTTGGCCCTGAAGAGTCGTTTATGAAGCTGTAGTTTCCATACAGCTCCGCTCAAAATGATTAGTAGGATGAGCAACAGAAAGACAGATATCTAAAAATTAAATAAAAAAAGAAATTTTTTGATGCTGCAGCAAACACGCATACAAAGCAGTGTTAGAGTCCTAAATAAAAAAATCATTAACAGAATGTATCTTTTATTAGCTTTCAGCCGAAGAAAAGATTCAGTTTTCTCGGGTTTGATATTCAATTTAAGTACGTTTATAAGTTTACACTTTATCTAATAAAAAGTAACCTCTGGTTCAGTTGTGGGCAGTGTGGGTCTTTCAAATATGTAGTGCTGTTCAGTAGTTGACTTCACTCGCGGCACACCACCTGAAGTTCAAAAAGGGCTACAGCTGAGTTTTGATTTAACATACACATTGGAGATCAACCCAAGCTGCATGTTTAAAGTAAGGTTTATTGGTTTTATTCGATCCCAGAACCAAATTCCACTTTAATATGTGTATGTATTTTCTGTAATTTAGCCCTGGGCCCTTTATTTTAACTCTCCAAAAGTTGAAAATTTTAGGGTGCTCTTCCAAAAAGCGAGATCGGTCAAGAAATGCAATAAACAGCTTTGCTAAACATTTTCTCTGGGTTGAAATATAGATTTTTTAGGCAGAGGAGGATCTGTTAGGGGGATTTATTGGAGGAAATACGATATTTAGAAAGAGAAGAGCAAAGCTTTTATTAGCGCTAAAAAGCTTTTTACGGTACTAACGGTACGAATGAGTATTTCTCGGTTTTTTTATGCTTATAGGAAAGCCCTTCGTCTGGGCTTTCTAATACTATGTCGCTTGCCTGTATTCAAAAAACGATTTACTTGAGAAACTGCTCACAGACTCTTCACTGTCAAATTTCAAATTCCGTTCAAGAAAAAAGATTCAAATGAAGAATTTTCAAAATGTTCTAAGTTAAAATATTTTTGTCTTGGACGAAATTTGGGCCAGCGACAGCTTGCGATAATTCAAATTGCGACAATTTAAATTGCGACAATAATAAGGTCTACGTTCTGAAAAATTCTGTCATTTAAATAAGCTCCTGAATTGCGACTGGCCATGAATACCGTATTTTTTCTAATTGCCGCACAGTCTCTAATAACCGCACACCCCCAACTTTGAAGACTTATATCTCGGAGCAGAGTAAATATGTTGATCAGCTTTTTGGTGCATTTTCTTAACTCCCACGAGCTCTACCGATTCCACTTTTCAGATCCTGGTTAAGCACACGAAAATCTCGAGATCGAATTCAGAAATTTCCGATTTTGGGTGATTGAAAAATAAGCGCACATGTGCGGCAATAAGAAGAAATACGGTACAACTGTATGGTTATCTTTTGCAAGCTTACGAGTTTCGCTGACTTGAAATGATTACAAACGTACAGCTAATACTTTCTCTCGTCTTAAGGGTCGAAAGTGTCTTGAGTTAATCATGATTGAGGTCACTTACTTATTTTCTTTCAGATCAAAATAGATGTCTTTCCGATGTTTCTTTGATGTTCGGTGGTGATGATAAATTGATTCTCGACTATACTATCTCGAGTCTTCCGGAAAATTGTTTGAATTTGCAGCCTGACCGGGAATAAATTTTGGACTGAGGCTCAACTTCTTATCAAAAACGAATTTTTTTATTTCTTAAAGTGACGTATTTCTTGTAATAACGTGGCCTGTATTAGGGCGCCATACTCGACTTCAAGGAAACTAACCAAACTTAAACTGATTTAACTGCTCACTTCTGACTTTTTGGAAATTTTTCTATTGTAAGACACGCGCTATAGCCAACCTTATTATTTTCGCAATTCGAATTGTCGCAATTTGATTTTGTCGCAATATGAATTTGTCGCAATTCAAATTGTCGCAATTTGAAATGTCGCAAGCTGTCGCTGGCCGAAATTCGAAATTTGACAGTGACTTCATGGTTCAAAGAGCAGTTTCTCAAGTAAATCGGCCATGTTGAACACGAGTTCGGTGTCAGAATTTCGATTTTGCAAGTATTTCAAGGCATACTGTGTTTTACGATAATTTTTTGAGCTCATTTTTACTTTCGCTAGATAGTCCAGAAGCCCTTTTTACTTGACTTGGAAGCACTGTCAGGTGCCATTATTCATGCTGATCCTGAACCTGAGGCCAGTTTCATGACTACATGCATCTCTACGAAAATTTTCTATACTTTTCGTAGAGCTGTGACTTTAAAAAACAGACTGAATTGTTTTTTTTTAAATTTTTACCCATGATTATTATTTTGAATGTAAACAAACGACATATGCATGTACCATTAAAAAGCTCAGACAACGGGCTTTCTTTTAAGCATAAAATAAAACGCAGAGCCAAGTAAACTCACTGCTCACCAGCCGGAATAAAAAACCACCCATTTTTCAATGAGTCCCCGTGAAAAATGGGTTACTTGAAGGCAATGCACTTATGTTCGGAAGTCCGATTTTGTGATTTTTCTTGGTCAGCAGGTTCTAAAACACATATAGGAACCGTTATTCCAGTCTGTGATTTCCATGTTAAAGAGGTTGGTTTGTTGCTTATAAGAAATTTTCACTTATGTAGTAGAAACTAGAGATGCAAGGATACATGCTGTTGTAAAAAAAAATAGATAAAGAAAAACACCTAGGAATACTCGTCCATACTATTAGCGTCAAAAATAGCTTTTTGAAGCTACAAAAAAGCTTTGCCCATCACAAAATTAATTTACGTCTTCGCTGCTGGTCTTCTGTTTCTTCTTCATCTTCTTGTTTCCTGTCTACTTTTTCATCCTCTTCTTCATTGTTCTCCTCATTTTTCAAATTATCTTTGGTCTCTTCTTCCTCCTGTGCCTCTGTGTCATCGTCTTCATAGGTGATTTCCATTTTGGGTTTTCTAAATAGTAAAAAAAATCAAATGTAAATTTTTTTTACCGAAACACTTACGCCTTTCCTTTTGATTCTTTGAGGACTTCACCTTTGGTCGGTCTACAATTTGCTGGTTTGATCGGGCTCTTGCTAATGCACGTTTGTCATTTGTCTAAATTGTTAGTGAATACAGTTGAACCTGGATAACACATCAGCCCGATAACACGTTACTCTTGATAACTCGCCACACTCTATAACATGCCCTCCTTGATAACCCCGATTCCTTTATCTAACTGAGAAACTGAAGGACTACACCCCCGAAACCTACTCTCAAGGGTGACGTGTTATGCAGGTTTGACTGTAGTTTATGATCACAATTTTCCACAACCAACCCTTATGCACGCTTCAACGTCAATATTTTCAGAGGTAAATTTAGCACAACCCGTTGGGTTAAGTTCTTCCGCCAATTCTGAGCCTTCCACAAAAGAAGCACATCCAATCGTGCTAAAATACAGATGGTTTTCTAAATTTAGCATAAAATGTTGCACACCAACCTATAATGGGCCATATGTCCAAGGTGCTGGAGATATTGACCTTGAAACAGTACTCACCACTGCATGTTACTAAAGCCATACAATGTTAGCTACTTTATATAATTTACATTGTTAGTCTACCTTTTCGAGAAGCCATCTTGGTGCCCAGGACTGAAGCTTTTACAAAAGTGTCGCACTTCATTTTTTCAGGCACTTTTGGTTCTGGTTTCTCTCGGTTACCTGTATCACGATTAATTAGTGAACAAGGTTGAGAAGTTTTTTTTATAAGGTTAAACTTTTTTGTAACGAATTTTTTTCGTAACAAGTTTAATCTTTATGGCAAAATTTTTTTTGTAACAAGTTTACTTTTTTTTCTTTCTTACTTTTCAAATTTGATTTTCAAACAAGTGATCGAACGCCCTTTCACTCTAAAAGGGTTATTGCCGTCTAAGGCAACGGTTGTCCCCGCCAATCCCAAATTTTTTTCCTAATTATTGAACTTCTCTAAAGGTTTTTTAACTTGGGTTCTAACAAAACTACGCCTAAAGTTAAGTTCTATGGCTTGTTTGGTAATAAACCAAGTTAAAAAATCAATACAGAAGTTTAATGACAAAAAATTCGAATTGGCGGGGGACAATTTAAAACGCGTAACTATGGTTCTTAAAGGTCCTGAAGTACCATGAAGAGCCAGCTATCTCTAAGTCTTATCGCTTTGACTTGTCATTCGTTAAAAACATTCGACTTTGGAAATGGCTCCTTCACAATTGTAAGTGTAAATATGGTAAATAAAAAAGTTAAAATTTTTTAGTTTAGTTTAGTTGAAATTTTCAGCAATTTTATCCCCTTCAAAACAACAAAAAAAATTATTTCAAGTATGTTTGAGGAATGAAAACTCACAATAATCACTGCCACAAATGCACGATTCAGTGACTAACAAGTCATCTGCGGTTTTCGCCACTGTGTGGTGCATGGCACCTAAATTAGCATTTGGTTAGGAATCCTAGATTTTAGGCATTAAAAGGCCAACCAGTTATTGGAGGGATCTATAAGATATGCTTTTTCACCATATACCATAAGACAATTTTACCATGCAAGCTCCACTTGACCGTCTTTCAATCAAGGGCACAGAAGCATTGACACAACCCTGAAACAATTTCAGAGCATGTTACAAAAATATTATGCCATATTGATGACCAACTTGTTCAGTTTGCTTGGTGTTGTGGTTGACTACATAGCTGCACAACTCGCCCTGACAAGTTGGCTCCTTGCAGTGACTCCCCTCGCACACACATGTCAGCAGTTGAATGGGCTAAATTTAACGGTTGTATTAATTGAATAATGATGGCGTCAAAATTGAATAACCTCAATTTCAAGCTTCTTGAGAGCAGCCCTCCATTACAAAAGTCCTTGTTGTTGCAGAAACAAGTGAAAACGTCCTGAAGTTGTTTTGAAAATGCACATAGTTGTGAAAACTTGTGTGTTTACCTCCCCATTTTCGTCAGAGGTTTCGCAATGACTTCTGATATCTTTTCTCAACATGGTTCCACTCATACAGCCCTTCACTACTTTTGGCTCACCCCTTAATTTTACAATTTTAAATTTATGGATACAAACAAATTCGGTTGGAAAAAATCAAGGGAAAAAAGTTGAAACTGACCATTCTACTGTGCCCCAACGTGGGCATAATGTGAAAGCACCTAAAATGTGAAGTGAATATGTCAGATTGTGAATTAGTGCTTGCTATGTCTTTTTCTTCTTTCATTTTTCGTTAAATTTTGACAGTTTTGTGATGTTATAACTATTTTTGGTGTCGGCGTGAAGTTTTGTCCTTTTGTTCACCAAATCACCGATCGTTGAAAGTAGTTCACCAAAGCTTGCAAAAACAATGGTGGCTGAACCAACCGACGTAAATAACCCAACCATACGCTAGCCTAGTTAAAAGTACGAATAAAAGATAAAAATACAAAGACTGTTTTTGACAACCTTTAATTTTTGAAATTTTTTTTAGGTAAAAGTTGCAGCTAAATGAAAGAGTAAAAAGATAGAAATGTCACAAAATTTTAATTATTAAAAATAAACAAAGAGATTATTTAAAAAGAGTAACTTGCGACTTTAGAGTAAGTATTTCACGTTGAAAGGCGCATGCCAATGACAAAAAGTCAAATTTCAAATGTTTGAATTCCCGGCACCAGTTTTTCTTATAGAGACAAAATTGTTTTGAATTTTGATAGTCATTTCTACCGGTTTTGGACGTTTTTTTATTGATTAAATTTAAATTTATTTTGTCTTTGTAAGATAAATTGATGCCCGGGAGTTCAAACATTTGAAATTGGGCTTATTGACGCGGGCATGCCCTTTAAACACTACCGCTTTTTCTTTAAAATAAGCTACAAGCTGTCTAGTTTTTCAGACCTCTGAAAATAGGAAAAATTTCGGGTCAATTCAAGATTTGTTGGAAGTTCAGCCAAAATATAAAGAGTAAAATCCATACAGCTCATGGAAGCTAAGAAAACATAAAACAAAAACTCTCAAACTTTATTTTTCTTGGTGATATGGCCTTCAAACCTTCCAACGTAGAAATGTGGGCTAATAAAAGTACTAATAAACTAATAAAAACTAATAAAAAACTAATTGTGATAAAAATGTAGCCACGAAAAAAATTATGATAAAAAAGTCGCTAAATAATGTTGACTTACACAGTAGTCTCCTTTGCAAGAAGAGCCCATACAGTCCTTAATAGGTTTTTGGAGCCTGTTTTCAAAAAGGTTGTAGTAGACCTACTTTTCCTACACAGTCCAGGCACTTTAGTGCATCAGATTGCCTAACTATTAACATTAGCGACAGTAACATTGTGCAGAAAATACGGGAATTGAGCAAAGAAATTGTTATTGTCCTGTTGTTGGCAAACATGCTAGCTTTTAATCCAGAAAATAAATGCTTTTGAGATAGATGTGTTCGCCTAGACACCTTTAAGCCAGCGCCCTCCTGCTCCTGCCATTTATGTATTCCTTTGAGCAGCACTGAAGATTGCATGAATATATATTGCCCTGCAATACTACCCTCAGATTGATTGAATATTTAGCTGGACTTAGCAATTGGCAATCTTTGGAAGAGAAACAAAAAAGAACGCAAAGCACGCAATTTATCCTACTATTTATTGCTTTTTAGACATTGCCTTCACAACAGACATTTCGAGCGTCTCAAAATATAGCCCTTTTTTGTTATTTTCACATTATTTTAACCGAAATATAAAGATTTTTAAAATTGCGTTGAAAACGTTGAAATTTCGAGACATTTCTGCAAAATTAAAACTGTACAATCGAACTGAAATAATTTTTAAGGTAGAGAATGTTTGGTACCCGAAAGAAAATTTTACAAGAAACCGCAGGTAGTCAATCAATATTTTTTAATTTGCAGAGTTATTCGAAATATATAGTCATTTTTTCGATTTTTTTGCTTCAAATTGTGTTTTTGACCTATCTTTCATTAATCATAACAATTTTATATACCAAGATGTCATAAATAAAATGAACAAAAATAAAAGAACAAATAAAATGCAAACAAAAAATCAAAAAAAAATTGGCGAAATTTTGACTGGCCCTGTATCAACTGACTGACCACAACATCTACTATCCATTTTAACTAGTTATTTTATTAGGTTGAAAGATTTCTTTTTAATTTTATCCTCTGACAAAAAGCATTCATAATTAAGCTTCATGAGGTTCAACAAAAATACGGATTTTAAATATTTTCCTTTTATTCGCCAAAATCTGCATTTATCTCGAAAATCAGCCAAAACAATTTTCGGCATTAAAATCATAACTTCGAGAATTCAGCGTATCTCAGATCCCTGCTTTCGATCCAGTACTAAGGTGTGATTTTGTATCGAGATTTGTGTGTAGCAATTAATTTGATCAATTTGATTTAAGAAAAAGCTAAAAGATTTGCACTAAACCACTCTCACTCTTCCCAACAAAAAACATTTAGGGCCGAACAAGAACGTAATTGCTTTACAAACAGAAGGGGCAATAATCTCATTCGTGGTTGCTATTAAAAAGGACAGAAAAAAGTAAGGAAAAAGCAAAAGCTGCATCCACAGCCAACAACAACACTACGTCTGCTACCTGGCCCGTCTCCAGCCCTCAAGTTAGTATCTAAGGAGTGGAGAGCCAAAATTGGCCTCATCCTGGATGCCAACAGCAAATAGGTGCATGCCATACTCCTCTTCCTACTCAATAGAGCCAAGACTGCCATCCTCATCGATCCGGCAGCAGCACTTATGCCACCTTTTGCTCAAACACAAAAAGTAGCGTTAGAGTGCCGTAGGCTTTTTTGACTGAAGTTGGTTAAGTGAGTGAGTGTCTGGCTGACTGGCTGCTGCATCCACCTCTTGTTTGTGCCAGAGTTAGAGCCCTCCCCCAGCACTGCCTCTTAGCTATGCATTGATACATGGCTGGGCGAGGGGCCACTTTCTTTTGAGTTTTGAGTAGTGAGCTCTTAGTGGTGGCAGGCATTTGTATGTTCCGTTGTGCTGCCTACTCACTTTACATAATGGATAAATGAGCCGGTGTGGATAAGAGCAAGGCCAAAACAAAACCAATTGAAGAGTAAAATTAGAGGAGTACAAGTTTTGCGGCTGCTTCTTTAATTAATCAGCTATGTGTATTTGCTTGGGAAAAAAATGTTTTGTAAGATACAAAAAGAGCTTGAGTCATAACACAACTCTAACAGCATGTAAGTTGAGGAATTTTCTCAAACAAAATAAGTTAAATTGTTTTGTAGTTGGCTAAAATTTTTATTGTAAAATACTTATCAAATTAGTTGAGGTGGGCGGTGGTGGTCATGAGCAGTGTAATCAATCTTTCTAAAGCACATAAAAAGATTTAAGGCTAAGCAGAGGATTAGCCCATAAGAGTGCGAAATGCAATAGCCTTGTGCCTCATTCCCAAACGTATCAGAGCTTATGAAACGCAATATCCACCAATCTTGAGAACATTAATATGAAACTATACGTCCTAACCTTGAATATGCAACAGCTGTTTGGAACCTTAAATCGAAACAAGACTCTAACAGAGTTGAAAAAGTTCAAAAAATTTTCACCAAAATAGCTTTGAAAAAATATGGGCACAAAAAAACATCTTATGAACAAAGAGTAAAAATTTGTGGTCTTAAAACGCTTTTTGAAAGACGACTAATGTTCGATCTTATTATGCTTTACAAAATTTTGTTTAAAAAGTCGAACTTTCAACTGGATTCTTATTTCCAAATCACCAGCTCCCAACGCAGATATCCACACATTGTATTTAATGAGTCTTTCACTCACAACGCGTTTTTGTGTAGAACTATAAAGCTGTGGAATAAAATTAATCCCGACATTTTAAATTTAAAAAGCACAATTCATTTTAAGCAGGCTTTGAAAAAATTAGACTTAACAAAAATCGGTGAAGCTTCTTAAAAAAAATCGGTCCTTACTTTCCTTCTTTCTCCTCTCTTGTTGTTAAATCTATATATTTTTTTGTTCTGTTATGTAACTTCTTGATTGCTAATCGATCATTTAGGGAATGTGATTATAAAAAAGTGTGTAGTTTAGACTTATTTGTGATTCAAACTGTAAGTGCAATTGTATAATGCCTTGTTTGTCCAATAAACTTTAATATTAAAAAAAAACTGAGTAAAACCAAGGGAAAAGTGCCCAGATTTTGGGGGAAAAGTGCCCATAGCATGTGAAAACGTTTAGTGAAAACGCCAAATTTTTTTTAGTAGTAACACCTTCAGGTGGCCTTGCAATTCTAGTTTTTAACAAGATATTATTTATATTTTTCATTTAGGCGAAATATAGCACAAAAACGTAAAAGTATAAATCATTTTATTTTTCTGACTTCCTTCATACTTTCATTTTGTGCTATTTTGCAAAGCTTTTGTAATAAATAATACCTCGTTAGAAACTAGAAATTCAGGGCTACCTGATGGCGTTATAACTTTAAAAATGACAAATTTTTGCTTTCTTTACCAAAACATTAATGAGCTTTTCACATTGTCTGAGCACTTTTTTTAATCTGGCCATTTTTACGTATCATCCATATGAAAATACAAAGATAATTTATATCAAAGTTAATCATGATTATAATTACCGTTTTTTCACATTTTCATTATTTTTCCCACGCAACCAATTATCATGCTTAAAGAAATAAATAAAATCCGGTGTAACAACATTATAAGAGCAAAAGCAGAGGAAATTTTTTTTTGTAAATTATTAAAAGCTCTCAAAGATATGTTCTTTCAGGCAGGGCTTCAAACTCAAAACTTTAAAATAAAGGACATTTTTTATGAAATAAAGGATATTTTGTTAAAGGTGCCATTTTATTTAGGGGCTTATTGGGTTTTGAGTACTGAAAATAAATATTTTGACGTGAAATTTCAAAAATTCTAAAGACTTTAGGTCCCAAATAAAGGAAATATCTTTAAATAAAAGACGTTTGGAAACCCTGCTCTTAACCAAAAAAACTCAGTTTTTTTTATTAAAACGATTATTATTTTTTGTTGTGCCTTATATTCCCAGATGTATGAGAGCTTAGGAATGTGAAATCACTTTTTTATATTTTGGAGGAACATCCAGTGAGCTCTCACTTTATCGTGAAATAAAATCTTAAATGCAGTTTTATAACAACTTTGCTTGAAGCATAATGGAAGTAGCCAAAAGTCATGACAAATTAAGAAAGAAAGCAGTAGTAGTAACGAGACAGCAGGACACCAACACCCGCCGCAAATTAAATAAACAGAGTCAGCCAATAATTACAAATTAGGTTAAAGAACCAGCCTTATCCAGTTGCAAACATAGCTTTTAGTTAGAAATATTATCGGGAACAAACAATTCCTAAAACTTCGAAATTATAATAATGTTGTTTGCATGCATTAAAATTTTGATTCCACTCTAAAATTTAACATTTATTTTTTGAGTGATACTAACTATGCTATGATTGGCCGACCGGTCGGTTTATTTTTAAACCCTATCGAAAACCTGAAAAATTTAGGGTCGATCTCAAATTTTTCGGTGCTCAACCAAAATTTAAAAGGCTGAATAGGTGGAGCTCGTGGGATTTTCAAAAGGCGACAAAGAGCTTTGCGAAATAACTTTCCTGGTCTCTAATTAGAGAATGTACGGTAAATAAAAATAGGATCAAATTGAATTGCCCCTAAAATCTGAATTATTGCCCCTTTTTTGTTTTTCGGCAATTTATTACCGAAAAAAAGAAAAAAGGGGCAAGAATTCAGATTTTAGGGGCAACATTTTAGTTACATCAATAAAAATATAGGTTTTTATTTGCATGTAAAAATATATTACCCTTGTATAGCCTTTCCGATTCAAATATTAAAAAAGGCTATGAAAAAAAGGAAAAATGAAAAAACATGCTTGTGTTGAAGTTATGTTGTTTAGAGGTTTGACTATGAGATTTATAGAATAATTTAGAAAATTCGTGGGCCATCATAGTTTTTCGATCAAATCTCCAGATTCACAAGATATTAGTTTTCGATGTGTTTAATTTATAAAGTTTAGCCACCAAAACTTAAAAAATATCTTGAGTGCTGAGACAATTTTAAAAAGCAACAATAATTGAGGAAATTCAAACGAAATTATTTGGTTTTATTCTTTTTTCTTCAAATCCGGCTTCCAGCTGGCCAGCAGATTGTAAGAGAAATACATTGCGAAGCCGTGAATTTGAAAGGCGATCAAAAAAAAGATGTACCTAAATATTTATTAATAGATTTAGCTGTTAGACATATGAAACTTACCACAGAATAACCATCGGAAAATGCCCTTTGAATGTGGGTGTACTGGACTCTAGAAATTTAATCTTGACCTTTTCCTAGTTTTGAAGCTAACTGCTTGAGCAAGTTACACATACGGTATTTTTCATGTAATCCACAAGCTCAGGTAATTGACTAAATTTTTAATCGATAAATTCTCTAAAAGCACAATAAACAGCTCACCTGCCGATACCAATTGCACAAGGCAGAATTCCAAAAAGAAATTGAGCATAGTAGTGGTAACTAAGAACGTTAAATTAGGGTTTTCTAAGTAACGGTAAACTGCAGACCCCTTTGGTAGAATTTCCTATTACAGTCGAGCCCGATAACCCTGTCATATTAGCACGATCCTAAAATAAAAAGCGCCGCCACCTCCGCCGGAAATTTTCAAAAATGAGCGCCACCACCTCGGCCACCGCCGGCATTTTCAAAATTTCGCTGCCTCCGCCGGCGGAGCGCCGGCCGCCGGCCTTTTGAAAGTGCCAATTTTTCTCGGCGGCCGCCGGCGGAGGTGGAACGTCGGGAAAAAGTAAGTTCTATTTGAAAAAATTTCTCTTGCAATAGGAACATTATATTTTAAACACCTTGATATCCTTTTTACACATGCTTAACCAGTTATTGTTCCTAATAAAATCAAAAAATTTTTCAAAAAGGTGTAATTAATGTGTATAAAAAGCAGGTCTATAAAATTGAGTGCCGCCGCCTACGCCGCCGCCGTACTTTGAAAATTTCTCCGCCTCCGCCGGCGCTCCAAAATAGCCAATTTTACCCGGCGGGCCGCCGGCGGAAGGCGGCCGCAGGCCGCCGTGCAAGTATGGTTAAAATTATGCAACTTTTGTCTTTCTCACATTTTTTCAAACCTATTAATTTCTAGATTCTTCAAATGATTGAGTGGAGTTTGATAGCCCGATAGGAAGCTAAGATCTTGCGCTACATGACAGTTGTAATTTTTTTTGAATAAACGTAAAAATTAAGAAAAATTCAATCTCAAATAAGGGAGCATTTTTCAGTAATTAGGAGAGCAAAATTAAATATTACCCGTTGTTGAAGGTGTTATATATTATTGAGTCCTATGCGTTTTTTAAATTTACGTTTTTCCAATGATTTAATATTCTAACTTTTAGATTAAATTAAATAGAAAGTTGCGATTCTTAATGGTGAAATTGTCGTGTTTCTCAGAAACGACTTGTAAAATCGGAGTCCTAAAAATTTGTAAGAGGAATCAGAATTGGCAAAGTACTTCGAAATTAAGTTGAAAAAGTGTCGGACCCTAGTTGAGAATAAACTCGTCGGTTGTATGTTAAATATAGAGTCGGTTGTAACTTTGCTACCAAAGAGACCCGCAGTAATCCTAGAAACTCAAGGCTACCTCAAAAGATTCGCCTAAAAGCATCATAAATTAAGAATAGTAAATTTTTTCTTGATAATCCTACTTTGTTTTTTGGGAAAGAAGCGAGCGCAATTAAAATTGGAATGAATGAGAAACACCAAACACGCTCCCATGGATATGCCTAAAAGCATATACATTTTTTATTTCTGTTGACGAATCGAGAAATACCGCAGGCAAATCCAACTTGACCCAAAGAGATGGAGGTTTGACGACACGGAGATCATTAAACAGCAATTCACCTCCAACCTTCACCCACATTGAAAAAGAACAAACATATGGATGGCAACAGGCATTTCATGTACATTTTATATTGAACACTAAAATATTTGGCATAAATAAAAAAAGCAAATAACGTTGCTGATGAATAAAAATATTTCTACCTATATTTAAAATTAGTAGCCACTTTCTGCCTGTGCTGAAAGTCTGATCCATCTAAAATTTAGAAATAACTATGGGAGATACAAATTAGAAGCGGCAAATTTCTCACTCACCTGTTCCTTGGGGTCTTGCACCTGATTTTGAGGCCATTTCAAATGATCTGAAATTTATTTATTTTTCGGTTTTTCATTATAAAAAATAACATCTATCACATCTATAATTTTAATAAGATGTTTTGCTATGAAAACTTTTTTGAATTCGCCCAAAAAAAGTTATAAAAGCATTGATATTCAGTAGCATTACTACATATACATGTGGAGCGCTTTACAAGAAAAGGCTTAAGGATTTAGCAAAGATCGTTGATTAAAAAGCAAAGCGCAAATCACTTTTTGAAATAGTACAACAAGTTTGAAGCTTTCTTTGCAAGACAATTTTTAGTTAGAACATTTTTTAACTTTGGTCAACGTGGTAGCACACCTTTTCAACCAAATAAAAAATTGAATTTATGCATGAGTAATAAAAACAGCACAAAATTTGACGAGATTTTGAACCTTTTGACGGTAGATTTCAAGCACAGCCTACCGAATTTGGTGGGTGCGTGTTAGGTACTTATGTAGCAACTTTTTATTTGCGTAGCTATTAATTGTGTAGGCATATTTACTAATAGAAATATAACACTGGTGAATCACTGTCTATCCGATCGATAGTTTCCACGCCCTTTTGCTAGCCAATATAAGGAACCCCCCCCCTCCCCCACCTAATCAGAGTTGTCGTGTTGTGCTATATTTTCTTCATCTGTTGTTGTTGAAATCTACCAACAAACGCAGACTTTACATTATCGTACTCGGCAGACCTCTCCCCTTTTACATTACGGATAACCGAAACAAACAAGCTTTTTTATAACTCTTATATTACCGTATAAAATCTACTAATCCCCATGGGAGATTAATGTTCAACCCCTGAAAAATTTCGAAATCGTGAATCAAAAATGGCCTTAACTCTGAAATCCTAGTCAAAAAATGATGGGTGGAGGATTTTCAGAGGGTGGCAGATTAATAGAAAAAATACGGTAAGTGGTTTATTCTATTTTTTTCAGTCAAATTAAAGATTGTGAAATCTTATCTCGAGTATGATAATTATGGGTTTCGCATATGTCCATACAATAAATCTAGCTATTCACAATTGTTTTGACATTTTTTGCAAAAAATGATTGATTTATTACACTTTCATCGAAATGTAAAGTGTCTTCTTTTTCCAGATATCAAGAGATTAACCCAACCATGAACCTTAGAAAGCGCCCTGCTAAACCTTTGGTCAGCAAGGTTAAAACAAGCAAGAGAGCTCGGTTGTCGACTTCTACTTCAGAAGTAAATACTTTTTCTTCGTCATGCTTTAGCAAATCATTGAGTTATAGAACCAAATCTCCGAAAAACGTCAAAAAATAAACACAGGAATTGAAATACTGCCAGCTGAAATTCTGGTAGTCGTTCACACACTTGTCGATCAACACAAAAATATTTCTTTATTATGTTTAGGTCCATATATTTGAGTTGCTGAGTGTGGCTGACAGAATGGGCATTGAAGCTGTGTGCAAAAGATGGCAAGCAGTTTCTAGCAAGCACAGCTGGAGCAAGACAACTCTGTGGATGCTAACAGCGTAATTTCCTGTGATCGCACTGCCCACAAAATGTGTTTTAGTAAGGTTAGAAATTTCTATTTTTTAGATTTCATACTTTCTTTTAATCCCATCTGTACATCTATTAATTAGGTATAGCTCACTAGCAACAGAGATAAACTCATGATTTGACTTTTAAATATTATTTATGGCTTATCTCTAATAACTCGGTTAAAATGGGAATATACTTTTTCTGTTTCAGATACTTTTAAAATTAATGGTTTGGCATCCTTCTATTTCCATTTTTTGCTTATAACTTTTTCGGACTTGCGCTTTTACGGAGAATTTTTAAGAAAGGGTTGATTCTAGACATTTTTGGTGCCAAAAAATCTTTTAATTTTCAACAAAAATCAGCAAGTAGTGTCAACAATTTCCGGACACGGACATAATTTCGTCGATAAATTGAACTGAAGGAGTACCTAGAGACCCCAAAAAGATAGGATTTGAACATAATTTTGTTAACTGGGGCCTACCGCATAAATAAACGCTGGTATACATACATTTTTATGCATCCAGAGTCACTTTCGAGTGATTTGTGTCTAAGGTATGTGGGTGTGCGCATCTCAAGGCTTGAGAGTTAGAGATGCGCGCACTCACTTACCTTAGACATGATTCCGAGCAAGACTCTTGATCATAAGATGCATATAGAGTCTCTTTTTGCCCAGTTCCAGTGACAAAACGGGGTAGAAGACGCTGAAAAAGGTGGTTTACCTTGGTCCCCCAAGGCAAAAAGTCGAATTTTGGTCAAAATTTTTTTTTCTCAAAAATCAACTTTTGAGTCAGAAAATGCCCGAAATGCCCATTGACCACAACATGCGACGAAATTTCAGTCGCGACGAAATTTCGGTCCGACGAAATTGTGTCACGTACCCAACAATTTTATTGTTGGAAGTTGTTGGAACCTTTTTTCTCAATTGAAAGGCTCATTATTAAAAATCAACAAAAAATAGTTATTATCACAAAAACAACAAACCAAGTGTCAAAAAAGCAAATTCGAAAAAGTTATAATCAAAACAACTGGTTAGACAAGATTTGCAACCCCTGTACAGTCGAGTCCCGCTAACCGGCACCCCAAAAAGTTCGTTCCCGCCTTGGGTCCGACACTTTTTTAACCCAATTTTCGAAGTATTTTTTCAATTGTGTTTTTACAGTCTGATCGCAAATATCGTGAGGATTCCGATTTTGCCGATCGTTTTTCAAAAACCTAATATTTTTGGCTCTAAAAGACCAAAACCCGCTAACCGGCACCATATTTTTAAAAAGGGTGCCGGGTTAGCGGGGTTTTGGTCTTTTAGAGCCAAAAATATTAGGTTTTTGAAAAACGATCGGCAAAATCGGAATCCTCACGATATTTGCTATCAGACTGTAAAAACACAATTGAAAAAATACTTCGAAAATTGGGTTAAAAAAAGTGTCGGACCCAAGGCGGGAACGAACTTTTTGGGGTGCCGGGTTAGCGGGACTCGACTGTATCGCTTAAAATAATTTTCGATTTGTATTTGCAGCTGTGTTGTCTAATCAAAAGATGCGTCAAGTATATCAAAGTAGTGAATTTATCAAGTCTAGCAAATCAAGCTAATTTATCTAAATGTCTGCAAAGAGTGCTCAACAAAATCCCAGCCAACCAGCTCCACCATCTCGATATTTCTTATTTTGATGTTAAAAAAACAACCTTGGAAAAAATTGCTGTTCGCTTCAAAAATCTCAAGGGTATTACTATTTCGTGTGGCTCCAAAAACGTAAGCCGTTTTTCCCATTTTGGCTTAAGCGGCCATCATGTTGTTTATTTTAGATAGCCTTTTTGGACTGTCTGTTCAAGCAATTCCCTAGTCTGGAAATATTCGAACTGCACAATAGTTACCTAGAAGGGATATCCTTTAAAGGACTGCCGTCCAACTTAAAAAGTCTAGAATTGTCTTTTTGTATGGGATTAGCAGATGACCAAATCCGCCAAATCACCCTTGCATGTCCCAACTTGGAATGCTTTATGATGGAATGTATACATTACAGTTGGAATATCTCTTCAGCTGGTTTGAACACGCTGCTTCAAGGACTGAAATGGTATGTTTTCTAGAAATCACTTTATTTAATTATACCATGCAGTCGAACCTCAATATAACGCCACTTCGAAAAGTCCGTTCCCTATGGTTAGAAATTTTCCCTCTATTTTTGAAAAACTGCATCTAAAATATTGCTGCGGAACTTTGAGACTTTTCAGACCAGAATAATATAGGTAATATTCTATCAAAATTCACTATTTTAGCCTCCGAAAAATAGTGATTAACGGAAAGGAGAACTACGAGCTATCCCCTCTAGTTCATTTCAATCAACTAGTTCATCTGGACCTAAACATGAAACAATTGTTGACAGGTCCCTTGCTCCAGTCCATCAGCAAGTGCAGTCAGCTGAAATTTCTGCGTCTAGCAGAGAATAAGGGCGTTGAAAAGTGCACCGAACAGGCACTGATTCAGTTATCCACTCTAATTAGCTTAGAGCATTTGCACTTATATGGCATGGATTACCTTACAGATAGAGCCCTTGAAACTATCATAGAGAGCATTCCTTCTCTAAAGGTAAAGTTGATATCTTGCGTAAAACAAAAAAATACCTGAAATCAAACTTTGATGCACAATAAGCGGTTTCGCTTGGACTACCAAGCATTTTTTCAAAATTTAAAAATTTAAAAATCTTGGCTCTATATGTGTTGGGGACCCCTACTTCGGGTGGTCGCTGGAAAAATTGGATTGGTTGTTGATTTTTTTTTCTTTTGTTGATTCTTTTCGAATTTTTTTAAAATTTATTTACAAAAATATATTTTTGTCAACTACTTGCACACCACACTAGAGATGTCCTCAAAAATATGTTTAAGTTAAATTTTTTTGCTTAGGCGTAGGATAGGCCTGCGTATACATAAAATCTTTCCTGCCTTTTTTGTAGTTTAGAGTTTCTGTCCTAACATATAATACGCCTCGAAATAAAAATGGTGGGGTAAATGGTATATTTCGCCCGGGTATGTTGGCTGTGCCACTTTGCCTGGGGCATTTTAGCCGTGAAATTTTTGCTTTAAAAGGCTTCAAAAGCCCTTTTAGCCATTTTTTAAATTCGTTTTGGTTTCAGGCATTACACATTCTCTACCACCCTCAAATCACTGAAAGTATATTGGAAATTGTGCTGCGAAATTGCCACCAACTCAAGTTCTTTGATCTATCGCACAGCAGGCTGGATTCGAAAAAAAATCTAACCCAGTTGTGTGTATCGGTTTCAAAAGACTTGAAGATCAGAGCCTGCAAACTGGATGTAGAAACGAGAAATTTCAGATTTTTTGTTGTCAAAGACAAATGAATCAGGAAGAATGTGAAATGATATCCAATGAATTTGTTCAAATTCAGCATGATGGTAAAGAGACTAGAAGAGGCGTTGCATGTGCCCAATGTTCTGTTTCTCTCAGTTGAACTATTAAATGTACTTTTCACTGCATATACATAAAGGGCCTGACCTCTTCCTACTCGGTGGTCCCCCGCCAATTCAAAAATTTTCCCTTGATCATTGGACTTCTGTACGGATTTTTCCGCCACGTTTCTAACAAAACTAGGCCTGAAATCAAATTTTAGGCTTAGTTTTGTTAGAAACCTAGCGGAAAAATACGTACAGAAATTCAATGATCAAGGGTAAATTTTTGAATTGGCGGGGACCACCGAGTAGGAAGAGGTCAGGCCCTATTAGAAGATGTTGCAAATAAAATTTACACATTTTAACCCATTCATGCCGCCATGGCTAAATTTTAGCCAAGGAGAATCATAAATTATAATTCCGCCTTATAAACATCGTAACTAGGGGTAAAATTATCGGTTTTATGGTAAAATGTTGTCAAAACTAAATTTGATCAGTAAAAGTGGAAAAAATGGCCTTATTATGATTTCTTTTGCTTCAGATGACCATCTATGAGCAGACTCAAGGCTCAATTCCATCAACTGTGAACTCCCAAATTTACTATTCAAAACCATTTTTGACCACATTTTTATGATAAAACCGAAGTTTTACTAGGGTTGACTTATGCCCCGGGCATTTAATAATCGGGCATATGCCTGGACATATGCCCGGGCATTTTCCAAATTTTCGGGCATTTTCGGGCATTTTACAAATGTCTGCCATCAATCAATTTTTATTCAACAAATTTCGAATATCATCAATAAACATATCAAAATAACCTGATTTGGTGTATTTTTTAATATTGTCTTTGAGATCTTTCATTTAAAGGGCATGCCCGTGCGCGACACGGAGAAAAGGCGGGGACTAATATACCTCTTCTTTCTCGACAAACTTTTAGACTTGCTCTTATCTCGATTTTTTAAGTTTTTCGCCTAGTTTTGAAAAGTACCATAAGGTCATCAATATCAGATTTGACGCAAAACGAGTGAAAAATGGAACGGCTCGAAAAAATTTGCTGGTCCCCGCCTTAACTTTTTGAAACGCATGGGCATGCCCCTTTAATAACAGCAATTCACAACATCATCAAAAATAAAATAATCGGAATTATAGATATGAAGTAGGAAACTACAGTTAACAGTTGTCCACAGTTATCCACAGTTGACTATTTGTTACATATAGGTAAATTACGACTATTTCTACAGATCTACACGTGTAGCGCAGTGGGTTAGCCTCCCACTTTTTACGTTACAACACTATTCATTCACAGTTGGCACTCCTTTTCCTTAACTTCTTTTTGAGAAACTTAAGACAGATAGTGGTACTTTTCGTAAACTTTTTCGTACTTTAATAAAAAATACCTTTTTTTCAGCTGAAATTTTTCATTCTGAGGCACCTAGTAATTTAGTACACGAAATTTCCTCCGGGATTCGAATACCGTATTCTCTCTATTAATCCCACACTCTCTAATAAACCCACACTCTCTTATAATCCCACAGTAGAAAAATATCAAGTTTAATCTCTGAATCCTTAGCATACCATACTTCGGCATCTAAAATATTTTCTGCCTCCCATCAGTACGCTTGCTATTTTCATCCACAATATTCAGCTCTCTACAAGATGTCAAGCGCCCATCAAGAAAGTTCAGATGAAGGCAGTGACGGTCCATCTCGAAAGCACAGGAACTACAGCGCAGAATTCAAGCTCAAGGTGATTCAAACGGCCCTCGCGGGATCAAAGAACTCAGCCAGCAATCACTACGGAATAAATCGAAGGCTCGTCTACGACTGGATAGAGAAGGAAGTGAAGATTCGCGTGCAAGTGTAAGGCTTAAGAAAATCTCACGTAGTCGCATTATCTTCATGATTATAGGTCAACTTCCAAGCACGCTAAGCGTCTATCAGGTGGAGGATCTGATATTGGAGTGCAATATGTTTAAAAAATCACTGACCAACTCCAGGTCATATCTCGGAAACCGACAAATATTTTTCAGTTTTTGTTCAAATTACTGAGGACATTTTGTATGCTTGTATGCCTCAGAATGAAACTTTAGGCTTAAAATGGTACTTTTATTAAAAGTTACAAGAAAATTTTATAAAAAAATTACCACTAACTGTTCTTTGAACCTTTTGGAGACTACCAAATCTCAAAAATATATAGGAGGAAAATGCCCGAAATTATACGGCCGGGCATTTCATAATAAATGCCCGGACATATGCCCGGGCATATGCCCATTGCCTAACCCTAAGTTTTACCCATATATACGATATCTTACAATAAATTTGAAAAATCGATTTTTTCGAAAATTAATTTTGTCACAAAAGGTTAATTCGAGTTGAAAGATTGGGGCAAATATTATGCGGGAATTTTTTTCGCTGTGTACAGACCTTTTCTGATCAATTTTGTCACTTTGAGAAGGTTGTTTCTTCGAATAAATAGGATATTTGGAGAAGTTTTGCCAAAAATTGATTCCATGTCTCCCAACTCTTAGTGTAACCATTTTTTAAAATCTTTTAGCAAGCTGACCGACTAAAATACTGAAAATAACGAAAAAAAAGATTAGACTTTACAAGTTGAAACTTTATTAATTACAAAAAATGTATAAAAAGTTCAATAAAAAAAAATTATGCAGGACTAGAGGGAAGGGAACTAGGTGCGTGCTTAGACTCTGCGCTGCATCTCGCATAACCAAATATGCGATCGCTGAACGAGGGCATGAACAATAGGATGGCTAGTGACTCGAAATAAGGCGCAATATGGTAGACCATTTGTGCACGTTCATACCCAGTTCTACTACTCCCTATAAGCTTTTATTGGTAAAAATAGAATAAGTAATCAGATTGACTCACCTTGAACTTAATCATCATTGACATTGCCTTGTCTGTATCCACCTAAAAAGTATTCGAAATAAGGTACCATAGTGTAACCGTATTTTTTCTATTAATTGCCTCCTCTCTAATAGTCACCCCTCATAGGCCCATGTATCTCAGCTCAATTTATAAATAAAAAGGCAATAAACAGCGGTGTGAAATATTTGCTCTGAGCTGAGATATAGGCTATCAAAATCAACGGTGAGGGATTGATAGATTTTATAGGGTAAAACATTTTTTGCACAAAATAAATTACCATTTTGGCAGCAATGTCCATGGAAACCATATACACACCAGTGTATTGAAAACCTACAGTTACTAGCACAAACAAAGCTATTCTTGTTAAGGTGAATCGACTGAAGGGTTGGCGGGAAGTCTATAAAATAGCCAGCATAATCTATGTGTTGGTTTAAATTAAAAAATATTGAGTCTAACCAATGTATCCCTGGGCTGGGCAAGCATGGAACTGTCAACACAACAACAAGGCATACAAAATACTATAACAAACAAGAGACCAGAACATGCTGTTAGCATCAGCAAGACTAGTGCATGGTATACAGCCAAGGGTTTAGGCATCAATTCGGTGTATTGGAAAAATTGAGTCTAAAAAGAAATTCATTAAATGAAAAAAATGGTCACTAAAGATATTTGGAATAATTTAAAGGCTCAAATTTTAATCACCGATAAATAAGAATTTATATTAAGCAAATACTCTTCACCATGTCCAATCAATTATTTACTAATGGAATGGGTTGTAAAAATATTTTATTTAGTCTATTAGAAAGAGATTTTGATAAAAAAATCTTCTTTTTACTCAGAAAATTTTCGACCATTATTAAGTTTAAAATAAATTTTCATTAGAGTGTGCAGAACACGGACAAATAATTGTACGTTGCGAGTAAAAAAAACGCAAATAGGAAATAAGTTATGGAACCAGGAAACGTTTAGAGTTGTATCAAGTATGTCTTGAATTTTTTTGTTAGCCTTTTGGCAGATTTATCATTTTCTTGACAGATCGAATTTAATTTTTTTTCATCATATTTGCACATTGACCGAGGGAGGGTGGTCCACCGACAGCTGACCCCCGAGCTAGTTGACAATAATAATACCTTGGAGCAGATGTAAAAAAGTGGTAGTATGTCTGAAACCACCAAAATAATCGCCCATTTAAGGTAATGCACTCCCACTCCATTGTTTCTTCGTCTAAAAATATGCTTATTTGATGTTTTCAAAGCCTCAAAATGTTTTAATAAATAAATAAATAATGTTAAATACCTAAAAATGAAATCTAAAATAAGAAAAGAAGTGCTTGCACAATAAACAATTTGCGTCCACTCTTGCAACTGTAGAATATATTTGTCTAGAAAGTGCGTAACTGATAACTGAGTGTTTTCTTAAATCCAAATAGTGCATCTTGTGAGCACAGTATGTATATCTGAATTTATGGTATGACTGGTAGAAGTTTAAGAAAGTAAAAACAGTGATACAATTTGAATAATCTGTGTTACGATTAATTAGCAGTGAATATTCGTATATTTGCATAGCCACGACATTGAGTGAAAATAATGCACAAAATAATAAGAAAAACATTGGCAAAAGACCTCCCAGAAGAGCTGAAAATTGTTAAAAGAAGCATGCTCTTACTCAATGCTATTAAAATACGAAGGTGCCAACTGTAAAAGTTTTCGACTCAATTGTTCGAAACTCGACATTTTTGAACGAACAATCGAGAGAAATTCAGAATTAAGAATTTTTTGAATCGATTTTTTTCAAAAAAGAGTATATAGACCAGGGTTGCACCGGAAGACGAAAAATATCGGAACGGAAATCGGAATCGGAACTCCGAAAATTTCGGAATCGGAAATCGGAAACCGGAACCTAAAAAGCATCGGAAATCGGAAATCGGAATCGGAAATCGGAACAAAAACAAAATGCTTTATTTCAATCGAATCTAATAGTTCAACCATCAAACATATTCAAAATTATAAGCAATGAGATTATGGTGTAACAACAGAAGCATTTTCAAATTATTTGGAGACAAACGTTTCCTGAGATCATTGACAATAAAGCCGGCTGTCGAGAAGAATCTTTCGCTTTCTGTGGATCCTGGCGGCGCACTGAGATATTTTCGAACCAGCGAAGTGAGAGACTGCCACTTACATTCATTTCCGCGCCAGTAGACGAATGGATCTAGGGAACTACTTTGAATCGGCTCGGCCAGATATTCCGCCACTTCAACCATTGTTTTCGACCGGCACTCATCCTCTTGCATTGCACTTCTACTGGCTGTGTGTTGAGATCCTGAAAAGATTCCAAAGTAATGCAAAATAATTGTATAAAGTAAGGTGTTGCCTGAAGAAAACCATTCAATAGAGATTCCATTACTGTATCCAGTGGCCATTCGACGACGCCGCTTTCACTTTCCAGAGCCCGAGGATTCAGTTTAAGGCATTCTTCTTCGAGCCAACTCCTGTACATCGGACGATCCCTCATCGAAAAATGCCAAATTGTAGCGCGGATCGAGCATTGTCGCCAAGCACAGGTTCCTAAACACGATTAGCGTAAGAATAAACAATGTGCATTTTACCTGTTGTTTCGCCAACCAAGCATCCTCACTTCCAAAGCATTCGCGATCGCAGCACAAACGTTGCTGAGAGGAAGAGCCGGCCCTTGCAGAAGATGAACCAAAGCGCGAAAAGTTGGAATCACTGAAGCGATTGAAGCCCTTCTTGATTGCAGTTCGATTGTGACTGTGTAGATCGGCTTGAGCATGTCCACCACCTTTGCCATCAGTTCCCATTCCATCGACGAAAAGCTCGGTGATCCCTTGACTTCGGCGGTGAAGATTGAAAGAGCTGCTTTGTTTTTCAAGAAGCGCTGAAGCATCAAGTAGGTAGAATTCCACCGGACTTCAGTTGCCTGAAACGAATTTAGAGAAAGCAAGCCAAAATTCAATGAAAACCTTGATCAAAACATGCCGTGGCAGGTCCAACGATTCTTGCAATTCCTTCAGATAATCCCGAATGATAGACGACTTCCGAACTTTTCGGATAAGCTTCTTCACATTTTCCAGCGTCGAATAGAAATCTGGAAGAATGGCGAGACCGTCCTTGACACACTAAGAGTCTAGACAGTTAGCCGAAAAAGAATCCAAGACATACCAGTTGCAACTTATGAAGAAAGCAGTCGAAAGAATCCACTTTCATTAGACGTGTTGTCAAGCGCATGTTTTGAGCAGCATCACGCAAGACCATGTGAATCTTGTCCGGCCCGATTTGAAATTCTTCGATTGCTTCCAGCAGCAGCGTAGACAGATTGATCGCTTTGTGGCTTTTGATTGGAACTGCGGCCAGCACCAGGAACGAAGGATTCATTTCGGCGTCCAGGAAGTGCACAGTCAGCGAGATCAAAGAATGTGAACTAGAAACCAGGAAATGTTTTAAACAGTTACGCAAGACCAGTGAATTACCTGTCCTTGGAACTCCAGGCGTCCGATGTGAAGCTGAAGAATGGCACAGTTGACAAGTCGGCGATGATCTTCCGCTTGAGTTCATCATGGATCCTAGGTATTTCCGTTTCCGTGTAGAACTTTCTCGACCTGAAATGCGTAAATGTTTTAAGAACATGGGCGAAAAGATAAATATTACTTGACTTGGTACTGCGGAGCAACGAATTCTAGAAGCCGACGAAAACCCTTCTTTTCACGATTGAAAGAGGCGCCCCGTCCACGCAAATCATTTCAGCAATAGTTCGAGCAAGCGCGATAGCCTTGTGTCCGGCATTCGTCCACTGATCTAAAAGCAGATATTACGATGCAAAAAAAAGTAAGGGCTTACAGAAAGACTCTCTGATTTCCGGAGTAGTAGACATTTTTACACGCTCGGAGAAGGTTCTTTAGGCTTCGGTCCAGTTGATTGAATGAGAACGAATTCTTGGCTGCTCACCGACTCGCTTCTGCACACGATCCTTCTCTTCTTCTTTGCATCTTCACGTCGCTTCAGCAGATCTGGATGCTTGGTCATCAGATGGCACTTCATTGAGCTTGTACCTTTGGTCGGCCCGAGATCGACGGAAAAATGGCATTGAATGGCTCTACACTTGACTATTGTCCCATTCCTTTCAAAAACGTTTCCCACTTTGACTCGTCAGGCATCTGAAATCAAGAAAAATGAGAAGTGGAAAAATGAGCAGCGGGAAAATGAGCAGCGGGAAAATGAGCAGCGAAGTACAATGAGCAGCGAAAAAAATGCAGCAAACCAAAATGAAAAAGGCGGAATTAAAAGAAAATCGAGTGACAAATGGCAGCCAAAAATGCATTTTTCAATTCGAATCAGGAGAGCCTATGTTGTTCCGAAAATTCCGAAATTTGATTCATTTTTTCGGAAATCGGAAATCGGGAATCGGAAGCCAAAAACATCGGAAATCGGAAATCGGAATCGGAAATCGGAACTTCCGGTGCACCCCTGATATAGACCCATGAAAGACTCAAAATTTTCAAGTTTCGAAAAATTGGAATGTTCGATTTGCCAACCGCACTCTTATCTACTTTAGTTATACAAAATTATTTCAATGCATCTTGTTTCTTGATTACGATTAACTCTGCACGGACATCACAAAAACTATGAGCAGATCATTGAGTTCATATAAAAATAAAAAGTTATAGATTTTGTGACTGAACTTTTTAGTGATTATTTCTTAGCTCTTTTTATGGCTGATTTTGTGGACTAGTTGAAATTTTTTCGGTGTCCTTGTGTAAAAAAACTCTTGATCGGAAAATTACTCGCTAACAGAATGCATTGAACAGAACTTTAACTATGGAATAAAAAGTAATTTTCACTTTTGAGCATGACTAACTGCATATTCAAAGTGCATTGAGCTCGAGTAGACTAATTTGTAATGATGATTAGAGTTTTAAATACAGTTTGATACAATCCAGTCTTTTACTATGAATTGCATATCATCCAGGGATCAGATTAGATGATGCGAAAATTTTTGACCCAGATCAGATAAATCAATTTTTCGGGCTGGATGTCAAAAATTTGTCAAAACTTTGGAACTTAATATTTCTTAAATTTTCTATATTTTTATTTAAAAAAAGAAATGTTATAAGATTTTAAGGGTAGATGCACAATATCGAAATTCACGGGTTTCAAAAATTGGGCACAACAACTATCGGACCCTAGAAGACATCCAGTTTGTAGGGTGTCAATAAATAAAGATTTGGCTGCAACGACTTACCTGTAATAATGCTTCTGGACTTTTTCCAGCCTCCTTGGAAGTATTGCTTGCAGCTAGTTTATAATCTTGGTCTTCATAATTAAAATAATCTATAGATTGGGAATCAGCCAAACTTGATGAATTAGGCATTACTTTTGACAAACCAAAATTATTTGAAAAAGTTAGGTGCTACTGTGTTAGTGAATACGTTGTTATTGATAACTCTAGACAATTTTTACTGCTATGGTAACAGTTAAATAATTAATTCAATTATTGTTTATTAACTCCTGTGAAAATGAACAGATTTTCAGAATGCTGTTCAAGCGCTATGAGGTGGGAAATTTTTATAAGCAAGACTTATTTTCATTTTGAGAAATAACAGATAGTAGAGCAAAGTAACTTTGTATGTATGAGTCAAAATGCGGTAATAAAACTACAAATTTTTAAATCATCTAGCTAATTATTGTAGACGAATACTAATTAGTTTCTCAAAAACAACTGATAATTTTTTAAAATTGTATTCGTTTTAGGTATGTTTCAGGAATTCATGCAGTTATTACATCCACTTTGTTTTACTGGAACTAAAGAAAATGAGTTTTTCAATGCACTTGATCAAGAGTTTTAGTTTAGTAGTTCCCACGCCATTGTTTTTCTTAGAGATGGCAAATGGCCGATTTCGGGACGGGACGGGACAAAATTTACTATGAAAATTTTGGGATGGGACGCCGGGACGGGACAAGGTCAAAAATTTTTCGGGACTGGGATCGGGACGGAAAAATGGCCATATTTGCGTCTGGCGGGACGGACGTCTCATCCGGATTTTTAGCTTAAATTTTCTAGCGGGACGGGACAAAAAATGAATATTTTTCGGGACGGGACGTCGGGACGTTACAGTCTGGACAATTTTTCCGGACGGGATATATGCTCAAAAACCGTCGGGACGGGATCCCCGTCCCGTACCGCGGCCATCTCTAGTTTTTCTGACGTACAATCCGAAACAACAGGCGGGACCAAGGCAGTTTTTTTGAATTTTAAGCAAATTTTTGCGTAAAATTCAAAAAACTGCCTTGGTCCCCCCTGTTGTTTTTTCAGTCCAAAAAATTAATTGCCACTTTTGATGAGTAACTCTCATTTTTTATTGCATTTTTAAAAGAAAGTAGTGGGTAAAACCAATGTTTGCTTTTTACGTTTTTACGAAAAATGCTATTTTTGCGGTGAATGGAGATTCACATGTCCGAAAATGGGATAATTATCCCAATCCAGCCCAAGCCTAAATAAAACTCTTTGGACAACAAAAATTTATTAAAACACCCACATACAACACTCGCACACAACACTTGACACACACTTGAATTGACACACACAAGGCTAAAGAATGAGCGAAAGGAAACTAAGCAAAAACGGGAGCAAACAGAGAAAATTATTTTTCTTTTTAAATTTTCGACCGGCCGAGTCGAGCCGAAATCCGAAAACCGAAAT
This sequence comes from Ditylenchus dipsaci, assembly GCA_004194705.1. Classification (NCBI taxonomy): domain Eukaryota; kingdom Metazoa; phylum Nematoda; class Chromadorea; order Rhabditida; family Anguinidae; genus Ditylenchus; species Ditylenchus dipsaci. The sequence continues at coordinate 136,716 of SADC01000868.1, read as the reverse complement.
TTTCGGCCGGCCGAGCCGAGCCGAAAGCCGAAAACCGAAATTTTCGGCCGGCCGAGCCGAGCCGAAAGCCGAAAACCGAAAAAATACCGGTTTTCGGCCGGAAAAGCCGAAAATCGGCCGGCCGGCGACAACCCTAGTGAAGACCATTTCTGAACAAAAATCGCCTTAGTCCAATGAACCAAAATTACGACCACAGGGGACCAGGCAAAATAATGAAATTTTTTCAAAAAAAAAATTTTTCCAGTTAGATGGAGAAAAAACAAAATGCCCATCAAGAAAATAATTATGAAAAACAGAATGTCGAAATTTTGCTTTTAAAAAAAGTTATGCCATTTCAAATCCGCCGAAATATTTGGATATACGGTATGTGAATGACCACTCGAATTCACTTTTATCCCGTCTATTTTTTTACCTTTTTCTAATCTCAAAAAATTGAATTTGAGTAGAAATTTACATATTTAAGAGGGAGATCTTCACACCGTATTTTCTCTAATCGACCCACCGGGGCGCTTATTTTTCGATCGACCTTTAGGGTGGGCTTATCAGAGTCATCGAGAGATTTTCGGCTTCTCGACCAATATCCAATATGTGGAATCTCTGGCGCGAGAAAAAATCTTAAATTGAAGGGGCGAGCGTTTTTTGAGGGGGAATTAGAAAAATACGGTATTATGGGCTCTATCGAAGAATGGGTACCGATTTTTCGCATTGGTCACTCCTTTTATTTTTTCTTGTATCTTCATTCATTTTCTTATTTATTTTCATTGATTCATCGAAAAAAAAAATCGAAAAATAACTATGAAAACATAAAATAGAAAAGAAAACAAGACGAATAGCAAAATATAATAAAAACAGGGTTTGTAATAAAATTTTTTGAAAAAAGGACATTTGGGTGAAAAAATATTTTAGTTCATTTTATCCAGTGCTTATTGCTATTTTGAAGCGAAAAAAAAATATTTTGACTAAAAACTTCAAAATAAAAAAGATTTTGGGTCCCGAAAAAGGACAATCTTTTTAAAAAGGACGATTACGAACCTTGAATAAAAAAGAAACAAAAATGGGAAAAATAAGAGGGGGATCAATGCGAAAAATCGTTACCCATTTTCCAATAGAGCCGTATTATGTTTAAAATTTGAAATTGAGGAGGTAAAAAATAAATTTGCGGATGGATTCACATATTTTGAGGGGTCTTTATAATTTGAGCCATAAAAATGAAGAATGAATTTAATCTATGTCAACAAAGCAAAAAGAAGCTGCCTTTTGTACGGAGATATGTTGATGGACATATATTTCAGTAATGTTTGTGTATTGCTGAACCTAGTATTTTTGGCTTCCGAATAGCGGCATCTATATGAGACGGATGAAACTGCTGCTACATTCAGTCAATTGAAAGGGTAAGGCGGCGCACTGATACAATTACGTAAAATAAGGCACTCACTAAAATTTAAAACTTTTAAGCTGTGAAAATGTGTGTGTCTACTAAGTCTGTCAGTCTTTAAATTCTTAAATATCTTTTATTAAAAATAAATAAATAAATGTTGGCAAATAAACATTCTGACTATAATTTTTCATAGAATTTATAATATAATTTTTCTTCTTTGGGACGTTCATGCATCTTTGTTGCGAGCTCCGCCACTGTGATCTAATGTTAAGCTTTTGCCAAACGAGATATCCTTCTACAAATAAAAACAATAAAAATAATTTTTTGAATTTTTAACCTGGATAATCAATAGACAGCGTGTTTGAAAGAGAAATTTTCCTTGGAGCAGCCGGAGTTATGGCACTAGGAATATTTGTTATACGCTAGATGTTGGAGTGCTGCATATTTCCGTTTTTGCATTCTAGATATTGTCTCAGTGTATACATAGACTATATGTATTACATATTCCCATTATAAATTTTCAATGATATGATAAAAAGTTAGTTTTTTAATGAAGCATTTTGTGTTGTAACTTTAGTTTTCGTCATATTTTCTAGCAAGAAAATAACTAAAAGATATGTAAAAATATAGTATATATGGTTTAAATAAATCAGTGCTGGAATTTCAAAATTCTCGCTCCTGCTCCTGACTTCAAAATTTTTTTTCTAGCTCCTGTGATTTTTGCTTGGATAACCCTTGAGACAAAGTTTGTTTAAATTCCTGGCTGATTCTCTCGAACAGTCTAACAATGTGTTAAAAATAGCATCACAAAATAATTTATTCGCTCGGAGAAAATTTCTTTAGAGCGCTGCCAGACAAGACAATTTTGCTCCTGCTCTAAGTTCTAGCTTGAAAATTCTTGCTTCTGCTTTTGGCTCCGAGCGAAGAATCTCGGAGCCAAGAGTGGAGATACAATTAATTTTTCACTGGATACAATTTAAGTCACCCAACCTTTTCAAATTGTTTACACGATCTTTGCGTTCCAACAAAAAACGACAGCCAGCGGTTGTCCATCTGCTTTGTGTCTTCCATATATTTTCACCAGGAGCTAGTATTCTATAGGTTGTCTTCTTGGCAGTTCAACTTTGCCTCCTAAAAGTATCAATGTAGTTTTTAGTTTGCGAAAAAGCCCCTCTTGGAGCTACACATTTACACATTCTCATAAGCAAGATCAGACATGAAAAAGTTTGTCATTAATTATGCAGTCAAAACTCGCTTTGTGTTTACCGTATTTTTTCTAATAGATAATAACTACCACGAGCTTTACCGATCACACTTTTTCGATTTCAGGTTTTCATCCAAAAAATTTCGAGATCAATGCCAAATTTGACAGTAAATAATAAAGCTTTCAAGAGCTCTGTTACTGGGAATACGGTACTTAATGAAGTATACATCTCGCTATAGATCTATTGATGTTCATTTGATTGGCCAGCAAGTAAAATAGCTTTTTAATGAAAGTGGGGTTTTTAGCTCATTTCTTACACATTTTGCTCGTAAAATTTGAAAATGGAATTTTCGGAACAGTAAGGGCAGGTATCCATTAAACGACAATTTACCTAAATGTTTAGAAGTGGAGGGCTCATTTAAAGGCTCTTTTAATTCTTCCACTAAAACATAATCTCCTTCATTGGCTTCAAAACGTTGCATTTGAGTTTTGGCAAATATTTGTTTAATAATGTCACTAGCTGTATTATTAATGCTTGTGCGTAGAATAGCGTATGGGTGGCTGTCACTGATATTGTGGATGCAGACGAGGAAAGTTTCACCCATCGATTTGGCTCTTGGTTGAATTCCTACTAAATATTGCATTGAAATTCTGTTTTAGAGGATTATATATTTACCCGTAGGGTCTAGGTAGTCAGTATGTGGCAGACCATCCTGGTCCAGTGACCGACCATGCAATTGGGTGGAGGAATGAGATTAGTGCTATAAGACAGGGTTCAGAGGGGCCTGGATGACCTCTACGCATTTGGCTGAATGAAGGACTGGCAGAAGTTGAGATGGATATGCTGGTTGGGATGTTGCCTCCTATAGTGTTGTTATTGGCACTGGTCATGGAATTAGTGCCTCCACTTTTGATAAGACCCGCTATCCAAGCTGCTCGACCAGTCTCTCTGCCAGACTCAGGCTGAACCTAAAGATGGCTTTAGGAACGGGTTCTGCTTTATTAATAAAACTAACATTTACTGAGCTTTTCTTTCTCAAATGAAAGCGTCGAGTAGATCCATTCCAACTGAAAAGTGAAAAGGGTGAATAAGTCGAGCAACTCAAGTACTGCGCACTTTTAGATTTATTGCCTAAGTCGGATTAATTATTTTTAATCTGATTTACTCAGAATTGATAGGGAGTAAAAAAGTAAATTTTAACTAATTTTAAAGAAAAGGTTCATTTTATCTAGCACTTGTTGCTATTTTGAAGTAAAATAAAGATCTTTACGTGAAATTTCAAAAATAAAAAAATTAAATTAAAAAAAAATAAAAAACCCCCATATAGTACAAAACTTTTTAATAGATCACATTTATCATCTCTGAACTTTTTTTTAATTTGCGCCTTTTTAGTTTTATTTATTTTCGACAGTTTGATTGTTGTTTTGGCAATCATCATTTTTGTAAAGTTTTGGCAAATATAGAAATTTGGCCAAAATTAAAATCAGCTAAAGTCACACTACCAAGCAAACAGCGTCCATAATTGGTTCGTTATGAGGAGGATTCTCTGGGAAGGTGACTCCAAACCGAGACTGGGAATGTCACAAGTTCCTGCTGAAGTACCCGCGTTGCTTCCACAAATGGGCGATGGAGTTGAGATGAGTACACTTTCCTCGAACAATATATAGTCTTCAGCATTTTCGGACATTTTGCCGGCATTTACAAGTGCCTCAAATAGGTTAGGTTATTTGAGGAAAAAGGTATGCGGATGGACATACAGCTTGGATAACATTTTGACTAGGCTGCCACTTTCAACGTGCACAATCACTGGACTTTCATCCATGTATAAGCCAATGATGCGTATAACGAATATTTGGCGACAAATCAGTGACAACGGTTCACTTCCTACAACACAAATTGCAAAAACTATTTACCAAAATGAAAGTGTAATGGTTTAGCGATTTCCAATACATTTTTTGAATTCGCGCCTTTTTTTATTTCGGGTTTTTTTACTCTATTAACTTCCCACCAGTGTTCTCAATAATCAGAGGCAGAATGAAAGTCAGAATGAAAATTCAAAAATTCTGACAGTCATAAAGCGTGGGAAATTATTCTGACTGTCAGAAATGAGAGCCAGAAAGGCAAATCGATCAGATCACACTGTTTTTTCCCTGTCTGGATCTCATTTCTGAGAGTCAGAAAGAGTCTGACAGTCAGAATAATTTCCGCGCTTTCTGACTGTCAGAATTTTGAATTTTCATTCTGACTTTCATTCTGCCTCTGACTATTAAGAACACTGCTTCCACCCTAGGACTCCATATCTCAACCTAGAGCAAAAATAACCTACCTGATTCCACTTTTCAGATTTTGGTTGAGTACCCAAAATATCAAAGATCGTCCTCGAAAATTTCCGAGTTTTTAGAGGTCCAAAATAAATCCCCATGGGTAGTTAATAGAGTATACTATCCTATCCTGCGCCTGAGGCTATGCCTAGCCTGAAAGAGTGCCAAGATAGCCGCAAGTGCGAAAAATATGCCAAAAACTTCTAAAGGCCCGTATGCGACCCAAATCATTAAAAAAGTTACGGGGTCGATTTTGAGATATTGATAGGCAAGTTCAGGTTCATGACACTGGTTATTATTGTTGTAGTTCATGTCTGAAGTTCAAAAAATCTTATAAGCAACTGGCTAAAAAAATTTGTTAAAGCAAACCTTCATCGTGCAAGAAAATATGCTCTTCTGCTCAAACCGTGTGCGAATAAAGAGAGAGGACTGTTCCAGCTTATTCACAATCCATTTATTTTTAACAGACTAAATAATGCACACAAACTTACTGGTTGGTTAGAAGGGGTCTGAATGTAAATTCATAAATTTAATTAAAAGTTGAGTAAATTTAAGCAAAAACCTTAGAGGAAGATGACGATAACCAGGTCTAATGCACCTGATTGGAACAACTCGTTGGGACAAAACTCTTCCATTACCTGCTCCATCACAAACGGAAATTTTAAGGAAAGCTAATTCCCAAAATTAATTCTATAAAAAAATTTTGTTCCTGTTTTTTTTTCTTTCAGAAAATACACACCGGAAAACAGTGTGAAAATTCCACTGTGGGTGACTGAATTCCTTCCGATTATTTTGCTCTTCTCTCTGGCACAATCTGCTGGCACTCCAATGACTTCAATCTATAAATGGACGAAGGTGAAAATAAATTTTATTTGGATGGAAACTTCGATGAATGGACTGGCTGTGAATACACCTGGACATACATATTGGCCGGAAATGATCTAAACATAGTGGTCTAGTGACTAATCATAATTGAGCAACAAAACTTCTCACAGTTATCTGTAAAATTAATGCAGAACAATTGGACATATCCTTTGAAACAGGATGTAATTTCCATAAAGTGGATGTGTAGTGTCCTAAAAAAGTTGACAGTAAAAAAAAGTATTGATTTGTAATAAAAAATGTGCCAGAAACATACCATAAAGCTCTTGGCTTAATTTTAACGAATTTTTAGTGAAAAGAGTGCATCCCTTTTTAATTGATACCTTCAAAGTGTAGCCACAACTTCCAGACTGCTCAAACATAGCAGAGTTCACAGCCATCGCAACATCAGGTGTTTGGAAGTTTAGGGCCACCATCTGAAGCCCGCATTGCCAGAATTCTACCAATCTTTGGGATTGAAGTTAGAAGAGTCGATTCGCATACCTCCAGGATATGTTCGCATCTAAATGTATGAATAATTTGCCTCGAAACCCCCACTATCCCCTAATAAGACGTACAATGTGATGTCGAGTATAGGCAATGCACTTTTGGGAGTGCTTCCTGCACAACTTTCTAGCTGATGCCTCAGTCAATGAGCTGACCTAAAATCGTTCTTTTCAAATTTATATAAAAATGAAAAGGCCTACTTGGTAGCAAGATGCTCCAGAATTGGGGGAGGGCGATTGCTAGAATGGATTTCATTGTTCTATTAATAGCTGACAATAAAATGAAACCTGCTATTACAACTAATATGTGCACTGTTGGGGTTAGGGTGGCTGGAGAAAGTTGTTGTGAAGTGCAAGGGTGCGATTCATCATTGCTTTTGATAGAGTCTGTTGAGATCTGACTGCTACTTTTTTGCCGGCGAGGCGGGGGTCCACTACTGCAAGTGTTCTGATTTACAATATTTATGTGGAATTAATTGTAAAATAAACCTGAGCATTACTAGGCCTAAAAGCTGTCCCACGTATATAATTCCTTCTTCATTCAAAAAAGTCTAACCTGGGAGCGCATCTTAGGTGTATTGGAAGAACTGTTGGAGTATGCGTAAGGACGCAGTTCAGTATTGTCGTTTGCCACAGCACCATGGAATTCGAATAGAAAACCCTGGCAAGAGAAACAGTTACATTTAGAAACCGGTTACACATTTATCCAACCTTGAACTTGACAGCTTGCGAGTAAATGACCAGGTCAGACAGCTCTTGCGCTATAATGTGCCCTGTTGGAAGCCGTGTCACACTATTCACAGGTCTTCCCGTGGCATTGCTATTGCTGTTATTGTTGGTGCTTGGAGAATAACCATATCCACTATTCGAAATAGTCTCATCGTCGGGTTTCAAATCCAGTCGAGGAATTTCATCCGTCTAAAAATTAAGTGAAAAGTAATACCTTATTTCCTCCAATAGAGCGACCCATTTAAATTCAAAAAGCATGCTTATGGCATTGTGTTTTTTGTCCCATTTTAAAACACCACTATCCGACAATTTACCCCTGTTTTGTAGCTCATCTCACTGGCTACCAGATGAGTGGTAACTTACCGAAGAGCAGTCTTTAAAAAATTGGGCTAAAAAACACAATGCACAAACACCATTTAAAAACAGTGGGTCATTTTATCAAATGTTCGACCAACATGTTTCCTTTCTCTGATGGCACGGTCACTCACAAGACTACTAATGGAATCTTTGCTAGTTTGCCTTCTAATAGAACTCTTTGTCACGTTCATTTAGGAAGTGGACTATCTCCATCTGTTCGTTCTAAAAACTCTGGTCTATGTTGTTTTTCAAGCGAACTTAAAATTCACCATCCACTTCGTCTGTTTCCACATCTTCTTCGTCCAAAAATTCATCCAGGTCATCAATTGTTGTGCTAAATATACTTTTTTGGTGCATAGACGTTTCTCGAAAATGAAACTTTTTTCATTTTCGAGAAACGTTTCTCGAATTTGAACTCAAAAGAGTAAATATCTCTAGGGTATATATGTATACCTGTAAAGATACTTATTTAGACATACCAAGGGTATTTGGCCGCTTCGCGGCCAAAGACCAGCACACTCCACATTGCAAGGGATAAGCGTACATACATGTGTTAACCCTTAACCCCCGCAATGTGAATATGCTGGACTTTGGCCATCACATTCAGCCAAATACCCTTGATATGTCTAAATAGGTATACACCTAGAGATATTTTACTCTTTGAGTTTCAAATTCGAGAAACGTTTCTCGAAAATGAAAAAAGTTTCATTTTCGAGAAACGTCTATACCCCTTTTTTTCTTTCCATACAGTGTTTTATTAATGAAAAACCTTGAATCGTAAGAGCTTCTACTGTGTTTTCGATGGTGCAACCTCACGGAAGTGTCTCCTATGTGGATATTTTGTCTGTAACAAATTATGTCTTATGACAGATGTAAGAATTGCTTTTATTTTAGTTATAGGCAATGATTAAAAAGCACCTAGGTAGTAAATTCCAGTGGAAGGTTCTGTCACCAACATTCTTCTTGATGAGTATACGATTTTTTAATTGCCATGGGGATGGAAGACGAGGTGAATCAGAGTAGTCAGAGTCGAAAAGGAAGTTTGATACAAGCCTTTCACCAAAAGCAGTCTAAATACACATAAATGTGCATGTGGAGTATCAAAAAGCCTCAAAAGTCAACCTTAAACTCTGAGCCATTTTGGCCTAAATATATTTTAGAAAAAAAAATATTTTCTTAGAAACTACCTGTTGTTGAAGTGAGCAATGGTTTTCAATACTGTTTACAAGAAAAATACTTTTAGCCAAAAATTTAGAGTTTTACCTCAGAATAACCGGAAGATCACTTGTTTCAAAAGCACTCTTTTGATGACATCAACCACTTGTCTAAAACTTATCTTGGTGGTGAATGTGTGACCGTGGTAAATCAAAGGAAGTCCTTTAATTGTTTTGCTTATAAAAACGAAACAAGTGGATTGTAACTGTTACCATCATCCCCGTCCCAACAATCCAACTCTATACATCTGCATCCAGTTGTAGTACCTGAATGTAGGGCTATACTATAGAATCCCCCCCCCCCAGCTAGCGAAAAATTTACTTTTCCTGAAGGGGAAAGGAGCCGTCCCATTTTGATTCTCGTGCTCTGAATAGGCACGGAAACACTTTGTTTTCCGAAAAATCGGAAAAAAATTTGATTTGCCTTGGTCCCCAAGGTAAAAATTAAGGAAAATTCAAAAAAAATATTTTTTTGAATTCCCGCAAAATTTTTTAAGGGATTTAGGGCTGTATTGGGAGGGAAGGGACAAAAGAGGGCCACTAATCACACAGAGCCCATTAACAAGAAGATGTTGAACATAGTTTTGAATACTGGGGCCTACCGCATAAATAAAACTCTGGTATGCATGCTTTTTCATGCATCCAGAGTCACTTTCGAGTGATTTGTGTCTAAGGTATGTGGGTGTGCGCATCTCAACTCCAAGCCACTGCGCCCCCTTCGGGGCCAAGGGGGTTTGAGAGTTAGAGATGCGCGCACTCACTTACCTCAGACATGATTCCGAGAAGTACTCTTGACCATAAAATGCATATAGAGTCTTTTTTGCCACGGCCCAGTTGAAAAACATGGTAGGACATCCGAAATAGTCCAGAATTCACTTTTTTAATAATTTTGCCATGAAAGTAGCCCTGTTTATTCCCTTCGCCTCCCAATACAGCCCTAAATCCTTAAAAATGTTTTGGCGGGAATTCAAAAAAATATTTTTTTTGATTTTCCTAATTTTTTACCTTGGGGGACCAATGCAAATCGAAAAAAGTTTTTTTTCGATTTTTTGGAACCAAAGTGTTTCCGTGCCTATTCAGAGCACGAGAATCAAATGGGATGGGTCCTTTCCCCTTCAGGAAAGTAAATTTTTCGCTAGCTGAGGGGGTGTTTCTATAGTGTTACCGAATGTAGTATATCGTATTTACACCTAATCTATTAACTCCCCTCTCCAAAGCCCGTATTTTGTACCCGGACCCTTTACTCGTGTTTTCAAATCATTTTAGATTTTTCAATGTTACACGATTTAACAAATGAAAGCCCTGAATCTCAACAATCCGAAGATTCCTAATTTGCCGTAGTAGCTTGAAAAAATCTAAGAAAATAGTGGAATCGAGAAAAAGAACTTTGGATACAAAATACGGATTTTGGGGAGGGGAGTTAATAGATTAATAAATACGGACTGTATTGCTCTTAATCGAACGTCTCTCGTAAAAAAATGAAAATATGTTTTTGGTATTGTGCTTTTGACCCATTTTTCGAAAAAGTCTCTCAGTTATCCTGGAATTGTATCTCATCTCACCGGCTACAGAATAAAGGGTAATTGGCTTAGAGCGTCTTCAAAAAGTAGGTCGAAAACGAAATGTTACAAAAACGATTTTGAATCAAGGGTCCGTTATATTAGAAGAGATACTACAGTCAAACTCTATATAACGGCCCCCCCCCCTAAAAGTTCGTTCCCACCTTGGGTCGACACTTTTTTTAGCTCGATTTTCAAAGCTTTTTTTAAATTCTGTTTTTGACAGTCTGGTCGCAAATATCGCAAGGATTCCGATTTTGCCGATCGTTTTTCATATTTGAATATTTTACTATTAAAAAATACAAACCTCTATATAACGGCCCTCTAATTTTTTTTTATTATTCAAATATTGAAAAACGATCGGCAAAATCGGAATCCTTGCGATATTTGCGACCAGACTGTCAAACAGAATTTGAAAAAAGCTTTGAAAATCGAGCTAAAAAAAGTGTCGGACCCAAGGTGGGAAGAACTTTTAGGGGGGGGGCGTTATATAGAGGTTTGACTGTATACAATTTCGTCTTCCTTGCTTCTTCAAATGTAGTGAAAACTTACCTGTCGATACATCTCTGCTGAAGACTCGCTTTCAACTGGTGGCCAGTCAGATAGGTGTTGTGGCTTGAGCAAATATAATAATAGCTCAGGGATACTGTAACAGTTCCTCACACTGCTCAATTCTTTCAGGGGAAAGGCTGAAAAACAATACGCATAAACACATATCTTAAACTTTTTACAAAAAAATCATATTTTCAAGTTACAGTAAACCTCGATTTAACGGCCCCCCTTGGGACCGGCCATAGGAGAGCGTTAAATCGATGGTACAATTACTTATATTATTCGGACTTCCAGCCAAATCGAGCGCACAAAAGGGGCCGTTAAATCGAGGGTCTACTGTATATAATAATGCTAACAACTATTCATACTAGTTTCGGGTAATGTTTTGTATAAATCTAATTCAACACACCGTAGTTTGATGGATCCTGTAAGAAGCATTGTTCGTGTAAGAACCAAAGACTCTAAACACTTACCGACAAGTACGCACAAATCCCTCAAAAGACATCAATGTTTGGAGCGAAAAAGAGGATCAGGCTCATGTTCCTGAATTAGTTTTAGCACATATTGTTCATCCACATGCTCCATTTGTTGGGTGCATATAAATTGTTTTATTGCAGTTGGGGTAAGCACAGAGTTGCGAGATGTATCCATCAACCAGTGCTTGAATTAATTTATTATAACGCAAAGATTACTTGAGCACCAACCTGCTCACACTAGCTAATGCCAAAGCATTGTAAATTTTGTGTTGCTGAAAAAAACTTATCAAAATTTTGGAAACGGAACAAAAAGCACCTTTTCACTGAGATGACACAAATGAAAGGCAGTATTTCGAGTAAGAATATCCTCAGGCACAAAATCTGACACTGATGTGACGGTTCCAGTCAACGATCCAAGACGTGACTATAAATTTACAGAACAGTGTAACGGGTTCAATAATTGGGTGGGCATAACGATTAAAAAAAATTACGATTCTACAACTAGTTCTAGCATAGCAAAACTCAGATTTGCTTTTTAAAAACATTTGTACTTTTAATTTTAATCTTTTTCCTTTGTCATGTTAGAGTTATCGGGCACTCAAAATGTTCGAGTCGGGTTTCGAATTTTGGGTGGGGCCGAGTTTTTCGAGCAGGGCTTGAAAATTTCGTGTCGGTATTTAGACCCAGGCTCAAATTCGGAATTTTGCAGGTTTAGAATCCAATCAACCAAAAACAGGTACCGTCTGGGACCACTTCCGGGTACTACAAATAGGTACCATTCTTTTGCAAACTCTTTTGCAAAAGAAGTTTTGGCTACTTATGCTGTTTGTCCCAGCACCACAATATTTTTGATTTTTGTTCATAATTTGTTTAAGGCTCAAATGAATGTACCACCAAATGTGAGAATTTGGCCGCCTTTTTTATTTTTTGGCCGCCTTTTTGAATTTCAAATTAAAAATAGAAATTGGCCGCCTTTTTTTTTAAATTGGCCGCCTTTTTTTCTTGTCAATTTTTGTTTTTCAAATTTTAGCTTCAATTTGATGGTAATTTTGCTCTTTATGATAGCAAAAATAAAGCGCAGAATCTGGGCTACGTACTGGTATAAAAAAAGGGTGAACTTATAGGAAAAAGTTAGAAAATGTAATCAAAAACACCTAGAGGGCTATTTCAGCCTCTATCTCCTAAATGGTTTTTGTGTAATTTGAACGTTTTTTGAATTACAGCTTTTACAAGTTGGTACTATCTCTTTCTATAATAGCAAATACGAAAGCCCAGAACTTTGGCTACTCACTAATTTGAAAAAGTGTCAACTTGTAAGGTAAAATTCAAAAAATTACACAAAAACATTTAGCAGTAGAGGCGAAATAACCATCTAGGTGTTTTTGATTACATTTTCTAATTTTTTCCTATAATTTCACGATTTTTTCATACCAATATGCAGCCCAGATTCTGGGCTTTCATTTTTGCCATCATTAAGAGCAAAGTTACATCAAATTAGAGCTAAAATTTGAAAAACAGGAATTGACAAGAAAAAAAGGCGGCCAATTTTTAAAAAAAGGCGGCCAATTTCTATTTTTAATTTGAAATTCAAAAAAGGCGGCCAAAAAAATAAAAAAGGCGGCCAAATTCTCACATTGGTGGTACATTTCTCATACAGCCTTTGTTTAAATATGCGCCGAAAATATAATTTGAAGGACAACTGCCTTTTGGTCGTCAGCAGTTGGGCGTAGGCAGTTAAAATCCTTGGCAGTTGTTCTTTAGTCTCAAAATAAAGTATAAAGTACAAAAGAAGACACAGGAATGACTTCGGGACTGCAAGGGCTCTATTCCAATCATATGTTTCAGATTTTGTTTGGCGAAGAAAATTCGAAGGTGATGATATTTTCTACCATTTATGGTCTCAAATTGCTGAGTTGTATAATTGTAATGCTTAAAGGGGCATGCCCGTGCGTTTTAAAAAGTTAAGGCGGGGACCAGCAATTTTTTTTTGAATCGTTCTATTTTTCACTCGTTTTGCGTCAAATCTAATATTAATGACCCTATAATACTTTTAAAAACTGGGCAGAAAACTTAAAAAATCTGAATGCGTATGCATGTGAAACTTGATCGAGAAAGAAAAAGTGCTGGTCCCGCCTTTCTCCGTGTCGGGCACGGGCATGCCCTTTAATAAATAATTTTAAATGGATAAATGTGCATATTAATTGAAAATTATGGTGCTGGGACAAACAGCATAAGTGCCCCTTTTGGAATATATGGATATGTTTTATTTTCTTGCCTGTAATCGCGGACTTGTTTTGTCACATCGCTTCGGCACATGACTATTCGCACTAGCATTTGAATGGATTACACAGTCGTTAAACAAATCCCTACAAAGTGTTCAGTCATCAATGTATCAATAAAATTAAATGATGACTTAAGATCCTTTCGCATTCTGGTGCTAAAAAGACGGTAGAGCTCCAGAAATTCAGTGAAGACGATAGGTTTTTCCTGATATTCTTTCCCAGAAATCCATGCAATCCAGAGATCTGACCACTGCTGCTGATGGACCCTGAATTGGGTGTTTCACCTCCACGACTTCTCCAAGATTTTACTGATCTGCCGCCAACAGATCGACCGCCTAATTGTTTGGATGATTGAAGTAAAAACACTTTTATCAACTAAACCATAAGAAGAAGATGTGGGTGTTCTAGATCGTGGAGTGTAAAGTGAATCCAAGTCACCAGCATCCGAAAGGGCTGCTTCACCCCCTCTTGGTTTTAGTAAAAATCCTAAAAACTATCAAATAATTTGTAGTAGGTGACAGGCATTTACCTGGACTATGAGGGCCTGGAGGTCCACTTTGACTAGACAATTGGCTTCGAATCGAAGGCGGTCGCACCTGCAATGTAAAGAAAATGCTATGGGGGAAACATTTTGAATTATAAACAGCACATACCAAAGGTGATTGTGGTTGGGGACTTTGGCTTCTACTGCAATCTCTTGACGCACCTGAAACTGGCTGAAATAAGAGTGGTTATAGCCAAGCTAAAGCCAGCACCTTTTACACGCCTGGTAACAGCGATTGTCATTTGGTCATAATATTTAGCTATTTTCAATCGACTTTTTGCAGCAGCTCCTTCAGTGGAGGAAGAAGAATCAGTTGGGCGAGGGTTACTTTGTGTAGCTTGGTTCATACCTAAACGTCCGCAACTATTCGTTGGTTTCCAGAGTAGGAAGCTAAAATTATTACCAAGGCTTCTCCACTTTTCAACCCTTCCACCTGAAATGTTACTGCCTTTTAAAAAGACAGTTTTCACTGTACACAAACCAAACGCATTCAAGGCATCTACAGGTTTAGGCCAAGCTTCTTGAACTCTCCGTATATCCCTGATTCCTGTTCACATTCACTGTAGAGCTGCAAGTACAGCTTTTTCAACCACATGACTCGGCGGTCTGGATTTCTCGTTTGCTCTTGTATGCATTTAACAACCTGAATAAATTAGTCTTCAAGAAGAAGGGTTTCTGAAAGATCCTACTTTTTGCAATCCAGTCATCCAATCTGTCAATTAAAAGTTTTTTGAATATAATTATAGTTAAAGTTCTAAGATTACATTGCGCAATTTGCTGTGGTGCTAGGAAATAAAGGAACTCATTGTCGTTGATAATGCAACTAAAATTGGTATTATACCGTAATTTCTATAATAAAAGCCATGGGCTTCCATATTGAAATATTTCCTCATTTCCATATTCTCATTGAAATTGTCAATCAAAAATGGCCCTAACTCTGAAACCGCAGTCGAAAATAGGTGGTACGGGGTGTGGGCTTCTACTAGAGAAAAATACGGTGAATTTTTTATAACTATTACACTCTTATACAGTTTAGCATTCGGGCGGGTAATTTGGCTCTATCCGGCTACCGGGTATTGGAGTTTTTCCGGACCCGTATACGATACGGGTAATTTCTCTCAAGCGAAATCTGGGCACAGGGGTGTCTAAACTGCTAGAGCTACCCCCTCCAGACCTCCCGCCTGCTACCTTACTTTTATGCCTTATTAAAAACTAACCCAAAATTAATGGTCCAACAAATTACAGGCACAGACATTTCTTCGGCACTGTGCCGTCGATAAATAGCCTCAATATCCAGATCATAGGAATCTGATAAAAGCGAAACTGTTTTTAGGAGAAAAAAAAACAAAACGAAAGCCATACCTACACCTTCAATAGCTTTGATGAAAGTGGTTCGAATAAACCCTTCATCCAAGCTTAATGTGGATGCGGACCCAGGTGGTCGAGAAGGCCAAGCAGATGTTTGTGGATACTTGACTGTTTCTGACATTTGAATGTTTTGCAAGTTAACTGTACTCTTGGCTGCTGTGGTTGCATCCTGACAAATCTTTTCAGTCAATTTTTTTGCAAAACTTCAAACTTATACTTTTTCTCGACCTTCTTTGCCTCCATAATAAATCCGGTGCCAGGAAACTAAGCTACAGCTCGCATCCAAAACCAATCGACACAAGCAACCTAATCATTAAGTGCTACTTTACTCGTAAACAAAAATATGAATTTGAAATATTACTTCTGCCAGAATCAGGATCATAATGAATTACCTGAAATATTGTCATTTTTGTTGACGAAATGATTTTTGCGGAAAAATATACAGTAGTTCCATGCTGGATTTTCTGGATCATCTAAATTAGAAAAAAATTATCATAAAAATTTCAAAAAAAATTACATCTAAGTCGAAAGTGGCAGAATTCAAAGGAATCAGAGTGACACCAGGTGCAGAATGAGCTATTGGCTGGACAGGCTCGTAATTTTTTACCTCGGGAGGCTCACTAACGCTTGTTGGTGCACCTGAGCAGGATTTTTTTTATAAAATTGAAAATTATGTAATAAACCAGTGGCTTCGATGGGAGTCTCCACATATCTGGTTAATTGTCGATTGTGTTTATGGAATGTTTCCTAAAACTATTTGGATGTTTATGGGGCCAATATTGTTGGATATTCAACCAGCACACCAAATTATCAAGAATGATTGCCACCAAATTGATTTTATCAGTGTTTAACAGCCCGCCCACTGAATAGATACATTACATACAAAAACCTTAATACTGAAGCTTTACAAACCAGCTATGTTTGATGAGTAGTGGTCATCTCCATTCACATCTTGAAGAAACTAAAAACATGTTTAGAAATATTATTGACAGGGTGCTATAATAATTGTGCAGGATTTGAAACGCTCATGTGTTTTAAGCTCCAAGTTTGACAAAAGGTTTTTTGTAATAGTTTTGTCTGGTCGAGTATTTTTTTAAATCAATTTTAAAACAAAAAATTGAAATTTCGCCTCAGTAATCGGAAATACGATAATAAGTTTTTTAAAATAGATACAGATTTTTAGTGCTAGTATAAAATAACCTTCCCCCCAAATCTGACCTACCCAAACCTACTCGCAGTGAAATTGGCCTAGAACTACGCTTGTCTTGTAGTCTTAGAAAGAATTTTTTTAAGATGTGGTCGATACGGGTATCATGGATGTTAAAAACCACGATACCCACTTCTTCTCATAAGGCAAAAATGGTAATTTTTGAACAAAATGTCTTCAAGACCTTTGTTATTGCCATCGTCTGACCCACCACTGGGGCAATGCAATCCACAAAAACCCGACGAAAAGTATCTAAAACTATGGAGATACAAAAACCCCGAAAATCAATCGCCTTTAGAGTGTTAGAAGGAAATATTGGGGTGGGGGTAGGTTATGGTATTCTACACTAGAGTCAGATTTTTCAACTCTCTGAACATTTTTCTCACCTTTAGCTTTTCTGTCTCTCCATCATTACCAATAATTACAACATTAGGCATATCATTGACTAAGGCATATAAGTCACTGAAATCAAACTTTTTTCTGGGATATATTTTTACTAAAAGTCTAACCGTAAAAATGTTCCAAAGTATGGCACAATACGGCACTAAAAATAATAGTAAATGTATTTTCTGACCGACTGCCAAAAGTTTTGTTGTTCAACCTGTGGCATGCGTAATGCCTTTTGAACGGCCTCAATGTACATTGGGTGAGGCGGGGATGTTTCACTATTTGGTAGCAAAATATCCACAAACTAAATATCTTTAAATTAGAAAATAAATAGAGAGCTCGAAACCTCTTCATAACGCTGGCGCTCCTCGAGTTTCAAAGAAAGCCTTTAATTTTAAAAAGTTTGTTTATGTAAAAAATTGAAAGATCCGAACCAAAACGGCCTTAATTTGTTGCTTTTCAAGCCCATCAAAATTTCAACAGCTGCGTTGAAATTGCCGATCTTCCACAAATGTCAATGACACTACAATTTTAAAAAATTGCATATTTAAGTGTGCATAATTTTCGGTGCTTACCGAATGATAGACTAAAACAATCAGTTTAGTAAACAGTAAAATGTAATTTCTTTAATAACTTACTGAAAGGCAATTTTTCCTGTCATCATGCGTGGGCTAAAACTAGAGTTGTGGAATTTCCCGGAAAATTAGAAAATGGAAAATTTTCCGGGAAAGTAGAAATATTTCGGAAAATTAGAAAAAATAGAAATATAGTCAACATTTATTAAAGAGTACTCGTTTTTTGATGAATATCTAATCCTAATTCAGCAAAGAACTTTGTTGACACCAAAATATTCTACCGACCAAAGCATTACTCACCGAAAAATATCGCTAACCTGCCATAACCCGTATAACTTACCGAAAATCGGTAAATTAAAAAGGGTTGCTCGCTACAGAGGCGTATCCTCTGTTTTTAAAGTTTATAGTGTTTTTTTAAAAAAATCTGACAGAAGGGAGAGGACTAAAACCCACTTAGAACCCTCTGTCTACGCCCCTGGCCAGCTGCACAGTTAACTGTGGCCGTACAATTAACTGTAGAATTCATTCTTGATATTAGGTTGGTGCATAAGTTTTAAACCATACAAAAGACTTTTTTTGCAAAACGAAAATTTCTCTTATAACAAAATCCAAACAATAGGTTTTGTAGCCCTGAATCTCCTCTTTCAAATGGCATATTTAACTTAGCTTGATTATTCTGGATAACTCACCATTTGGGTCCAAACACTTGTCTGGTCATTTTGAGAAGGTTACCGCGTTTTCATCACTTTAACTGGTCAAATGTTTTATTGAATTTTAATCGTCATAACAATATGTTATCACCATGTTGTAGCGCAGCTCAAGAGCTACAAACCCATATTACAGAATGATTTTTGAAAATCTGAGTATTGAGATATGGCCTTTTGGAAAAAATCATTTTCTTGAAAAAATGACCGAAATCAGAAATATTGGCAAAAACTTGCGTTTTCGTCATTTTTTCAAGAAAATGATTTTTTCCAAAAGGCCATATCTCAATACTCAGATTTTCAAAAAAAAATGATTCTGTAATATGGGTTTTGTAGCTCTTGAGCTGCGCTACAACATGGTGATAAAATTTTGTCGTGACGCTCAAAATTCAATAAAACATTTGACCAGTTAAAGTGATGAAAACGCGGGTAACCTTCTCAAAATGACCAGACAAGTGTTTGGACCCAAATGGTGAGTTATCCAGAATAATCAAGCTACCGTATTCCTCTAATAGAAGCCATGCTCTAATAGAAGCCCACCCCTATTTTTTGACTAAGGTTTCGGAGTTAAGGTCATTTTTGATTGACAATTTCAAGATTTTTGAGAGGTTGAAAAATAGAAGCCCATGGGCTTCTATTAGAGGAAATACGGTAAGTTATATATGCCATTTGAAAGAGGAGATTCAGGGCTACAAAACCTATTGTTTGGATTTTGTTATAAGAGAAACTTTCGTTTGCAAAAAAAGTCTTTTGTATGGTTTAAAACTTATGCACCAACCTAATATTATGGCACCTGTTGAAAATGTTTGAAAAACTAATGTAGTACAGGGCTGTAAAAACATCCGGAAGATACATCCGGATGTGGATGTATACATCCGAAACATCCACATCCGGCGGATGTGGATGTTGGATGTCAATAAATTTTCAGGTCGGATGTCAGCGGATGTTTTCATTGATTTTACATGGATTTTTCGGATGTTTCGGATGTCAAAAATTTCACATCCGGATGTCGGATGTTGGATGTCGAAAATTTTTGGGTCGGATGTCGGATGTGGATGTCAAAATTTTTTTAGGCCAGATGTGGATGTAGGATGTCAAAAATAAAAATTTACAGTCCTGATGTAGTAGCCCTTCATTTAGTGTTGTCCTAACCTTCCGTAATTAAAAAAAGACAGCACACATCCAACTAAGCACGCAAAAAAGTATGAAAGGCTTATAAAAAACAAATTTCTATTTTCCCAAAACACATACTGACGGAAAATTAGAACAATTTTTCCGAGGAATATCCGAAATTTCCTATTTCACAACTCTAGCTAAAACTTTATGAATTTTAGCCGAACTTTTAAAAAAAGCTAAAATAAGTTCGAAATGATATCAATGATGATCAATTATTCGAAGCAACAAAAAAATTAAAAAAAAAATTACTTGACTTATAATCACCTGTAATAAATTCGTAAAACAAGGGTGAAAAAAGAGGCAAAACAAACATGTGTAATCCAGCTGCTGACCTCTGAGAGCCTAATTATTTCGCACGATATTTTTTTTTGAGCAAAACTTTAATTTTTAAAACAACCTCTTCACAAGATTTCGAACAGGACTTGGGTTTTCTGTGGATGGGATAGAGGCTAAATCACTGCCTACATAGCGAATGAAGTCAATGGGTGAAATGCTGTAGAAAAGCTAAAAAAATTTGAAAAATTAAAATCACATTTACCATATTAATTTTTCAATCTCTAAAATAAGTTCATTTTGTGTTTTTAGTGATACAGGGTGGCACAAAAATTATGGATATTTTGATTTTTTCGTCTGTAATTTATTGCCATTTTTTCAAGCACATCTTTTGTGTTTCGTTTGGAAGAGCTCCCAGGTAGCTTATCTTCTCTCATCTATTTTATTGGGGAAATCGATGGGGAAACAGCTTTTTCGGGCCACCCTGTATAAACAAAGGCAAAAATCAAAATCGGTAGACTTGATAGATATAAACGACCAGCAATTCAACTTTCGCTATTTTGGAAGAATCTTCATATTTTACATTTTACTTTATATTTTACTTCAAAGTTGAGGTAGTAGGTATATTTTAAGGGAAATAAGTAGTATATCAGCTACCTGATATTCCGTTGCAGATAGTTGAAAAGCAACTTCTTCCGGGAAATGAAGGATGTATTGGAGACGTTCTAGTTCGAGTCGAAACAGTGTGATTGGCTCTCCGGAGCAATTCAAACTGCTCCGAAATGATGAAGTTGCGGAAGAGTAGGAGTTTGTACGCGAGGATTGACCTATAACATGTTCCGTTTAATTTTTAACGTATCCCAAAGTGGATTAAATAAAGATTTTAAAAGGAACATCTAAACCCTACCAGAGCGATTTTGAGCTTCAAAGAGGGCCAGACTGGGACGAGCAGATTTATTAAATGTCTTCTGGACTAGGATACTAGCCCTATTCTGCATTATCTCCCAAAGAGACATGGATATTGACTTCAAAACGTTATAGCTGGGCGCTGGAAATTTTTTTTATTGAAAAAAAACAAATTTGGGCGATAAGTCTTTTTTATGTATTTCTCTTGAGACTGCCTTAAATCTATGCTATTTTCTATATTTCTGACTGTTTCGGTTTTTTCCAGACTGAAAATTAAATATATTTTGTCTTTTTATATGCTTTATTCTTACTTTTTGGTAAAAAAATTTTTACTTACCAATCAATTGCCACTTAGCTCCTCGGAATTCCTACAAATTTTACATTAGATTAACAAGTGTTTTTTTTCGGGAAAATAATATTACAAGCAACAGTTGATGTTTGGAAACGCCGCCTCCAATGCGCCATTGATTGAGGGTGGCAGCATGTTGCCTGAAAATTTTTCTTCAACAAATTTTAAAATTTTAGAAAATTACCGTATTATCTCTGATAAAAGAGCTACTGTTGTATATTAGAGTTTTAGGTATATTTTTTTAAATCAAAATTAGTCGAAAATATTACCCCTGAAACACGCTTTTTAAATTTATAAAGGCAGGGGCTCTTCTATTAAAAGAAAATCGGTATGGATTAAAATTGCCTTTTTAAAACCATTTTTGAAGAACCATCCAAAAGACAAAGCACAGAACTGCTCAAACATAGAAGCCTCACAGTCTAAAAATACTTTTTCATATCATTCAAAAGACGTTTTGTGTAATTTTGCAGAAGTAGTTGTTACTGTGATTTTTAGGCAAAAATTTTCTTCCGGATCATTGTGTTCCCTGACTCGTTCTGAACAATTTTAATTTGGGTCGATGAATTTTCACATTAAAAATTTTCGAATGTTCGCATTTTTTTAATCTTTTGTTGGAAATTCCTAAAAAGTGAGTTTTTTTCGTTTTGAGTGTTGGCTGTTCTTTTTTCTACTCTGTATTTACAAACTACCGTATTTCCTCTAATGAGCCGACATGAGCCATTGAGCCGACATGCTCTAATGAGCCAAATTGTGTTATTAAGAACTTTAATTAATTTTTTTTTTGGATTTTCTGGGTAAAATGGCACTTTGCGCTGGTTTTAAAGAGAAAGTTTACCTTGAACAGTTTGCATTGATTTTCAGCCGCTCTTTTTATGTTGTCTTGACTACACTCAGAGGGTTCATTCTCACTTACGAGGATTAAAAACATTTATTGAAAAAATGGAACATACATCATAAAGAAACTCTGTATGCATGGTATTTTTTATTTATCCAGAGTCAATTTTGAGTGATCGTATGTTTGCGGATCTCAAACCCATACCTTTTAAGCCCCTTGCGCTTTCTAACTACAAAATGAAGCCGAGCAAGACTATTGACCGAGAACGTTTCTTAAAAAGTCGTTTTGCCTTACTTCAGTAACTAAAGACGGTACAATACCTTCTAGAATGCCTTCAAATAAAGGGGTTAGCCGTATTTTTTGTGAAATAAGAAGAATGGCAAAAGAAATCAAGGCAAACTGTCGAAAAAAACTGCCCTTAGGCGAAAAAATAGCCTTGCTTGTTTAGCTTTCGCTTAAAATTTTCTTAGGCAACTTTGTTGTCCAAGGGTCGAAATATAAGCCGACATGCTCTAATTTGCCGACATTCTCTAATAAGCCGACACCTTGGAGGGAGGTTGAAAAATAAGGCGACTGTAGGCTTATTACAGGAAATGCGGTATATATTATTTGAGTCAGAATGGACAGCTCTTTCATGCTAGAAAAAAATTCTGTGAATGAGAGCAAAAAGTACAATATATAGGCCTCTGAACAGGAAAAAAATTTCTTAAGCAATTAAACACAAGAGGTAAACGGGTGCTCGATTTTTTTTCCGTCTTATTTGAAAGAGCATTTTATTTTCCGTTGAGTAGTGCAGAAAAATCGAAAAAAATAACTCTCCCAGCACAGTGTTTCAAAATTCGAATTTTAGTATGTTAGGAAAATTTGGCGCCAAATAAAAAAATGGCAAATTTTCAAAAATGGTCGATTTCAGACTATTTTTTATTTCGTGTTCCTCATCGAATTTTTTTCTCTTTAGAATTTGCATATTTATAGCCAGATTATTCCTTACACTAAGGGCTTTCGAATGAGCCATCACATGCCCATAAAACATGCAAAATTTGAAAGCTATAATTGATTTCTGTGAAAATTTCCAAGAATTTTTTTTCATCTAGTTGACTAGATTGAGATTCTAGCACTATTTTCTTGTCGAGGTTTCCTGAAACGCAACTGGAGGCTCGATAGTGGAGTGAATTTGCTGCATTTTGGTACCAAGGACGTATACAAAAAATGCAAATTTTAGGGTTTTATGCAAAAGTTAGATGGAAAACGCAAAAACCCCTTTTTTTACTCGGAAAAATGCCAGTTGTTTGCTTCAAATAGCCTCTAGTTTTGAAAATTCTGGTTTTACAAAAATCGGTCTGGATTTTCTGGTGCCTGAATACACAGGCTACATTTTGCTATAAAGATCGTGTGAAAAACTCTGTGGTTTTGCACTTTTTGTCTGTCGTTTATTACAGTATATTTTTTTGCGTTTTCAGGCAAGCCTAATGCTCCGAACAAGACACGCTACTGCAGTGCAGAAAGAGCTGGAAACAAAGCAAGCTAGCATTCTAAGGACTTCTGAAGCAAGAAGGGCTCTGATGGAAGCAAGAAGTGCCAGGATGAGCGCCAAAAAAAGTCATCGTGAGCGCAAATAAGGCAGGAAAAACTCGTCTATGCAAGTAAATTTCTCAGTGGTTGTATTTTCCAATGTTTGCGTTTAGGGAATTAACAGCCGATACGAAGGACGTGTGACGGTGCAATTGCAATTGCGACAATACTATCGAGTACCTCTGAAATAAAAGACTCAAACAGGTCAGTTTTTTGTGTGATAGAAAGCGCCTCAACTGCTTCCAGTGTCTCCACGCTACCAGTGCACCATTTGACCTGTTGGTCTTTCAGGTATGCACTCAGTCTGCAGTCTGCTGAAGTGCCTCCTCTTGGTCTTTGCTATTTGGTGCATGCGATAAGTTGAAGAACAAAGCAGTTCTCAGTTCAATTGGCTACTCAGGCAATGAATCCAGACCAGGTAAATTGTTACATGGTTGTGTTTTATATGCATACCTGTCTTAGAATTAGGTCTCTTCTTGGGTATGGTAGGTCGGTCTACTGATGTGAAGCTTGGACAGGCCTAGGCGTCTCTTTGAAAGTGGCCAATAGGTTAGGGCAAAAAGGCATCTTTGTGTCTGGATATTGGCCATGTACTACGACAGCTTGTACAAATGGTAATTTTACAATTTCGTAGACTGTTTTCACATTTGCACTGTCTAGATAGTCTGAGGCCGAAGACTATATGCTCTGATCAAGTACTTAATAGAAATTAAGAAACGCCCTATGGTCAGCCGAAATAACTTCAGCGTGATCATTATCGACGAAGATGGAGCCCGCCATTTGATGACATCAAGTTCTAAATTATGTGCCTATGGATTGTTGTCATTGTTTTGTTGCATAGATCTATAATAAAGAAACCTCTGGTCTATTTGAGTTTTAGAACCTATTAACGATTTGTGAATAAAGTCTTCTGACTGTTTCAATTATGTGGTGCCGGCGCTGTATGTTACACAATTTTCCAATTGTGTGGGTCTGCAGGCTCACACGAAGAACTATAATTTGTGGAATCGGTGTATGATGCTGAAGTAAATTTTTTTGATGTAAATTTGTTATTGGCTTGAATTGGTGATAAATTTTGCTTTTGCTTCGAAGTCTCGCTTTTTCGATATTTTTGCACTTTAGTTATTTTATAGCGAAATTTGACGCTTTACCATCTTCGTGTATGGTGTGCTATGTGTCATAAAAGGTTGAAATGGTGTAATTATGTTTCGAAAAATTCATATTTTGCTAAAAAAAATTACACGGAAAAGCAAAAAAAGAAAGAAACCAATAAAATTTTGAAAAAGACTTTCAAAAATCTTGGCGTTTTGTTTAAAAACGAACCAAATAGATTTTTGTATTTTGAAACACTGTGCCAGGTCTTGTGGCCAAATGAAGTTAAGTGGTGGCTGCGAAATTTTGATTTTTTGAAAAATTTCTCAGAATTTTTTTTTATTGACAATATGCTAATTCTGAAGCCAGCCAGATTCGCCAGATTTACAGGGGAAAGTGTAATCAGAAAAATAAATGATGTCATAAAAAATGTGAGTTATGCCTTGGTCGCCTCTTATGTACTTCTTTTTTCAAACCACAGGGGACCAAGGTAAAATCGCAAACTTTCATTGACCATATTTTATTTTTCTCATTACACTTTCACACCTAAATGATCACGCTGATCATGAATCTGGCCTCAGGATTGGCATATTGTCAATAAAAAAATTTTGAGAAATTTTGCAGCCACCATTTAACTTCATTTGGCCACAAGTCCTGGGAGACTTTTTTTTCGATTTTTTGCACTATTCGAAGTAAAATTAAATTCTCTTTCAAATAAATACGCAGTCGAAAAAAGAATAGCGAACACTCAAACAAAAAAATACGCACTTTTTAAGGATTTTCGACAAAAGATTTTTTCAAAAACGCGCCCATTCAAAAAATTTTAGAAAATTAAAGTTGTTCAGAATGAGTCAGGGAGCCCAATGATCCGGAAGAAAGTTTTTGCCTAAAATTACAGTAACAAAGACTTCTGCAGAATTACAGAAAACGTCTTTTCAAATATATTTCGAATTAACCTTTCTCAATGTCCGTCCATGCAGCAATTCTTTAACTTGAAAGACCTTACAGCCATATGCCGGTAGCTTTTTAGCCGTCTGAAACATCACTGCCTGATGAACCACTATAAAAACTATTTATCAAAACCCACTTGAATGTAAAGCTTTTTCATTCCTAGTTCACTTTCTTAAATGATTTACATGCTACTTGACAGAAAATGGAAACATTAAACAAAAAACCGTATATATGGCTGTGGAAAAGTTTTTCGTTTGCGTTCCTAAAACATCTATCAACTTTAATTTCTATTTTAAAACTCATAATTTCAGACTTGCCTGATCAATTTAATTGTTCGTCTGTCTCCACGCAAATCCACTAATAACAAATATTTTTGTTGTGAAGCAACATTTTTAAGTTGGTTAAGCATACCTGGCAATACATGTTGTTGCACTTCCAAAGACATCATCTATGCAAAAAACAAAAGTTTTAATCCAAAAAATAAAAAATAAATCATTTTACTGGATCAGGCTCCGACCTGAAAAATTGTTCATTGGTTCAAGACAAATTACAAATAAAAATCAAAGTCTCACATGCAAGCAAAAATGTCAAGGAACGCCTCCTTCGAGAGTCCAATTGTTCTCTTTGTACGCCAACAGAAATTTTTCTAGCAATAGCCGCTGAGGCACTTTCGGAGAGGGCGCGTGGAGGTGTGCAATATATCTGGTCAACTTCCCAAGGAGTTACCATTATCTTGTTGGCCAAATCCCGGATTCTTCCTGCAGTAATAATAGACTGTGACAGCGCATACTTTGAATGGAAAAAGTGTATTTCCAGTTGTATTGTTCAAAAAAGCTTGATTCATTTGTTTGGAACATCTTTTGTTGTTCAATAAAAAGTGATTCATAATTATTTTTCTATTAGAAATCGATTGGGTTTAGGACATCTTCTTTTTTATTTTTTAATAAAATAATAATAACCAAATTGCCCTTTAAGAAGATGTCTTCGAATGGTTTGAGTTCGCTTGTTACTCGGCCAATTCTCTTCTACACACAGCTGCACAGCGGCCATTAAAGCAGCTTCTTCTTTAGGACAGGGAAGAGATCCGCTAGAAATATAAAAACTATATTGAACAAGTAGTTTAGCTCACAGAAAAGTAGCATACCTAATTATTTGGTCTTGCAGCTGAAATAATCATTATTTGAATATTTTATTTAAATATTAAAGAGGAAAATTAGCAAAATTATTATTGTAAATATAATCCATCTCGGGCTTCCAAAATTTTGAGTTTTCAGCTACAGTCAAACCACGGGTTTTTTTTAAAGATAAAAATGAGAAAAAATCCTTTTTAAATAAAAACGCGATATAAGACTGTCTCTAAAAGAATGCGAAAATAAGTGGTCTTATATATCGAGGTCTGCTGGTCTTTTAGCAAAAGCATGAGCTTTTCTTATAACCTTAATCGATGTTAAATTCTGTCTATATTTAATCAAAACAGACTCTAATCCTAACTCGTTTTTTTTAACTCTTGCAGCTAGGATCCCAAGTGGGCTGATTTCTCAGCATTCGGCTGATTTTGACCCCCAAGTGCTGATTAGTTTATGTTTAAAAATAAAATGGAAACCGAAAATCAGGGCTAGAGGAAATTACCCAAAAGAGAAATTTGCCAAAAAGAAATTTGCCAAACGAATATTGCCAAAACGAAATTTAACAAATCGAAATTTTCAAAAAAAAATTGCAAAACGTGGGTTTTCTCAGCGCCAATTTGCTGCCTATTTTTTAGGCGAAACTTACTCTTGGCGAATTTCAATTTGGCAAATTTTATTTTGGTGAATAGTGATTTGGCAATTTTCGTTTTGGCAAAACATACGTTAGTCAAATTTTGTTTTGCCAAGTTTGCCCTAGCTAAAATCAGCACCTTTTGAGAAATTTTCACTGATTTTGACAAGTTTGACTGGCGAACCTAGCGTTAAGCCACAACAGGCAAATATATTTTGTTAAATATACCTACATCTAGATACTCGTCATTAGTGCGCTCATCTGACTCTAATTTACAGTCTTCTTCAGTTTCCTTTAAAATTTAATGTTTGATGTTAGAAAAAAATCGATAAATGCAGGCAGGTCTCACCAATTGACTATTACAAACGTTTAATATATCGGCACACCTAAAAATGTCACCAAAATTGTTTGCAAACTGGTTAATCGTGTGAAATTACCAATTTTTGACCTGAGGATGCTGAGGTGAATTTAGAATTTGACGCAATACATCTGAGCTAAGATTCTCAATTTTACTTATTTTGTCAACACTTGGTGTGTGATAGTTAGACAAGTTACCAGTGGCGAATAGTGGTAACAAAATTGGCATTTTTGTTAGTGTACATACAGAAGAGGTTGAGCAAAAGTTGGCGAATGCACTGGAAATCAGGCGACATTTCAATCCCACAAAGGAGTTGCAAGGGACTCTGTATTAATGAATGCCATAATAAATAACGTTGTTTACAAATAAAATTAGACTTCGCGGTCAGGCACCCTAAGACTGTCGCCGGAGGAACGAGAAATCGCCCGTTTTGGTAATGGGATTCTTGTACGATTGTAGAAGCCCTTAAACTGATTAAGAATCATTATTATTCCTTATTATTGTTTAGAGAAGCAAATTCAAAAAAAGTACCGTTTTCGAAGCACAAAGCTAAACAAAACGGTCCACTATTGTCACTGGCAATAGAGGTCCCATTAGAAAAGGTGGAAAGACGAAGACCACCAGATGATGAGCGCTAAAAATAAAACATGAACAAAATATATATGGGATTATGAATGCACAGTTATCACTTTAAGTATGCGGCCATCTGTGGCCATCAAAGTCCGTCTTATTTAAATATTAAAGGCTTATAATAAGCAAATTACAGTACTCGTGATCTAAAAACGTCTCCGGGTTTCGAAAAATACCAAAAATTATTATCGTCGGTCACTATTGCCGTGTAGGCATTTTCTTCGCTGTACAGGGCCATTATTGAAATTGCAGAATTTCTTCAAAAAAAATGCTCGAATTTATGAGGGGCTAAAGAAAATGCCTATTTTTTTACTTTTATCTTCTTATTTTTACTTGTCATATTGCTGATTTTGTTCTATTATTATTTTTGTCTACAGTCGAGTCTCTATATAGCATCCCAAAGTTCGTTCCCACCTCGGGTCCGACACTTTTTTTAGCTCAATTTCTAAAGTATTTTGCCAAAGCTGATTCGTCAGTCTAGTCGGAAATATCGCAGGGATTCCGATTTCGCCGATCATTTCTCAGAAACATGGTAATTTTGCCATTTAGACCGCAAACCTCTATATAGCATCTCCTTTTTGAGATTTAAGGCGATGCTATATAGAGGTTTGCGGGTCTAAATGGCAAAATTACCATGCTTCTGAGAAACGATCGGCGAAATCGGAATCCCTGCGATATTTCCGACTAGACTGACGAATCAGCTTTGGCAAAATACTTTAGAAATTGAGTTAAAAAAAGTGTCGGAACCGAGGTGGGAACGAACTTTTGGGTGGATGCTATATAGAGACTCGACTGTATTTTCTTAAAATTTATATGTTATAGTATTTTAAGTTTCTATTTAGCAGTCAATGAAGTCACTTTTCAAAAAGCGCTCCAAGATGCTGAAAGAGGTAAAACGCAGTGTAACTAACTTGACTCATTGCTGAACTGGCTCTTGAGCTCCACCCGCATAAAGAACTTTCTGGAATGAATTATTTAAATTTTTAAAATAAGTTGTTAAATGAGACCTCCATCTGAAGACTTTCGAGAGTTGTTTACTTGAACTCCGCCAGCACCACTGAACAAAAATATATTTGTGAGTCTAACTCATAGAAGAGATGAATCCACCTTAAAAAGAGGTGCGCAATCGCTTTCGGAAACACCTCCACTAGTTGATATGTCCGGTGAGTTGACGAAATAGCCAAATTCAAATTGAGAAAGAGCAGACGGCTCCTAATTTCAATAAGGGCAGACCGGGAATAGCTAAATAAAAAGTTTGTTTAACTACAAGTTGAACATTAAATTTATTTAACCTTGAGGACTGCTTGGCCTTCTAGAGTCCTTTGATGAATTGTTGATTAAATGTGATAGCTCACCGTTGTAACCAGCAGGCATTGGTGATCTTGATGACAAAAAATTTAGTGGAAAAGCCCTAATCAAGGGTCATAAATTAAAACCTTGGCGGTGAAGCGCCATTTACCTCCACTTCTGGTAGATAGTTATATCCTAAAATGTATTTACGAAATTCAGGAATTCGTATTATTTAGATTTTGAAATAAATCTAAGGGCTGTGATCATAGTCGAGTTGACCCCTCAACTTTTTAGGGGTCAACTTTTGTTAAAATTACTAAAATATCAATTTTTTTGAAATAAAAGTGCCAAATATGATATTTTTGACCCCCCCCCATCAACTTTTCGATGTCTACAAGATGGCTTTTACAGAAATTTGAAATCTTTTTTCTACAAAATTTTGAAAAATTTTGACCCCAAGTTGACCCCAGTTGGCCCCTCAACTTTTTTATCCTACGATTTTTCTGCGTCGAATTTTAACAAATCCCTCGGAAAAACTGCCTATATTTTCGTGTTGAGGTCAAAAAGTTGCCCTAGGGTCATGGAATATCAAAATAAAAAATATAAAGATAAATATTGACATTTTTTGAATTTAAGAAAAAGTTGACCCTAAAAGTTGACCCCGACTATGATTACGGCCAATCGAATAACATCTCCTAATCTGAGAAAATTCAGTACTAATTTTTTTCAACCGTTTTTTTAATTATTAGTAAAAACACTGAAACTCGGTGTCTAATTTCTGAAATTTGTTTCTAATTTATAGTCTGTATTTTGAACTTGGAATCTGAACTTTTAGTCATTTTGTGTCCTTTTTTAACATTTCTCCGACATTTTTATTTACATTCCTTGAAAATATACCCATTAATTTTGCTTTTTGCTCACTGTTTGTTCCACTTGAGTCTTGATGGCCAGAATTTTTATAGTTCTCACGCATTTGTCGCATCGTTTCTCGTCGTGTTGGTGGTATATTTTGAAGTTTTTGGTGAATTCAAGTACTGTAAAGTATAATTTCAGTCAATGAACCGCAGAAGAAAATGTATGTTGTGTACCTGCTTCACTGCCAGTTTCACTGTCCGGACTGGAGTCACCTACACATTTTTATATACTATAAGTTAAACAGTCCATTGGCAAAACCACTACACAACTTCTGTTTTTCTCTGGTCTCGTATCTTTAAGAATAACAGAGATAAACAAGCCTGATTTTACGTGTCGTTTGCAAGGGTCAGTTCCTGTAAAAGAGCTACTTTTCAACAATTTGTAGAAGTGCTTGTGAAATACCCATTCGCCCTCGAAACAAAGACTGGATGTACTTTGGCAAGTGTTTGTGAACTAAATTTTAGTCGCATTAGAATAATTAGAAATTAAAACTTTAGTTGTATACCAGATGAGCTAGAAGAGTTTGTTTTTTTGGATTTGCTAGATCCACTGCTGGTGTCTGTTCCAAGTCTACAATAAGAATAAGTATCTAGATTTAGCAGTGATCTTTAAAACACTACCTTTTTCTTCGCTCTTTGCGCAACTCTTTAGCCCCACTGCTAAATCTTTTCGGTCGGGAATTTCGACAGAACTGGAAATTGTGTGGATTAAATAATCAAAAACAATTAAGACTTAAAACAAGACACCTTGATCTACGAATATGTACACGCCTAGAAAGCCGGCTTCCCTGATCAACTCTCAAAAAACGTTTGTCTTTGTTCTTTATACTCTGATCTTCTCTTCTGTCAAATGATTTAGACTTGCCAAAATTTCTTAAATTAGGAATTATGAAAACGAAACAAAAGCAATGCAAAATTACAAAAATTACTTGAAAGAATTGCCACCTAAGCTACAGCTGGAATATGCTCTGCAATCACTATTCCCACCGACAACTGTGTTTCTGCTCTCCAATGCAGCCAACCTTTTCTTTGCCACAAGACTCAAATCCCAGGACAGTTTGTGAAGCAATAGCCTCAGTAACAGCATTGAATCCAGAATCATAGAGAATTTTGAAAGGTGAGACTGAAAATTTCAGCTAAATGAAGCTTTTAGATGTACAGCCTTATAAACTACTGTCAAACCTCGATATAACGACACCTCGATAAAATGGGGCGACGGCAAATTGAACCTTTACAAATTGAACCTCGGTAAATTGACCCTCCGGTATACAGTGTGCGCTCGATATAACGTTTCGCTCGATATAACGTCTCGAAAAAAATTCTTATTTTGGTCAGACTTAGGATAAGAATTTATGGTTAACTAGGCCTTTTTTAAATACATCAACCAGCCTAAAATAGGCCCGCGCCAATTTGAATTAGACTTAGGCCTAAATAGGCCTATCTTAGGCCTAGGCCTAGTTAGGTCTATTTTAGGCCTATTTTTTGGCGGAATTCGAAATGCATTTAATTTTTAAAGGATTGTTTTTTTTTACTTTTCGGCAACATTTTTACTTTTACGCTTAAGAATTTCACCCTAGAGTGGACAAAGGCCACTAAAGTTAGTTTTATAGGGTTTACCATAGGCAGGTAAATATTTTTCGACCAATCATGGCTATTCGCCTTGAATCATTTTTATCTCGAGAGGAATTCGAAATTTTAACATAGTGTTAGAAATTTAAGAGCAAATCGACCATGCTGAACACGAATTCGGTGCTAAAATTGAAGAATTCCTCATAATTGATCGCGAATTACTGATTCACCGAAATAGATGGCGAATAGCCATGATTGGTCGAAAAATATTTATATTTTAGTGGCCTTTGTCCACTCTAGGATGAAATTTTGAGCGTAAAAATGAAAATGTTGCCGAAAAGTAAAAAAGAATCCTTTAAAATTAAATGCATTTAAAATTCCCGCCAAAAATAGACCTAAAATAGACCTAACTAGGCCTAGGCCTAAGTAGACATGGGCGTTTCCATTTGCCCAATACCAATATTTTTGGCCCTCTCTAGACCCAATACCAATATTTCAAAGTTGTGGACCCCAATATATTGCCCAATACCAATATTTTTTCAAAAGTCTATTTGTTCACTAAAACATTGAAAAAAATCCTAATTCAGTCTGATCTCGATTTAGTAACACACTGAAACTAGTTTTTTGGCCTAAAGAAACAAAATCGATCCATTTCGGTTTTTATTAGGGCTACAAAATCAAAATTAAAATTTGCTCGGTAATCGATTAATTGAGCAATTTTCAAACTCAAGTTTGTACGAATTAATTTCGGATGATCTGAATTTCGGACTAATTAACGTTGGGCAACTGATTTTTGGATGAAAAATTAATTTCATTGGACCAGCTGTCGAATGTCGGAGAAATAATTTGAAATAAATCTTGTTATGGTGTTACAGAATTGTGGAAAAGAAAACTCGATTTTGTCAAATAAATCACTTCTGAGTCAGAACTTTTAACATTAGTTTTTATAATCACCAAAAAACTTTGGGTATAGAAAGTCTTTTCGTTAATGGCTCATTATAAACGTTTTCGTTGTCGTCGTCGTTGGCGTTGTCGTTGGAATTTTTTTATAAAAGCATTTTTGCGCCAACGACAACAAGAATTTGTCGTCCAAATCAAACAAATTTTGCATTTCAAGTCAAAATTTTGAGGACTAACTGCATTTTCCACACGTTTTTCCTCGAAATCTCGGCTGAAAATGCAAAATTTTTCCGATTTGAAATAAAAAATTACGTTGTCGTCGTCATTGTCGTTGTTGTTGGCGTAAAATTGCCTTTATAAAACATTTT
This sequence comes from Ditylenchus dipsaci, assembly GCA_004194705.1. Classification (NCBI taxonomy): domain Eukaryota; kingdom Metazoa; phylum Nematoda; class Chromadorea; order Rhabditida; family Anguinidae; genus Ditylenchus; species Ditylenchus dipsaci. Next base: position 103,550 of record SADC01000868.1, on the reverse strand, counting down.
TCCAACGACAAAGTTCATGAAATAGCCATAAGTTTTTTCGGCGCTACCGGATTTTTTTTAAAGTGTTTCCAAACACCCTATATCGACCTAAAATTGCCTCAGAAGCTCGAAAAAGACATTATTTTTGTATTCTAGTCAATAAAAATTGAGTTTTGGTACCACCCAAAAATACCCATTTTGACCATTTTTGAAGGATTTAGGGCCATATTAGGGTGGGAAAGGACCGAAAATTATACTCCGGTAGGGCCGTTTTTTCTTTACAAAAAAAAAGACAATTTAAGTAAATCTATGAAAAAAGTAATAAATAAAATTTGTTTAATGTCATCCATTAGGCCAGAAAAAAGAGGAAATATGACTGAAAATTTGAAATTTCCATTGGAAAAATATCATTATTTAGCACCCAATATCTTTGTCGAACCCATTACCAATATTTTCGAAGCACACCTACCAATATCCCAATACCAATATTAACGCCTTTATTTGACCTAATACCCCAATATCCCAATACCAATATATTGTTTGTTCCCATCTCTAGGCCTAAGATAGGTTAGGCTTAAGTCTTATTCAAATTGGCGCGGGCCTATTTTAGTCCTGAAATAGGCCTAGTTAACCATAAATTCTCATCCCTGCAGCCTATCTCACTAATTGAAGATTGGAAAATGGAAAGTGGAAAATGGAAAGTCATTTCCTGTCTCACTAACATTTTGGAACATGGAAAATTGGAAATGGAAAGTGGAAAATGGAAATTTCCATGGAAAATTTCCGCTTCTGTCTCACTATTTGAAAGGTGGAAAATGGAAAGTGGAAAATTGGAAAATTTTCCATGGAAAATTGATGACTAAGCCTACGGTCTACAAATTTTCAAAAAATTTTCATGTTGATAATCGTGAATCTTTATGTTCATTTTGACGGTTTTTGACGTCATTTTTTATATTCAATCATAACTATTCATGATTATTTGTACAGCACAATGAAAAAGTTTCCTATGTATTTAAGCTAAGCAACTGACTAACAATGTCTGTTGTTTTAGGAATATGTCGTCAAGCGATGAAAGCTTTGAAGATGAGCGTATCATAGCACCACGCCAACGAGTGTTCAGACTGAGAACAGTCATCACAGATCCAACGCAATTTCGTGAACGTTTTCGTCTGACTCCACGACAAGCAGACGTTCTTCTCAGTCTTCTTGGCGAGCAATTGGAACCTTCAACTTTCCGATCAAACGCAATGTCTGCAAAGGAAAAACTGCTGTGTGCGCTTCGATTCTACTCCTCTAATGCTTTTTCTACACTGTGGGATATGCTCAAGGTCTGTTTTTTGCTAATTTTTAAAATTTAGTTTAGGGCCTTCAAAACAATCGGTGGATCGTGCAATTAGGCAAGTGACTTCAGCAATAAATGATAAGCTTTCTAACCGGATCGAATGGCCAACCGAGAAAGCAGCGTGTAGAAGAATTGCCTCCAGCTTTTACCAGGTGACTAGCCCAGGTTAAACTTAAATCGTAATAGATACTGAAAACACACCACCCAACTGTGTGTGGTGCCGTAGATGGAACACTAATAAAGCTTGCCTTCTGTCCCAGTGAGCATGAAGTAAGGTTTATCGTAGTTCAGTTGTTGTCTATTATATTGTATTTTTAGTCTCAGTTTGTGGATCGTCATCAGCAACACTCGATCAATTCTATGAATATCAACGATCTATTAATTCTACTCCTAGATCAAGAGTTCCCAAGAAAAGAGTTTTCTCTAATATGTCACAGTAAATTCCTGTTATTTGTACGTTTCGTTTCAAAAATAATTCTAGTCTTTATTTGTGCTAGGCGAGATCTCTTTACACTGGATTATGAAATCAAGGGCGAAAAACTGCGCAAGCTTAAGCTAGAAAATCGCCTTTTGGAACTTTCTATCTACGAAAAGGAGGTACAGCTAGGCTTCCCACCGGAGTTAACAATTTTTGCGTTCAACGAGAAATCCGCCGAAGAAGATGATCCTACTGGAATGGAAGAAAATTCATTTGTTGACATGTGGTGAATTTGTGTCGTTATCTCTCCATTGTAAAGGTTTGAGAAAATAAATTATTTCTATCCGAGTGGTTTCTGTCTTCTTTACATGTGTTTGGAGATTAATTTTCGATTTCATGCAAGCTAGAAATTTTCCATTTTCCATGGAAAGTGGAAAATGAAAACTGGAAAATGGAAAGTGGAAAATATTTTAGTGAGACAGAAAATTGGAAAATTTCCACTTTCCATTTCCATTTTTCGTTTAGTGAGACACAAACTTTCCATTTTCCACTTTCCATTTTCCGTTTTCCAATTTTCCATGGAAAATTTTCCAATCTTCAATTAGTGAGATAGGCCCAGGGCCGTACTCGTTAGCCGCTAGGATTAAAGCTAGAATTTAATTCTAATCTAGCGGATTCGTACTCGTTAAGCCAGCTAGGATTACGGCTAGAATTAAAATGGGCCTTATTTCAAATTCTAACCGCAATCCTAGCCAATCGGTACTCGTTGGGACGGTTAGGATTTCAATTAGAATTAAATTCTAATCCTAGCAATCCGTACTCCTTCGAGACTGATTAGAATTAGAATTAAATCCTAGATTTAATTCTAGCGGCTAACGAGTACGGGCCCTGGTCAGACTACAGTGTATTCTCGATAAAAACGACGCTCGATACCAATATAACGTCGCTCGTTATAACGTCCATTTTGGCCGGTCCCTTGAGGGACGTTATATCGAGCGTCGACTGTATTGAACCTCCAAATTTGTCTTGAGAAGATTTTTTATTCAAATTAGTCTCGACGCTGTTGTCATAGCCTCTCCACCGCCAACCTTGAGTAGGGTTGTATAGGAAAAAGAAAGGAATATTAAAGGACCATGAAACTTGATAAGCACAGCAATTTGGAAATTTTGAATTCGCGCGGACCACCCTAGTTTTGTCAATAATGTTTTCGAATTGTTTTTTGTTTGCATGTAAAATTTTTTCAAATGTAGAACCATCTACTAGTCGAGCCCAACGTTGCCCGACAATGCCAGATCGGACGACTTATCCTACTTACACTGCACCATAACAACTTATATGAGTCAGTGTTAAAAATGGCTCAAATCGAAAACACCCGTCAAAATCATTAAATCTCCCGTCAAATTTATTTTTATCCCGTCAAATTATAATTTTTCACAAAATCATTATTCTCCCGTCAAAATCATTAAATCTCCGTCAAAATCATTAAATCTCCGTCAAATTTAAATTTTTGCATAAATTTTGCAAGAATTCAATTTTTTAGCCTGAAAATGACTTGGATTGGTCAGAATCCCACCCCGGAATGGCCAGAAGCCCTGAAAGTTGGTTTTTGGGGGTTTATTAAAGGGGGGTAAACTTTTGCGAAAAATCGATTGAGCGGATCAGATTTCGGGTCCGATGGGCTTAAACGCTCAGAATTCCACCCTTTACCACTAAAACCACCATAAACCTGGAATTCTGAGCGATGAAGCCCATCTGACCCGAAATCTGATCCGCTCAATCGATTTTTTGCAAAAAGTTTACCTCCCCCCTTAGTAAACCCCCAAAAAACCAACTTTCAGGCGCTTCTGGCCATTCCGGGGTGGGATTCTGACCAATCCAAGTTATTTTCTGACTAGAAAATTTGAATTCCCGCAAAATTTATGCAAAAATTTAAATTTGACGGGAGATTTAATGATTTTGACGGGAGAAATAATGATTTTGTGGAAAATTTCAATTTGACGGGATAAAAAATAAATTTGACGGGAGATTTGATGATTTTGACGGGTGTTTTCAGGTACAGCCGTTAAAATTCACTCATAAATGGTGTTCAAATTTTCAATGCACACAAAAAAAAAATTAATTCAAAAACATTATGGACAAAATTAGGGTGGTCCCGCGCGAATTCGAATTCCGCAAATTGCTGTGCTTATCAAGTTTCATGGTCCTTTAAAGGCTATACAGGAAGAAGAGATGATATTAAAGCCTACTTGATGCCACCTGATTAACCCTCAATGGTCCGAATCTGCCATTAATAGTTTAGATCCATCCTCAATGGTTCAGATTGATCCTCAGTAGTCTGGATTTATCCTTGATTTCCAGAATTTTTGAGTGTCCTCTTGGTTTATTCGGGTATCCGTTACGCAAAAATGCACTCAACTCTCTCCATAATAAGACATCAATCAAAATTTATTATTTTTGTACTAAGAGTTTTGTGTTTTTGTACTTTAAGGGAGGTACCAGGTGGTTCCTGCACCCACTCAGTGGTCTTATTTTAGAAGTTGGTTTATAATTGTTATTCAAGAAAATATGATGTTTACTACCACCAGGATTCGAACCTGTAACCTTAAAATTTGGGGGATTGATTTACCGCGGGTGAATTTATCGGATGGTGAATTTATTGCCTTCCTTGAAACACTGTTATCTGGCAGTTGCCAACTGGATCGGGATTAAAGGTTTTTTTTTATAAAAAATCCTCTCAATGCAAATTTTGGAGGTTCAATTTACCGGAGGGTCAATTTACCGAGGTTCAATTTGTAGAGGTTCAATTTGGAGAGGTTCAATTCACCTAAAGCCGATAAAACGACACCCTCGATATAGCGGCACTTAAAGGGGGGGGACTTTATATACGCATCGCCTTTTGTCGAAGTTTTAGTCCCTCTGGGGGTGTTTTAATTTACTTTTTCAGTAAGTTTTTTTTACTTTTAGGTCCAAAAATCATCGAGCAATAGATTGCAACCATTTCCAGCACTGATTTGTTGTCATCAACTGCCTCAATTTTGCAATTTTTGGCAATGACTACCAAATTAAAGGAAACTAGCCAAAATGATGCCTATTGAGATGAACTGCGGAACTGAGATTTTTTGCGATTTCAATTTACATGATTTTATACAACCGTATGCTTAAAATAACGGCAAGAAGCAGGCCTACATTTTGAGTGTGAGGTTGCAAATGAGTATGTGAATTAAAATTGGGGAAAAACGTCAGTTCAAGGATACTACCGAAAAGTACTGGTATAGTCCTATTGAGGATTTCACCGAGTTGGATTTTTTGACCCTACTATAGAATACCCCCCCCCAAAAATCCGACCTTTTGAAACTTAAGTAAAAAGTACCCAAATATATGTCCCAGACCCCGGAAAATGTGCGCAAACTCTTCATTAGTCACAACTTCCGTACGCTGGCCTACCCCAAGCCTAAGGGCTAAGCCTAAACTTGTTGTTTGCAAGGGTAGTTACAGCGATTTTATAGGTCGGATTTTTGGGGGGGGGGGGTATTCTATAGTAGCGCCGATTTTTTATATTTTAGCCCTAACTTATACCAACTTTTCATCTGTATGATAGCTCAAATGAAAGCCCAGAAGCTTGGCTACATTTTGACACTGAACTTGTAAATAAAAGGAGAAAAAATAAGGTCTGCAGCCAGTGGTAGTCGAACCTGTGACTAAGGCGATGCGTATATAAAGTTCCCCCGGTCATAGGTAAATTCGCCAACACAATTTCGCCAACAGCAATTTCGCCACAGCAATTTCGCCAACAACAATTTCGCCAACAGCAATTTCGCCAACGCAATTTCGCCAACAGCAATTTCGCCAACACAATTTCGCCAACAGAATTTTCATTAAGAGTTTAAACTTTTGTATTGAAAAGTATCCTTGTTATTTCAAATGTTTTACTATGAACCATCTCCAGTCCTGCTGGACTGTCCATGCATTAAAACCAAGTGGTCATCCAGGTGGTGCGAATTTTTTTTTCGTGTTTTTCAGTTCCAAAACCTGTTTAATGTACCAAGTCGAACATTCTAAAGATGCTTTGACGGTAATGAAATGCCGTTTGTCGGGTTTTTTTCCGAGTTTAGTAAAAAGTCGACGTAGTGCAAGTAACTGAATTTACAGATAGTTAGATGTTACGTGAGGCTGTTGTGTCGTATGACTTCAATCCCCAAAATACAATCCCCAAACCCTATAAAAATACAGAACTGGCCCCCAAAGTTCTGGCCCCAAACGGAGGCCCCAAAATACCCATAACCTTTTAAAAAGCAAATGCCAGTGTACAACACGATAAAAAGGTGTGTTGGACCGCTTTTTGGACCGCTCTGTGCTACTCTCGTTTTGTATGAAATATATATCACCAACATATAGAATCAACGAAACAGGTTTTGGAAACTGAAAAACACGAAAAAAATTCGCACCACCTGGATGACCACTTGGTTTTGTTAATGCATGGACAGTCCAGCAGGACTGGAGATGGTTCATAGTAAAACATTTGAAATAATAAGGATTCTTTTCAATACAAAAGTTTAAACTCTTAATGAAAATTCTGTTGGCGAAATTGTGTTGGCGAAATTGCTGTTGGCGAAATTGCGTTGGCGAAATTGCTGTTGGCGAAATTGTGTTGGCGAATTTACCTATGACCGTTCCCCCCTTTAAAATTGACCAATTTGAGCATCTTTGACTGAAATTTAGTCAAATGAACCCTCGATATAACGATACTTCAATAGAACGACGCCCGTAGGCAGTACAGTTGCGGAAAAAAGTTACCGCCCGATCAGAATTTCTACATTTTTTTGAGAAAAACTGTTTGAATTTAATTATTTTTCAAACGGAAAGGGAAAACGAAATAGACAGTCTTGTAGAGAATTTCACGCTCTACAAAACTGGTATTTTTGTTCAAAAGATTCATTTAAAATTTATGCAAAAAAATCGCAAAGTTTGAAACAATGCAAAAATAAGGTCACGAAAAAAGTTACCGCCGATAACATTTTGATCTTTTTTACATGCTTGTCTTCAATGGTGAAAGATTACAGCATACATTTTTTAAGAGCCCTGAATTTTAGCTACAATTTGGTAGGTCAAACTCTTCTTTTTGATTATTTCGAGAAAAGTTATGACCATCAATAAAAACGTGTCGATTTCTAGTCAAAATCAAAGTAAATGTAAGGAAAATGGTTGTTTGATCGCATAAATACTGACTTTTGTTAAAAGTTTTAATATCGAAAGCTATCAATTAATGCATTTTTTTGAAAGCTCTTTTATTTATCTACAAAATGGCATGTCGACTGCTCTTTTAGAATTAGACAGGGCTAAGAAACGGATGGTTGAAGTTGGAAAAAACAAAAATGTACCAAAATGAAGTAAAAAGAGGAGTTTTATAACTCTTCCAACTTCAACCATCCGTTTCTTAGCCCTGTCTAATTCTAAAAGAGCAGTCGACATGCCATTTTGTAGATAAATAAAAGAGCTTTTAGAAAATGCATTAAATGCTAGCTTTTGATATTAAAATTTTCAAGAATAGCTGGTATTTACGTGACCGAACCAGTGTTTCCGAAAATAACCCTACACTAACACCTACACCTACTATCTAACCATACACCTACATTAACACCTAAAAACAAACAAATCATACACCTACACCTACACTTGAAACGAAACATACCCTACACCTACACTAACACCCTAAAACAAAACATACCCTACACTAACACCTACACTTGAAATGAAACATACCCTACACCTACACCTACTGTTTGGCATACTGTTAGATAAACAATAGTTAAGTGTTTATATAACTGTTTGCCATACTGTTTGCTTTTCAAACTGTTTGTTTGCCATACTGTTTGTTTTCCATACCAGGTAGACATATAGTACTGTGTCTTTTCTTTCTCTTTCTTCTATGTTTACAATCTCTTCTTCTCCATCAACTCGAAAGCAAAAAAGGCAATCGAGATGTAGTTGGGAAAAAAACGAGATACTTCTAAAACTATTGAGAAAAACTTTAAGGGTTACATTTTAATCTGATAACACTTCTTTATTAACATCTATCTTGAACACCGAAAAGCGGCTCAAAACAAATTCACATCCTCAACAAAGTAATTACAATAAACCATTAACTGAGAGTTTAAGAGATCAAACGAAGTTTTGTTTATGTGATTATTGGTGGCTAATCCAGCTTGAGAAAATATGCGTTCAATCGGTGAGCTAGTCGCTGGTATTGAAAGAACTTCCATGGCAAGCTGAGCAATTGGTTTGACTTCCTAAGAAGTAACAATCATTTTTGTCTAGTATGGCAGAAAATTACCGTTTTACATCCCACAAGTAATATTTTCCCTGTAGCATCGGATAGTTCCTACAATACAACGAATTATTACGTATTCAGCAGAATTCTTGACAAAAATTGCCTTTATTGCACTGTGAGACTTTCTACATTGGCTTATAAGGTTGATCATTTTTTTGGTAGCCACTATTTGGAAAGACATGCTGTTTAAATAGCTCCAAAATGACTAGCTGAATATCATGGGCAAAGCATTTAACGCGCAATGGGAACGCAGATCTGAAAATTTCAAAATAGAGAGCCTTACACGCACACAGTGAAGTGTATCTTACTGAATGAATAACTCTGCAGTACTGCAATCTATGTTAACTTCATCTGTTTCCTCCATTTCTTCTTCATTGTTGTCTTCAAGATACTGAATCATCACTTCGACTAAAAACTCAAGCTTTAGTATATTCAGAACACGGAAATAGCATCTTACCAGAACACACATCTCGAAATGCATTTGCCATATTGCTAGCTCCATCGGTAACCACTTTGAATAGATCTTTTATTGATAATCCAAAATCGCTGAGAATTCGGTTCACTTCACGTCGAATTGAAGTTCCAGTATGGGATCCACTTAATTCACTCAGACCAAGAAAAAGACGCATCTGTTACCCAAGAGATTTTTGAGAGTCGAAAAGCTATTTGGCAACTATAAAAACGTTTAAGTAGAGCAAAACCATGATGTCCAGAAATTTACCTCATAATTTGGATTGAGAGCATAAAAAAGCTGACGCATAAAGGATGCAAGAGAATCCGGAGAGACATTGACGGAATAGATGTGACATTCGATAAAGCAAACTGAATTTTTTGATGCCTAAAGAGAACATGTAAATCGAAACAGATGATCGCATAACATGCCTCGAATCTGGCTCATCATTTTCACTAATTTCAAAGCTGGAGCGTATTCTTTTTGCTGGCAGGGACTTGTCAGTGTGCACACTTCTTCAATGACGTTCAACGACATTCTTATAACAGGAGAGATTCTAAGATTCAATAGGTCAAAAATTTGTTTGCGTAACCTGGTATATACCTTTCCACATTTACTGCAACGGGCGGTTTGCTTTCCATCGCTATCTTGTTCCACTGTGAACTTTTCCCAAACTGCATCTCGGCGACGTTTCGGCGTTTCCTTGCCAATTGATGGAGACGAAGACATGTTTCTGAAAAAAATAACGTAAAGATACAAGAAAAATCTTGAAAAAGGCATAGCACTGTATGTGCAGAGAAGTTACCCTGTATAGCAAACAAACAGTATGTCAAACAAACAGTTCGAAAAGCAAACAGTATGGCAAACAGTTAGATAAACAGTTAACTATTGTTTATCTAACAGTATGCCAAACAGTAGGTGTGGGGTATGTTTCATTTCAAGTGTAGGTGTTAGTGTAGGGTATGTTTCATTTCAAGTGTAGGTGTTAGTGTAGGGTATGTTTTGTTTTTAGGTGTTAGTGTAGGTGTAGGGTATGTTTCATTTGAAGTGTAGGTGTAGGTGTAGGGTATGTTTTAAGAGTAGGCATACTGTTGGGTAGGTGTAGGTGTAGGGGTTAGTTTCGGAAACACTGGACCGAACAACCATTTTCCTTACATTTACTTTGATTTTGACTAGAAATCGACACGTTTTTATTGATGGTCATAACTTTTCTCGAAATAATCAAAAAGAAGAGTTTGACCTACCAAATTGTAGCTAAAATTCAGGGCTCTTAAAAAATGTATGCTGTAATCTTCACCATTAAAGACAAGCATGTAAAAAGATCAAAATGTTATCGGGCGGTAACTTTTTTCGTGACCTTATTTTTGCATTGTTTCAAACTTTGCGATTTTTTGCATAAATTTTAAATGAATCTTTTAAACAAAAATACCAGTTTTGTAGAGCGTGAAATTCTCTACAAGACTGTCTATTTCGTTTTACCTTTCCGTTTGAAAAATAATTGAATTCAAACAGTTTTTCTCAAAAAAATGTGGAAATTCTGATCGGGCGGTAACTTTTTTCCGCAACTGTAAATTGGGGTGTCATTACATCCATGTTTGACTGTAGTTCAAAAATTGTCTCAAGACGACAGTAACATTCGGGGTGGATAGATAGACCAACAAACAGCCAATTCTAAATTTGCGGTCATTTTTCAGAAATTTGAGCTTTAATTTTGGGTCAACATTGTATTCACCCATAGGCTTATGCAAAAATCGCGATTTTGAAATTGCAATCTGAAAATTCTCGAAAAAATATTCCAATCGTATGTTGCGACTTTTGCAACTTGCGATATTCGCATCGCATTTTCCATGCAATCTTTGAAATTTTTCTCACTCACAAGTTGTGAGTCACAACATCAATTGAATCATCATAATTAATTTTGTGGTCTATTTACTTCTTATATTGGTATAAGTATAGCAATTTAAGCTACTCAAATTCTCAACTGAAAAGATGTCATTTCTTTCGTATTTCAAAAAAGACAAGGACAAGGAATCGATGGTAATCATTTATCCAACGTCTTCCAAATTCGTTTGGTTTTTAGGGATCCAACGAAGAAAGATGCGACTTCAATGCTCTAAACGACAAGGCATTAGATAGGGCATTCATGAGATATTTGGTATTTTCTAATTACATTGTTGTTGCCTGTTTACTTACTTACTTCTTTAGGAGGATATGAACATCAAAGGCGAAAAAGCAGAATCCTTTTTCAAATCATGTGATCGCAAGAAGAAATTCTTCTATGCCAACAAGTTGGGATCTGTCGTTTTGGCATAATTTATAATGGCGGGTTTTTTTTTAGCAGAGTGGCGTTCCGAGTGGAAAACGGAAAAGGTAAAAACATACTATCAGCAAGCTCTAGTCTCAGAAGATCCGTGTTTCATTTTTAGCTTTCACCAAATTACTTTTGTACGGAGATCAGATCGGCGTTGGATTCCAAAAATGAAGCGCAAGAAAAGCTGCTCCATTGCCTTCGGATATCGCTGTAATTTTTTAAGAAGTAATGTTATTTTTCAGACATTCACTCACATTTTTAGTGAGACAGCAACCATACTGTGGATGAATGAGGTATTTTTTGTCGGCTGTCAGACAACACTTTTACACCGTTTTGTAGTTTAATCGAGGCGGTTTCAATTGATTGTGCAGCTGGTGGATCGTCTGCTGCAGAAGGCGGTTGGCCAAAAAAGAGCAGATCCAGCTCCCTTCGTAGCGTCTACCGATGATGAGTTTTGGCCGCTTGCCTGCACCATTCAATGAAGTGTGTTCGGCCATCATAAATACATTGGTAAAGTTTGCTTTGAGCGTTTTAAGAATTAGTTTTGGCGTTTTAGCCTGGCGTGAAATTCTTTCTGCAGCCAGAATCTCTGCTGTGCTCCAAGCTCGTCGATGCGCTCTATGTTCTTGTCTCCAAAAATTCAAATTCGCAATATGACCAACCAATCGTCACTATTTTGGGACTTTTAGCAGCAACATCTTTCTTAGGTAAGATCAGCCGAATGAATACAAGATTTCTGGTATGTCTGTTCTTAGTGTTCTCTGGCTCTACCCACTTTTTGTTTCAGAAGTACACTGTTTATGAAGGAGTTGGTGTGTGCTGGCGATAGGCGTAATGTTGGCCGGTTCAAATGCATTATTGATTGCTTCCGTCTAAAAAGTGTAGAATCATGGTAAGTCATTCAGGTCTACTTGTTTTTAAGCTTATATATGTGTATTTTAGTACAAGGCTTTGGTTGTTATCAACACATTGCTTTCGAGCGTAGAAGAAGATCAGTGGCAAATGCGAATCATATGGCGTAATGAAATTATGGCAGCTGGCTTCAAAGCAGCGATTTTGGTAAATTTCGTCTTGTTTCCATCATAAGTATTTTGCCTTTCAGTTGGTCAAGCAAGCAGCCGAGACCAATGACTACATTCACAGAGCATTCTCTGCGTTCGAAGAAGAAAAAGAAGTGATTACAAGGAACTTCTTTCTAGATTCGGAAATTGTGAGTATCGTAGTGTTTCATTGTTGTGTGCTCATTAAATTCTTTTTCAGGAAGGGAGATATTGATGATCCAAGGGTACATTTTAGTAATGCAGACGTTTTCAAACCATTTCTTTCAGATTGCTTCAACATGTTGGTCGCTTCCTCGAAGAACTCTGATTGTGAAGAACTCCTCTCCGATATCTTCGTTAAACTATTGCTAATCAACAATCGAAAGTACAGTAGATTTACTTACTACTCGATGGTTAGAATGTGTAGGCTTCTTGGTTTTTTCGGTGTTTTAAACGACAATTCGTTCCTAGGTCTTACGAAATCGCATTTGGAGACATGGGTTGTGGACCTGAGTTTGGCCAGCAAATCGTCTTCTCTAAACCAATTGGTAAGCTTTTTTCGGTTGCAGTTTACAATCCCCCCACGGGAGTGGTCAGATGGAGGAGCTAATTTCATATTGATGTACCTCGACCCCGATTTCATGAGAAGCGGCTGTTTTTTTTGATCCTGGGGGAAAAAATGATCGAACCAAAGGGGGTATCATGGTTTTTAGTCGTAGCTTGAAAAATTTAAATTGACGCCTTTTGAATTTGAAAGGGATTGAGGGCTGTATTGGGAAGGGAGGCAATAAAAGGGGCTACTTTATGACAGAATGTCAGAATTCATATGTTTGTATTCTTCGATTGCCTCACCATGTTTTTCAACTGGGCCGTGGCAAAAACAGCCTCTAATGCATTTTTATTCAAGAGTCTTGCTCAGAATCAGAATTTCAAACCAACTAACTTTTTTTCCCTTCCCTCCCCATACAGCCCTTATTCCCTTAAAATTCAAAAGCGCTAATTTAAATTTTCAAATTTTGACTAAAAAGCCATGATACCTCCCTCCACTGTGGTTCGAATTTTTTTTTCTCAGAATCAAAAAAAAACAGCCGGCTTTCTCATGAAATCGGTTCGAGAACCACGAATATGAGGTTATCTCATACAGCCCATCACTCCCGTAGGGGGGGGGATGTAAACTCAAGCCTTTTTTTCGAAGAATCGCGGTCGAGTGTCTATTTTCAGACGAAATTTTGCAAGGAATAGAAGACTACGTATCAGTGAAGTCTAGCCATGCTTACGAATCAGTCGTTCCGTCTTCATCTCTTGTATTTAAGTCAGGCTCAGTTCCTCAAGCTCCTCCACCACCACCGTCTTCATTGCTAGGAAAGTCTAAAAACGCGCCTCCTCCTCCGCCACCTCCTCCGCCTTCATTGCTGAGAAAGTCGAAGTCTGGGCCGCCGGCACCTCCTCCGCCACCGCCATCCTTGTTGGGAAGTCTAAGAATACACCGAATGCTCCTCCTCCTCCACCGCCGTCTCTTCTTAGTTCAAAGCCCGACGCAGCCAAATCAAACGCTCCACCAGCGCCTCCATGCAAATGTTAGCCGCAGGAGCAGAAGTGCCGAGTTTCTCAAGAAAAGGAGCAAGAGGTCAGCTGAAGTTCCAATGAAAAAATTCAGTGGAATTCTGAGATAGTATGTTTTGGTTGTATGCTTTATTTTATCGTACTTTGTTGCAGATTAAGCCGAATCAAATAAAGCCAGATTCGTTGTGGGCAGGTAGCCACCCACAGAAGCTGACATGTCTCTGTATTTTTTCCGCTTTTTAGGCATCGATGAGTCTGTTGTCGACCGTTGTTCGACACTCTCAAGAGTAACTTCGCCACCTCGAGGTTATTTTCAAATATAGGATCACGTTTTTACATTTAGACTTCAAAAATTTCAGTAAAAGCTCCACCTCGTGTGCCTTAAGCTCGTCTATGTCCAAGTGAGTTGATATAGTTTTGACTATTTACCTCGCACTATATATTTCTTTATCAAAAATTTCCTTGGCGTGTATTTTGAGAAAGGCTCTAGACCAGGGCCCCAAATGTCCTTTATTAAAGATTTGTCTTATATTTGAGACCTTAGAATCTTTGAAATTTCACGTCAAAATTTTATTTTCGTTTTTCAAAACCAATAAGCACTGGATAGAGTGACACTTTTCGACCATATGTCCTACATTTCATGAAATTTCCTTTGTTTTAAAATTTTGAGTTGGCAGGTCTGCTCTAGATGCAAAATTTACATGGAGCTATTAGAGAATATTGTCGAAAATGGGAAGAGTGAATATGGAGAATTTTATTGTGGGGACGCATACGCTATAACCTGTTGAATCACTAAAATGAATTATTTATTTCTTCATGTTTAGCACATACTTAAAATCTAAAGTTCCTTTTGTAATACAAGATAGCAAACTCTACAATCGCTTGGTTGGTCTATTTGGTACTCTTCATTTATATGTTAGCCATCGCTTTAGAAATCCTTCACGGCTCTTCAAGCTCAGTCTAAAAGGTGTTGTGGGAACACAAATTTCAAACCTTAAAATCAAATTCGTTCAGAATGGAAGAGAGTATTACTTTGCGTCGATGAGGATATTCTGAAGGTTAATACGATCGAAAGGTTAAATCAGGTATGCGTTAACCTAATCTGCTACTTAATTGTTTTATTTCAAGATGTTGCCTCCCCTGAAGCGCTGAAGCAATTGAGAGAGTTGGCCGACAAAGAATTCCAGAATATGGTTGATGGGAACGGTTCGTCGCAACGCTAGCTCAAATCAATTTCTTGTCACTTCGTCTGGAAGCGATTGTGCTGAAGCTGTCATGGAACGAAAATGTCGCTGAGTTACAAACCTCAATATCAACATTATCTCAAGCTTGTGACGAAGTTAGATTTCTAAAGGGCTGGCGCATTTCGTCTCAATAGGTAGATCTAAATACTCTTCATTGCGTATTACTGGAACTTTACAGTCCTTTCCGCTGGAAACTTCATGGCAAGAACAAACACTTCCAAGGATGCGTTTGCTTTCGAACTAAGCGCATTGACTAAAGTATTATCGTAATTGACTCTTCATAAAAATTTGATTTTTTTCTTATAGCTGATAAATACTAAAGACAAAGATAATGCCGAGACTTTGCTTCATTGCTTGATTCGTTATTTCGACAAGAAGTGGAAGGGTCGATTCACCAGCTTTATGACGGAGGATTTTCAGCACTTGCTTCCCGCTACGAGAATCGATTTTTTAGAAGTATCCAAGTCTAAGAGAGCATGAAGAAGTCGTTGCAGAAGGTTTTTTTGGCTTTCTTAGTTAGTATATTTGGTGTTGATCAATTAGATATCTAACCACATTCAAATCTACGTGAAGCAGTCCGACGGTGATCTTCTTGTGGACAAACTAACTCCGTTCCTGAGCCAAGCTCATAAGGACATCGATAATGTCGAAGGTGCATGGTCTTTGATGCAGACCAAATGGCAAGGCTTCAAAAATATCTCTGGTTACCTTTTCTGGCCTGAACTGTATCTAACGCATCTTAGCTTTAGCTTTGACGCCAAGAAGTATTCCATGGATAAACTGTTTGGCGATCTAATGACTTTCAAAGGACATTACGAGGTAAGCTAGGTTTCTAATTTTAATTAGTGCCCTTTTTGGTTCAGAACTCTCTTCGTGATGTCCGACGTACCAAGGAAAAACATGTAGAGCGTAAGCAAGCCCAAGGAGTAATTGACGAGATCGAGGAGATGCTATCTCAAGGTGGGTTAAATGAGTGGATTAGCATTTTGATACAGAAGGAACTTTAGGGAAGTACCGGCCAGGCTCAACGAGAACTTACCTTTGAATAGCGGAACAGTAATATGAGCTCTAGTGTAATTGAACTGCTTCGTATGTGTTTTTGAAAAAGTAAAAGTGAAGTTTGTTCGCGCAGTTATGTATTTTATTGCGTAAGAAGAGAGTAGTTAAAGTCTGCCATATTATCTTTAACGCGAGAAAAGCTGAACGTGCCAAACTATGCTTTTTGTGCAGGATTGCACGCTAAACGCGACACCTGAAAGTTAGAATGGGTGGGCACACTTCGGAATACCCCAGCAGTCAACTTCGGAATACCCCAGCAGTCAACTTTGGTATACCTCCAGCACTTAATTAGAAACACACCCCTCATGTTACCTCACAATTAAAAGCTGAGGATGTTGGCTACACAATGGTGTAAAAATTTCTTGGTTTAGTTCACACAAATGTATATTTTTCGTTTAAAATAGAACTGAATATTTTTTGAGCATTCGATTTTCATTCGAAAAAATTCAATTTTATTTTAATCGAAAAATATAAATTTGTGTGAACTAAACCAAGAAATTTTTACACCATTGTGTAGCTAACATCCTCAACTTTCAATTGTGGGTAACATGAGGGTGTGTTCCGAATTAAGTGCTGGGGGTATACCAAAGTTGACTGCTGGGGTATTCCGAAGTTGACTGCTGGGGTATTCCGAAGTTTAGCCGAATGGGTGAAATAGCATTTGAAAATAGTTAATTTTCTCTTGTTCTCTTGTCATAAAACTTCGCAGAGAATTTTTGACGCTATTTCCGTATGCTCCACCCAATAATAGCTTCTGCTGTATACCCACCCAATAATAAAAGAATACTAACGTTGACACGCATTTGGGCGCCACCGCATTTGGGCCCCGCATTTGCCCCAAATCCGAAAATTCAGTACTTTTAAATTCTGAATCTAAATTACTCTAATTTTTTTTCTTATTTATTCGCACTTAGCGTGCTATTATTACTAATTTTTGTAAAGGATTGAACAAAGTTTTGATAATGGTTCTTCAGCACTTTGAAAGCATCCAAAAGGTGAAATTAAGGTGTCAAGTACTATTTGTCAAGCGATAGCACTGTGATAGGGCTATTTTAGTAGGGGTACCCGATTTTACCTAATTATTTGGGATAGCTACCTAATAGTTATGTATTTACTCAATGTTATAGCAACCTCCAAGCAATTGGAGGACCAACTTACTAGATACTGGCGTTATTGTTGATAAAATCACTTTTTCGTAACTATCAATCTTTAGCGCATGTGTTTAAGTAGAAGACTATGGTTCTTGTTGGTTATCGGGACTACCTTGTGACACATGTGGGTAGGTAGTCCGATAACAAGGTGATAGTCACAAGGTAGTCCCGATAACCAACAAGAACCGACTATGGTTTATTATTATCAAATACCAATAGAGGTATGCTCTTCCAGGGTGGACAATAGCGGTTAACCCTACCCTTTCATACCTTTAAGGCTGAATACAATTGGTTTGGTACTTCGCCTAAAGTTTACTAATCCTTTAAAAAAATTCACTTTTATAAGTGGTCAAAAAGAAAAGTCTGCAACCAGCAGGATTCGAACCTGTGACCGCGGAAATTTCAAGGATGAATTCACCTGAGGATGAACTTATTGCATGGAATATTCACCGTAGTATGAATTTACCGAGATAAAATAAAAAATTTACTGAGGAATTTCCAAGGATATAAAAAATATGAATTGGGCCAAACACGGGGCCAAATGCGGAGGGGCCTAAACGCGTAGTAACCACTTTTAACCCCACCAGATAATTTTTAATGCAGGTATAGCATTAAGTTCCAATAACTCAGACACAAATTTATGTGCAAGAGATATCTCTGACCATGCCCTGCATTTTAAGATATGCACGACCAGGTTATACATAAATTTGAGCAAGTAGCACTCATTCAGGTGGTTGGGAACAAGAGAAAATTAACTATTTTCCAATGCTGTCTTATCCGTTCGAAGCCTTCCTGTTTCCAATTTTTTTCCAGCCGTCGTATTGAGCATGAAATTTTGCACAAAACGCATAATTTGACACGTTCAGCTTTTCCCGTGTTGAGAACTACTCCAGCGTAGTTTTGCTTCAACTTTTCTCGAAGGGGCGTTTTTTATGCGAGAGGGTGATTTTTTCAATAAAATTTTATTTGGCTGCAGCGGTTGTTAGAAGTCGACAGATCCGAAGACATAAGATCTTCTTATACATTCGTGCAAGAACTAATTTGGGGAGTGTTGTATAAGTCAGTAGCGCTAGGTTTCACGATGTGTAGCGTCAAAAAACCCTACTTTCAAGGTTTATTGGTTGTTTACCTCTAAATTGTTTAAACACAATAGGTTGGTTAGGCTCATGGGAGGGACTGAAGGAACTCTTTTCAATGTGTTGGCAGGAGTGGCGACTATATTGCACTTGTTGCAGCGTTGTTGTAGTGTTTGGCCTTGTTGTATTTGTAAGTCCAGGATGAGAGGCTGTATTGGCTGCAGTAGCACCAACTGAGAGAGTAGGAAGAAGGATTTTGTGCCCAATAATTTCTTTTGTGTTGGTGGTAACAACATCTTGCCAGAACTTTGGAAAACAGGCGCGTTAGTATGATTAACTGGTGCGCTGTGTGGTGTTGCTGGACGCTGTGGCAAACTCAGAATAGGCGGGACCGGAGATTCCTATAATTATGTTTAGTTGCACTACCGTATTTTCTCTAATTATATACCCCCCCCCTAAATTCAAAAAACGTGTTTGTGACATTGTGTTTTTCAATGGCTTTTTGAGTACTTCTCTCAGGCAAGTTACCGCTAATTTTGTAGCCCAATTCACTGACTACAAAATGAAGGGTAATTTGCTTAGGAGAAGCATTCAGAAAGCGGGTCAAAAATTCAATGCCAAGAACACGATTTTGAACAGGTGGGAGAGTCTATAATTAGAGAAAATACGACGCTACTGTCATATGCCCCCCCCCCCAAAACCGACTTTTTGGGAGTGTCTAAAAACCATTTTTATGCAATAATTTTGCCATAAAAGGACCAGAAAAGCAGTTTAAAAGGATAATGGGCTGTATTGGAGGGGAAGGGAATAATACAGGGGCCACTTCTTTTAGCTGCTTTACCATGTTTTTATGACAGAAGCGCCGAAAATACGGTAATTCCAAACCTTAAAATAATTAAATAACTAACACTTTTTCCTCACATTCTTCTATTATACAACCAGTGGAAGAAATCAAAGTTTTTACTAGCACAGCGGGCGAAGAAACGGCACTTGGAGTCTCTTCTGTGATCGGTTCCGAAGTGGCGAGAGAGTTTTTCGACAGCTAAAGGGTTTCTGATTTTTTTGAAGTCGATTTGAAAGTAACCTCTTGCAAGACTTTGAGCAAAACTCCTTCGACAGACCTTAATTTTTACATATTTGCAATAAATAGAATTATAATGCTTTTGAAAGTCACATTTTGAGAGACTGGACCTCTGCCTCAAGGAGGACGGAAAGTCGGAAATTGATGTTGTCTGCTACATACTTTATTTGACATACGCTGAACACGATGGCGCTATCAGACTCTACGCGAACATTGTCCATTTTCGAGATATGGTCCTCGGAAGTTTGGTACGCAGAAAGGTCCTGAATCCGTGCACAGCGTGTCGAAAGCTTACCGTATTTCCTGTAATAAGGCGGCATGCCGCCTTATTTTTCAAACTCCCAAAAATCCGAAAAATTCGAATACAATCTCGAGATTTTCGGGTGCTCAACCGAAATCTAAAATTGGAATTGATAGAGCTCGTGGGAGTTAAGAAAATGCATCGAACAGATAAGCAAAATATTTACTCTGCTCCGAGATATAGACCCTCGAAGTTGGGGGTGCCGGCTTATTAGAGGGTGCCGCCTTATTACAGGAATACGGTATGCTGTCAACTACACATTGGCGTTGTGTTTTTGATTTTTTTTTGCTAAATATTTGAATTTTTAAGGCTTCTTTTTGATTTTTTTTTCACATTTTTTGCAACTTTTCGATTTCATTATATAACAGATGGTTCGAAATAATTGTCATCATCAATTATCGAAGTTTCATCTAGCGGAAAACAATCCCTGGCCAGCATTTCTAGTACAATTTTCGGTGTTTAATTGTGCAACTAGAATTCCTTTATTTTTCTGCAGCATTTGCTCGCTTTTTATATCCTTTTATTTCGTGATTCCTTCTGCACGTTTTATTGTCTCTCATAAAAAAGGCTCAAATAGAAATGTACCACCAAATGTGAGAATTTGGCCGCCTTTTTATTTTTTTGGCCGCCTTTTTTAAATTCATAATAAAAAAATAGAATTTGGCCGCCTTTTTTGAAAAATTGGCCGCCCTTTTTGTTAATTGCTTTTCCTACCAGCAAACCAACTATTTTGAGGCATATTTTGTGCAGACTGCATAAATCTCGGTAGTGAACGCGGTTACTGCACTAATTTTCACTGTTTTCTCAATGGTTGATGCTGTTTTTTTCTTAAACTCAGCTGTCTTCTTACGGCACTTATTTTACTTTAATTTTTATACTTTTATATGACTTATTTCCTTATTTTTTAGGTAATTATAACATATCCAAGTAAGAAGATCTCGGGGGCTCGTGAAAAGGCGTGTCGCAGGTGTTTGGAACGTTGGATCAAAGCATGTTTTCAGGTTCACTCGTCAGGTAAATTTAACTTTTTGGCGCAATCTTTACTGCAGCTGCATACAGCTTGGCAAAGTCGTCAACGTGTGTAGACGTCAGGGCACATTTTTTGGTCTATGTGGAAACTATTCACTTTGTCAGGCTGTATGTGGTTGAGGTATCACTCTCTATGTGCCTTCGTGCTCCATAACCAAGGCGGTATGGCTGGCCATAGTAACATAACTGCCGGAGCACGTTAACTTCTATAAAAGAGGCTGCCTAGCGAGTGGTTATAAGCCACATATTATTTAACCAAAATCGTGTTCTGTATTCATATCATTAATTTTCAGGTACAATGAGTCATTCAGGTAGCTTATTCACATTAAAGGGGAGGGACATTTTTCAGGTACAGTGAGTCATTCAGGTAGCTTATTCACATTAAGGGGGAGGAACTTTCATATACGTATCGCCCTTAGTCAACTGTTCTAATCCCGTTATGTACACGCCTTATTGATTTTTTATATCAAGTTCACTGACTTCTAGGGCCGAAAACTATCGAGAAATCGATTTGAATTATTTCCAGAAATGGCTTTCAAAATAGGGTGTGCAGCCAGTGATATTCGAACCTGTGACCTAGGGCGATGCGTATATGAAAGTCCCTTCCCCTTTAACGAAATTCTCTCACGGTTTGTTATTAGGTCAGTAATTAAGGACTGAATGCTTCAGGAATTTATACAGGTGCTAGTCATGCTCTATAGTCAGTGATGCGGTCGATAAGAGACAACAAAAGGCTATCTGAATAGCACCTGGTTAGATTCCTGCATTAAGTTCAGAGTTCTGAAGCATTCAGTTATTAATTACTGACCTAATAACTGACCATGAGAAAATTCCTTCAGTGAGAATAAGCTACCTGAATGACTCACTGTACCTGAAAAATGTCCCTCCCCTTTAATGTGAATAAGCTACCTGAATGACTCATTGTACCTGAAAATTAATGATATGAATACAGAACACGATTTTGGTTAAATAATATGTGGCTTATAACCACTCTCGCTAGGCAGCCTCTTTTATAGAAGTTAACGTGCTCCGGCAGTTATGTTACTATGGCCCAGCCATACCGCCTTGGTTATGGAGCACGAAGGCACATAGAGAGTGATACCTCAACCACATACAGCCTGACAAGTGAATAGTTTCCACATAGACCAAAAATGTGCCCTGACGTCTACACACGTTGACGACTTTGCCAAGCTGTATGCAGCTGCA
The DNA here is from genome assembly GCA_004194705.1 of Ditylenchus dipsaci. Lineage (NCBI taxonomy): Eukaryota > Metazoa > Nematoda > Chromadorea > Rhabditida > Anguinidae > Ditylenchus > Ditylenchus dipsaci. Next base: position 81,971 of record SADC01000868.1, on the reverse strand, counting down.
GTAAAGATTGCGCCAAAAAGTTAAATTTACCTGACGAGTGAACCTGAAAACATGCTTTGATCCAACGTTCCAAACACCTGCGACACGCCTTTTCACGAGCCCCCGAGATCTTCTTACTTGGATATGTTATATTACCTAAAAAATAAGGAAATAAGTCATATAAAAGTATAAAAATTAAAGTAAAATAAGTGCCGTAAGAAGACAGCTGAGTTTAAGAAAAAAACAGCATCAACCATTGAGAAAACAGTGAAAATTAGTGCAGTAACCGCGTTCACTACCGAGATTTATGCAGTCTGCACAAAATATGCCTCAAAATAGTTGGTTTGCTGGTAGAAAAGCAATTAACAAAAAAGGCGGCCAATTTTTCAAAAAAGGCGGCCAATTCTATTTTTTTATTATGAATTTAAAAAGGCGGCCAAAAAAATAAAAAAGGCGGCCAAATTCTCACATTTGGTGGTACATTTCTCATACAGCCCATAAAAAAATGCTCATCGTTTGGTCTCGACACGAAACTATTAATTTCAAACTGAATTTGAACTTGTATCTGACGCTTGACATGCTGTGGTGGTTGTCTATAAAACTTTTTTAAACACAAAAAATCGCCTTCAAATTTTGCTCGAGACAACAAACCTCTGAAAGAGTTTTAAAAAATTCGATATCAGCACGTTTAAATTAGTGTTGTCTAAATCGGAATTTGAAATTTGAAGGCGAGTGTACTTTAAGTTTCAATAGTTATATAAGCAAATCGACCATGCTGAGCACGAAACCGATGTTAAAATCAGAGATTTAAAAAAATTAGAAAAAACACCCCTTTTTGCAAATTTATTTTATATTGTTTTGTAGCTCAGGAAAAAGGCTATCTCCTGATGCATTTTTGTCACGGTATTAGGCTCGAAAATTAAGTACGGGGTGAATTTCGAGGAAAAGACCGCAAGGCTGAAATTGATTCTTTTGCAATAAAATGCTCATAATCCCAATAAAAACAATGAACACCACAAACATATATAAACGCTTGCTTCCTTGGCTATCTAATGGTATACAGTCGAAGCTCTCTATAACGACTCTCAAGGGACCGGCTAAACCGAGTCGTTATAGAGAGCGTCGTTATAAAGAGCGTCGTTTTGACTTGAATGAATTAGCTCAGGACCAAATAGTTCATTTTTCCGGATCCTTATAAGAGCGAGTCGTTATAAAGAGCGTCGTTATAGAGAGCTTCGACTGTATAACAAGTTGGGATGTGAGCAAGTAATAAGCAGGTAATAGACTGCAAATAGACCCCTGCATCGGAAAATATGCTAGATAACCACGGATTCAGGACCTTCCCGAGTACCAAACTTCCGAGGACCATATCTCGAAAATGGACTATGTTCGCTCCAAATCTGATAGAAAAATTGTGTTCAGCGTATGTCAAATAGGGTATGTAATAGAAAACATCAATGCTCAAGTTTCCGACCCAAGGTCCAGTCTCTCAAAATGTGACTCTTAACAACCAACATAGCTGTTTTGCTGAACTCCTGCGTAATGTGCGGGGTAGAAAGTGTTGAAACTATATACTGGTCTTCATTGGGGGAATTGGAGTTGGTTCTGCGCGGATCAAGACTGTTGGCAATACTTTCTAAACCTATTTTTATTTCAGTTTTTTATTTCAAAAAATGAGAACCATAGTTCTGGAATATATTCACTCGATTGCCAACACGATCACCCAACCCAATATATATCAAAATTCGTGCTGCAATTTGACAATTTCACTCATTATGAAATAAATTTAACTCAAAAACCTGCATGGTGCTTTACAAAATGTCCAAATTTGGTGCTGTGATTTGTGTAATACCAGTCATCTGCAGGTAGTAGCATTTGTATTAGACCTTAAATGACGAGTTTAGATTGAGAGCTGGGCTTATTAAGAACCCACTGTCATCCACTTGCATTTCGATCTTAAAAGGCTTCTGATTATATAGTTGGAATTAAAGGATGACAGACTTTAAGGGGGAATATTTTGACCAGAAAATGAGATTTCGCAAGCTTAAGCTAATTCAATGTTTTTTATTTAATTACCTCTTATTTTTTAAACCAATCAATATTCCCGTGAATCCACCCGACGGAAAACACAGCATATCAAAATTTCGAAATGAATTTTGGTTCTTCTAAGTTATCCGGGGGACCTTTTAAAATTGTTCTTTTTATTTAATTTTACATTTTTTTATCTGTTTGCAAGGTGATGTTTTCGATCTATCAAAGCTTTCACGTGTAGAAAGCGGGAAGAGAAGACCATTTTAGAGAATTTTTTCTAACTAAAAACCGGATTTTTCACTTTGGAATACTAAGGCAAATCATTGGCGATTGCTAATTTTAAAAGATCCCCCGGATAACCGAAAAAAACCAAAAATTTATTTCGAGATTTTGATCTGCTGTGTTTTTCGTCGGGTGATTCACGGGAATATTGATCGGTGTGAAAAAAAAAGAGGTTAATAATAAAAATTGAATTAGCTTAAGCTTGCAAAATCCCATTTTCTGGTCAAAATAACCCCCTCCCCTAAAGTCTGTCCTTCTTTAAGTAAAGAAACAGACCAGTCGTGAGTGGAGTGATGGATCCAAAGCGATAATTCCAATAGTCTGAAGTAGAAGACACAAAAGTTGAGGATCTAGTGTGGGATCAAGTAATTGTATTAGTGTTTTCAGCTGCGCCTTTTCACTAAGGCGTTGACGGAATTCTTTGTAACTACAAAATAATGCTTTTTCTTAAAATGTTTACAAACCTTTATAAGAAATTTCCACCTGCAACAGAAAAGAAGTAGTCGAGCAACAAGTATTTGAGTGCAATGAAAGTGACATTGCCTAAAACTTTTTCTTTTTAAATGTTTCAAAATATTGAAATTGCCTCCATCGATGGGCGGGACTGCAAACTGAACGGGCTCCTAAAACACCATAATAAAATCAACTGTGTTTAAATACCATCTTCCCAGTTTATCAGGACGCTATCAAATTTTCTGCTTTCACTAACGAGGGAACCACCGGGACTGTAAAAATGTATTTTCCATCTTTTTCGATGCGTTGAATACGGCTGTAGTGGTTTTCGGCATAAATACTTTGGAAAAGCGCTAGTTTCGAAAACGTCCGTTTTCGGAATTCGCCGCTTAGGGAGAAATGATTTGAACTTTTCCTGTTTTGGATAAATTTGATAAAAAAAAGTTTTGATAAAATGCCGATTTTAAGAAGCATTTTTTTTCGACTTCGACCAAGGGTGAGTGGGGTCGTGTGAGGGCTTGAGTTTAGAACCAAACCCCCCCCCCCCCACACGAGGAGTGATCAGGTGGAGGAGATAAATTCATATTCGTGTTTCTCGACCCGATTTCATGAGAAAGCCGCGCGTTTTTTTGGTTCTGAGAAAAAAAAATTTTCGAACCACAGGGGGCATCATGGTTTTTTGGTCAAAATTTGAAAAATTCAAATTGGCGCTTTTTGAATTTTAAAGGGATTAAGGGCTGTATAGGGAGGGGAAAGGAATAAAAGGGGCCACTAATCACTCAGGGCCCACTAACAAGATTATGTTGAACATGGTTTTGAATACTGGGCCTACCGCATAAATAAACTCTGGTATGCATGTTTTTTCATGCATCCAGAGTCACTTTCGAGTGATTTGTGTCTAAGGTATGTGGGTATGCGCATCTCAACTCCAAGCCCCTGCCCCAAAGGCCCCCGAAGGGGCGCAGGGGGCTTGAGAGTTAGAGATGAATCCCTAAATCCCTTTAAAAGTCAAAAAGCGCCATTTTGAAATTTTCAAATTTTGACCAAAAAACCATGATGTCCCCCTGTGGTTCGAAATTTGTTTTCTTAGAATCAAAAAACGGGCGGCTTTCTCATGAAATCGGGGTCGAGAAACACGAATATGAAGTTATCTCCTCCACCTGATCACTCCCCGTGGGGGGGGGGTGGGTGGATTCGTCACTGCAACCCGTGTGAGTGAAGATGTCCTACCAGCCTCGCGATTATGCATAGTGATGGCATTGTGCAAGCAAGCAATTACTAAAATATTAATAAACTTATAACCATGCTTCCAACCAATAATTACTTGTAGCAGGTTGGATTGTAGCAAAAGCAGTTACCAAATCTACCATTTTTGCCTTTTGAGTGTTTTCTGCTGAGAGGCCTTGTCTGCGGTAGAAGTTGTGAAGGATGAGGGAAGGTCCAGTAGTGCTTTCACAGGTCTGTCTACGCCTACTTTCCTCTACAATACTGGCTATGGCGTGATTCGGCTCTTCTCCAACCGAGTTGTTTAGTGTGGGACTTGTACAATTATCGTCAAAATCGCAGAGTGGAATTCATGTGTTCTGTTAAGCAAACGAGATGAGTGGAAACTGATGTCTGAGCTGATGAACAGAGAATTGACAAGTCCAGCATCAATAATCTATAAGAAAAAGTAATAATTTCCTGATGAATTTTTACGATGATAGGTACAGTCAAACCTTGATTTAGTGACTCCTTCGATTAGGTGACCTCCGGGAGTTTTTTTTTGTGAGTGACACCGCGAAATTAAGAGACACAACCGACTCGCCAACGCCATAACTGGCCAACGCAAAATACTCGCCAATGCGAAAACTTGCCAACTGCAAAACTCGCCAACGGCGAAATTAGCCATTGGAAAACTCGCCAATGAAAAACTCGCCAAAAATATATTTGACCAGCTATAAGTGGCCGTTAGATCGAATTTAAAGTTTTGCAGTTGGCGAGTTTTTCGTTGGCATATTTTTGTCGGAGAGTTTTTTCGTTGGCGAGATTCGCCGCTGGCAAGTTTTGCGATGGTGAGATTTTTGTTGACGAGTTGGTTTCGTCCCGAAATTAGTAATCGTCGATTGGGGAGATCACTCAATCGAGTTCGATTGTAAAAAGTGCTGATGATGCGAAATTTTCCTATTCTGACTTTCCTGATATTTTTTAAAGAGTATGAAATACTATTGGATAAGTCTTTTTTACATTTTTTTCGTATTTTTTAATTTATTTTTATATACCGTATTTCATCTAATAAGCGCGCACCCCCTACTTTGAGGACCTATATCTCAGCCCAGAGCGAATATTTTACAAAGCTGTTTATTGCATTTTCTTAACTCCTACGAGCTCTACCGATTCCACGTTTTAAATTTTGGTTGAGCACCCGAAATTTTTGAGATTGACCCGAATTTTTTTCAGATATTCGGGGTTTGAAAAAGGTTGAGTCCTAGTGGAAGGAAAGGAAGGAGATTGGACACATCAGGAGAGATAGAGAAGACACATAACTAGCTTTATTCTTTATTCACTAACGACTGACCTTAACACATACGTTCAGATCCTTATTTACTGTGTAAAGTGATAAATCGTCTGATCTTCGAAATTGAATACCAGCAGAGAACCGAATTTGGCCATGCCGATGCTCTCTCCCGTCTCATCTACAAACAAGCTCCTGAAGTAGAAGAAGTCATGATTAGTTCTCTGCAAACAAGTGAACTGGCATTCAACATCAGCTCCATCTTCTTCACCAAGGACATCCTGAAGTTCGCCGAATGAGGCAATTGGCTCGCTCTTACTGCCAGTAGCCACAAATAGAAGCACAAATTGAAGAAATGAGAAGAAACTCTGTCAAACTACCAAACAATAATCTGCTGCACTCGTGGCCTTAGTCAACAAAGCCTTGGCAAAGAATTCACCTTGATCAGATCAGTTAGACTTGGCATCTTGACCACGGCTTCGATTTTCTTGGGATCTGGACGGCGACCTTCTTTGCTGATGATTTGACCCAGGTACTTGATTTCTGATTTGATGAAGGAAGATTTTATCATTTTTATTTTGAATTCATAGAAGCTGATTGTTTCCACCACTGCACAGAGATGTTGTTGATGTTCTTCGCGGATTTGCTGACGATGATAATATCATCCAAATAGGCGACAGCGAAAGAGAACTTAGTTAGCATGCTGTCCATAATTCTTTGCAAGATCCCGGCGCGGGCTTGTCACCAAAAGACAGGCCATTGAAAGAGAAGAGTCTTTTTGGAGTATTGATCACCCAGAGTTTCTTGAAGGCATCATCGAGTTCCACTTGTAGATAGGCATCTGAGAAGTCGATTTGAGAGAACACTTGACCGCCATTGAGCTTAAAGAAGATGTCATGAGGCAACGGATGAGGATGGCTGTCGGTTTCCAGAGCTTAATTTAGTCCAGTTGCGCAGTCGTTGCAGATTCGACTTGACGCGTTTGGCTTTTTGACGATAAGAATTAAAGCAGCTCATTCTGATAATTCTATAGCTGAGATCACATCCATTTACTGAAGACAGTCCAACTAAGCATTGACATCTTGTTGACGGGAGTAGGCGACTTGACGAGCTCTTTTGAAAACCACTTGTGCATTTGGTTTGAGACGGAGAGAAGCTTTCATTTTGCCAGCAAAGAAAACATCCATTGTCCCATATAGCTGATTTGATGAAAGAAGAGGCGCCACTGAGAATTTTGATTTGTACGGATGGCACCACCAGAGAATTGATTTTGCGGATTCTCTTACACTTTGGCTTGTATTGGCGGAAGGCTTCACATTGCTTTTCCAGATGCCCCATTCGTTGACACTTGGAACATTGATGATTTCGGAACTGGCATTCACTGGACCAATGCAATTGACCACAACGAATGCATGGAGTTGATGGCTGCTTCTGCGATGGGTGTCTGCTTGTTTCGAAGGCTGCTGATTGTAGCTTTTGACCATACTGATTCCGGCTGAGTGAATTTGAGAGCGTTCCAGGTGCTTAGATTCGGTGACTGTAGACAAAAGGTGATTGTTTCCTCCAGAGTTGTTTTGATTTTGACGGCATCTCCTAATTCATTGAGGCGGTGGAAGAGACGAGTTCGCAAGGCAGCATCCTTTGGAGACTTGAGACCAAGCAGGAGAACTAAACATTTGAACTGGTCTTTTTTGAGCTCACTGAACTTGAATAGACGGAACTATTCTTTCAGGCGGTTGAAGTAATGCCGGAAGTCCTCAGATTCATCCTTGGCGATTCGGAGGCATTCGTAGCCACCAATGACTAGAGAGCAAAGAGAAGAGCTTTGGGAGCTTGCTGACAGTTGCGGCATAGTTGAAATCCACCACATCAGTTGGAAGGCAGCTTTTCTTATGTTCGGAGAAGGCGTCGGACGATAGCTTGGTCGTGAGAAGTTTCACACGTGGTTGGTCATCCATAGACAGAGCTGTGCATTCCAGAGAGAAGGTGAAGCTCTGTGTCCAGTTGTTGAACTTCGAAGGATCACTGTCATCAGCTGCGAAGATTTCCATATCTGTCAATTGAGGCAAGGTAGAGATAGACGGAAGAGTAGGCTGAGGATTGTTGCCACCACCACCATTTCGTTGCTGCTGCTGTTGGAACATCTCCATCACTTGAGACAACGCTGCTGATTGCTGAGCCACCAGAGTTTTGAGTTCATTAACATTCATTTGCGACTGCGCCACTGTTGAGTCCTAGCGGAAGGAAAGAAAAGAGATTGAACACAGCAGGAGAGAGAGAAGACACACAACTAGCTTTATTCTTTATCCACTAACAACTGACGACTGTGTGCAGTGATAAATGGTCGTGAGACAATAGACGATTAATACGACAACACAACGAAAAATAAGCGCGCATGCGAGCTTATTAGAGGAATTCGGTAGTTTATTAATACTTAGAAATGTGAATGTACATTCTAGTTTAGCTCAAAAAAGTGAAAGAAAAATTACTTTGTTTAGTGTCGAAAGCGTTGAAAATTGGCGACAGTTACTTTTCTGCAAACACAAATAGCAGAAGTTAACCAAAGAAGCTAAAGTCCCAATAAGCTTTTTTTTGTTGGCTCTTTGATATGTGGGTGTGCTTTGCTGGTATTCACCAATAGCAGTCAAAATAATTTGATGCAGGAGACCGCCTAGATTACTGTCCATTGCATCCTTTTCACTCAGCACTGAGTCATCCAATTGAGAACAAGATTTAAGAATAAATCGCTGAATTAAAAAAAACTAGTCAAATAATTTATTTTGGTTTGTAATACCATGATTAGCTCAATACATTCCGGATTGCAAGCCTACAAATCAATGATTTTTTATGAACCCAAAAAGACAAATTACCATTTTCTGCAACATCTCCCAAGCTTGATCCCAGCTCACATTGTCAAATAATGGAGCTTAAAGCTTTCAAAGTTATAGCTACTTGTCAAAAAAATGGCACCGGTGCCCAATAAGTAAAAAGCTCATCTAACCCGTAAATTTTTTTCCGGCAGTAAATTTAAATTTTTAATTAAAATACTAAATTACCCCACTTAATTACTGTCTTTTACCAGTAAATTTATTTTTTTCACAAGTTATTTTTTTCACCGGTTAGTTCAAATTTACCGATGAATCGCGGCATTCCAATATAAATTTAAAATTACTGACGAAATAAGTAATTTATGAGTGAAATTAAGACTTTTGAGGGCGCATTTTAGTTACAGCCGTAAATAAAATCTTGGCGCCGTGTCTATGAAATGTAGTTGACATAAGTCTTTTTTGTTTAATCAAACAGTGATTAATGTCACTTCTGTGACCAAAAGTATATACTCCATAAATTGGAATAAGCAAACCTACATTCTTTAGGCGTTTTTGTTCGTCTGTGCAGTTGTAGTGAAACAAATGATTTTCGACGAGGATCTTTTTCCTTGACCGACAAGCTGTCAAGCTAGACTTTTCAATGTTAACATTTCAAAATTTGACTAAAACTCCAAATTTACCATAGACACAGTGCTGACTGAAGGGGCAGTTGAGTTGCGGGGTGACAAAGGCGCTTTAGATTTTTGATTATTGAATTGGATTCTATCAGACTGCCAAAGTTGGATGGCAGGAACAGCAGGGATTCTATGCACAATCTCCATTTTAACAATAATATCAACATAAAACGGTCAAATACTACCTGCATCTGCGTGAACTTTTTTGGAGTGTTTGGAAGGGTGGATTAATGCTGCCGTCCTGACCACCTAAACCTCATCACTAATAGAATTCAAAAAAGTAACTCTAACTCTACTCTTTCATGAGTGCTCGGCTGACTCACACTCAAAGAGTCTTCATTGGCACCTGGCACACCCAAACTGGCAGCAGTGACAGGAGGAGCACAGGCTGCTTGGAACATGTTCTCTACACACGTCTCTTGAAGTTTATCAATTTCTGGAGCTAGGTCCAGTGGACATATGCCTCTGGTATTCTTTTGCCTGATCCTAAAGGTACAAGAAGTTAAAGGTACAGTTATAGCCTAGATTTGTTAAGCTACCTAGCACCAAAGAGTATGAGCATGTGCAATGTTGCCCAGCTCAGTGGAGATTCTCGAACAGCCAGCATTACTTAAATATAAATTTGCTAAAAGCACAGCTAAATCTTAAACTTACGAGGACTGTTCCCATCCTGATGTTTAAATAAAATAAGAAAAGCTTTTAAATAGTGCCCCTATTGTTCAATCCTGCCCGTTTTTTAATAGTCCCAATGTTGTTTTCCTTGTTTGTGCTTAGACGCAGGGTCCATGACAAGGATGCGTAGAAACTAGAAAAATATCGAAACGAAAATCGAAACTTATAGGTTTTCAAAGTCAAAAATCTGAAGAGAAAAAGTACTGATGATCGAAATCCGAAAAAAGTGGGAAAAAGTCGTTCCAAATATTTTTTTTTTCAAAAGTCGTAAATTGAAGGGTACGTGACATTTCACTCTCTGGGACACTTCACTCTCCAGGATAATTTATAGGGTACGTGACGGTATATGGTCTAGTACCTGCTCTAATCGGTGTCTACCTCTAAGATCCAAAATTTTGAAATTTATTATTAATTATTAATATATTTTCGGGTCTTTTGAGATTTATCGACATAAGATCATTCGAGGTCAAGACCAGCACACTCCACATTGCAAATAATAGAAATTAAACAAATCGTTGGCCCTTGAAAGGTTGATACTGATGCATCTACTCAGATTGTTACATATGATTATTACGATTAGGTCACAAAGTGCGCGCGTAGCTTAGAGGGTTCGAAACCTACATTACAACATTACAACACAGATGATCTGGTTCACCTTCCAATATGGTCTGATTCACTTCAAAAAATGGTCTAATATACCAGATCTGATATACCACATCCTGCGTACTTTCACCTGAGTAGCCCCACCTGAGTTACATTGTTTGAATATCGCGACCTGATCATCACTTTAAGTAGTTCAACACAGTGGTACTACTGCATGGCTACTACTATCTGAGTACTACTACATAAGCAGTTCTACCTGAGTACCGATACCTGGGCAATATCTTGGCACTGGTTTTCTATGGAACATATAAAATTTTAAAACTCGGGTTCCTGCATATTTTTAAACACAACTGTTGCTTGATTTTCATTTTGAATTTTCTTAATGATTTCAAGAGTGAAAGGTCCCAGAGAGTGAAGTGTCCCTGAGAGTAAAATGTCCGGAGAGTGAAATGTCGCAGAGAGTGAAATGTCCGTGTCCCTAAATTGAAAGGGCTATAATAGTTTATGTGGCCGTAGTATAGTATAGCAACTCCTCACAAGAAGTTGTTTAAACTACTTTTCGTTGGAACCAATCACTCGAAAGTGACTCTGGATGCATAAAATGTATGCATACCAGAATTTATTTATGCGGTAGGTCCTAGTTATCAAAACTGTGTTCAAATCATGTCTTTGGGGTATACGAGTATCGTCTTAGGTTGAATTACATTGGTCCCCCAATGCAAAAAGTCAAAATTTAGTCAAAAAAATTTTCGGAAAGTGTCGTCCCTCACCTAGAAACATGTTTTCTACACGTTTTAGGTCCAAAAACACATAAAAGTAGTTAAAACTACGTTTCGCGAGAAGTTGCTATACTATACTTTAGCCGTTTCCGCCTCTGAATCTATAGTTTCTTGCACTAAATAAATTATTTTTGGTACTAAATTTTTTTGTAAGTCGTCCATAGAAGATTAGTGAAACATTTTATTTATAGTTTAGCATAGCTCAAACAATACGACAAAGTAAGAATGCAAGACGCAAGCGTGTTCCCCGAACTACAAAAAGTAAGAAAACCATGTTTGAGTCCATATTAACGCATGCTGGCATACGTTGGCTGGCATACCCCTGCGTCTAAGCTATTAAAAACAAAAGGGAGCCCCAAAGCCAAAATGGGCTGGATTTTTCAATAGGGCCAAAATATCAATAGTGGTGGTGTTACCTCATCTGTCGCATTTACATCTGCCCCATAATTCACCAGCAAAGTTATCATTTCAGGACTTTGTGCTTGAATCTGAAGTTTTTTTCAACTTTTTTATTTAATTTATTTTTTATTTTTTACCGCGACAGCCAATGGACTGTGGTCAATGATAGAGATGATTCTAAGATGGGAGCAAATACCACATCTATAAACGTTAGCTATTTTTTATTTTATTGAGCAGGAAACTTTTCGGTACATTTCAGGCTGGGAAGAATGATTTCTATAAACAAGCATTCTTGTGCAAACTATTAAAAAGACGGCGCTACTATAGAATACCCCCCCCCCCAAAATCCGACCTTATAAAATCGCTGTAACTACCCTTGCAAACAACAAGTTTAGGCTTAGCCCTTAGGCTTGGGGGTAGGCCAGCGTACGGAAGTTGTGACTAATGAAGAGTTTGCGCACATTTTCCGGGGTCTGGGACATATATTTGGGTACTTTTTACTTAAGTTTTAAAAGGTCGGATTTTTGGGGGGGGGGTATTCTATAGTAGGGTCAAAAAGACTAACAAACCTTGGTATCACTGAAGACAACGGAATGTTGCCAGAAGTAATGCAAGCACCTTTGCATTGACAAGCGGCCACCTGATTAGGGTCATACCCTGATTTGAGCAATAATTCTACGATGCTTCGTTGCTTGTGTGCAACAGCCATGTGCTAAAAATAATACTAACAGACATTTTACTTGAAATTATAAAGAAAATTTTTACCAGAGTGTTAGCTAAAGCACAGTTAGATCTTCCACCTGAATAGGTGGAGGCACTCGAAGCATTAGACCTTCGATGAGTTGTGCCAGCCCCGTGGCGTCGTTGAGCCAAATCTATAGGGAAAATATATAGTGAAAGTTTTGCAAAATGGCGTGCACCAAATTCAAATTTTTCTTATACTGCATTAAGGTTCTTGAATTTTTTTGCTTTTCAAAGATTTATCAAAACCGAGAAATTTCCCAGATTGATGAATAATTATTAAGATTTCACGCCAAAATCTTCTTTTCAGTGTTTGAAACTCAACAAGCACTGGATAAAATGGCAATTTTGACAAAAAAACTAAAAATGTTTTTTTTTAAATTTTGAGTCAGGAACACTGCTGTCTGTCTAAAAAGTGTTTCTTTTTCAAATTTCGGACAATTGTTCGACTACCCGGACAATTATACAACTCTATCTATAACCATGTTTAATGTCACTGGCTTCGGTCATTATTTCACCCATAATATGGTCAAGGCACCCACCCACTGCCTTAAAATACAAGGAAGGACAAAAGCTAAAACTAAATTACCAGTAAACGTGTTTGTGCTGCCTATGCTTGGAGAAGAAGAAAGAATCTTGTTTGTTGAGTGTGTGAGAAGTAGTCGATCCACTAGTTGGACGTCATCCAGATGTATAGCCTGAATACATGTAAAAACTTGACCATTGAAGCTAGTTAGTGGATTTGGTAGATTTTTGGTCATTTATAGCTACTGCTCAAAGCTGTCACAAACATAACTGCTGAATTAATTTGCAGGAGCAGCAGTAATAACGACATAATGTATATCATGAACATATAAACAAGCAACAATGCTAATGAACAAGTCAAAATCCTTTGTTGCCTACAAATACGAGCTTAGTTAGTCATAAAAAGGGAAAGATATTTATTACAAGCTAGCATGGCACACTCTAGCTGTCAACAACTACAAGGCCAATAAACGCGAATTCGGCCATTAACTGGATGTCATCCCGACTGAAAGGTCACTATTTGACCAAAAAAGAAGACATATCATGGAGTTTAAAATTTTATTTTCTGACTCGAAATTTTGATCCAAATTCGTAAAAAAAGTGTAAAAATCCCTAAATCATGTAATCTAATGTTATGTAGTTACCGTATTCACTCTTTTAATCGCCCATGGGCGTTTATTTTTCAACCCTTAAAAAATCGGAAAAAAATATTTCGATTTAGAGATTTAAAAAGTGGAATCAGGTAAACTCGTGGTAACTAATGTCGCGATCGCGAATGGGCCAGCGGCATTGAAAGAAACAAAGTGTTGCATGTTACTAATTTTTGCTTTCTAAAGCTGCAATTGTTAAACTTCTTGACCTGTTTGGCACCACTTTTGGGTTCGGTTTTTACTATTTGGACTTTTTTGGCTGTTTTTCAAATTTTAACTTACTAAAAAAGTTTTATGGCTATCAATGTCGGCTGTTTCACAGATGCATATTAGCTGCTTTGGCTGCCCCTCTACTCTTCTTTGTTAGGAAGTGCGCCTGCTAATGTTTCGTAAACAAAAAATAAAACACTCTATTAAAAATAACAAGGGTGATTCACAGTGATACAGCAGCACAAAAAGACTTTCACAACCAGCCTGCTTTTTAAGTCCAAACGCCAGCCCCTTTTTGCGATAGCTAAGATCTGGAAGAGTAAAGTCAGTCTGGTTTTTTTTCCCTTTTTTTGGTTTGGCTGGATTTTTTGGAGTACTCTGAAGATAATTTTTTAGGCTGCAAAGGGCGGCTTCCAGAAACCACGGCCAGTTTTTTTGTGGCGAATCCTAGAACCTCAACCCCGTTAAGTTTATCCCCATCTTGATCAAGGCTTCCGTTTTTTGTTGTGTTGTTTCTCACCTAGTCTACCCTCACTTTCTGTCCTTTTTGCCACTTGGTGGCGAATTTGAATTTTGTTGAAAATTTCAGTTTTCTTTGAAATTAAATAAATTGTTGGCAAAGGCGAAGGGGAACAGTCACACCAAAACTCAAACCTTCCAAACTCGAACCTCGACTTGTCGGCCACTCTACAAAGAGTTCGAGACCTCACATAAAAATCTAGAAAAAGGCTGAGGCGCTTTTTTCTACAACTAAGAAAACGCAAAAAACAGATTTGCAAAATAATTTTTTTAAACTGAGATATAGGTCCTTAAGGTTGGGCGTTTATTAGAGTGAATACGGTAAATATTATTTTTAACGAAAAAAAATAAGTTTCTGGGTATTTTCCGTACAAAAAATTGAAATGTTATTTATTTAATTGTTTTTGATAATTTCTTGTAAAAAAGCAAATGAACATAACAATTTTCAGGTAAATATGTCTGAGTCGTCGAACAAATAAATTTCCGGAAAATTTCCATCTTACTTATTGGAAAATTGGCAATTGGTACATTTTGCAATGCTTTTGAATTTTGCTTTGTTTGCTGTTCAGGACACAAGAAAATTCTGGTTCTATTCTAGAATCGGGTGCCAAAAACAGCTTGGTCCGCCTGATTTTTGGCACCCGATTCTAGAATAGAACAAAAATTTCTATTTCGCTGAACTCACAAAAAATAGACCAGAGAGATTTTTTAGCGTTTTGGGAAGTTCCCGGAAAGTTTCCAGTAAATAATTTTCTTAATTTTTTACATATCCTGTTGGCACCAAATTGTTCACTAATTTTACTGCTTATAGTTTGGATGGTGAATTGCCTACGGGTCATTTACAAATTTACAAAATATTAAGTGAAAACACAATGCGAAAAAGCACAATGTCGATACTGAAGATTATTTTAGAGATGCGTAAATTAATAAATGTTTAAAATTTAATGTTCTATGTGATTAAAAAATAAACGCAAAAAACCATCCGTGAAAGAAGAAAATGAAAACACGTCGTTTAGTTTTTCTAACTCAAAGTCAAGAAGCAAAATATGTCACCATGACTAGAAAGAACAGCTAAATGAAATTTCATCTTGTCAAACGCTTGTTTAATTTGCATTTTCAAATACCTAGTTCTAAGCGAAAAAATGCTTTTCAGATAATTAAAAGGCTTATTCTCTGTTGAAAAATTGCCCCTGGAATCAACTCACATCTAGGAGCATTTCTGTCAGGTTTTGGTTGACAGATGGTTTTCTCTCCTCTGTCCTGGTCAGTATGCGCTGGGCAGCTGTAAATGTGAAGCACCTTCCGGATTCTGTAGGTGTTCCGACCACACTGCTACCTGCACTGCTCTCCCTAAATCCAACAAGATAGTCAGTAAAAACAGTGAAATGACGGTGATGACCCGTGTAACGACGTCCACTTTGTCCGGACTGCTGTCTTTGGAGTCTTTGACGCAGCCGCTTAGCTGTGCACAACGAAGACTCATGGTTGGACAGCTCAGTAGAGTAGCCAAATGTGTAGCTAAAAAGTGGGGTTACTTATTTACAAAGACCAGTTAATATTAAAAATGACCGATCAGCAGTTTCAGTAGAGCTCTCTCTTGTGGTGCTCATTTGTCTGCGGCTGAAAAGTTGAGCTAATAAAAATTGGCATAGCAATAATCGATTTTTTAATTAAAAAAGCAATGTCGTAGGAGTCACATTATCTATGTAATCGGTGGTGCACAAACATTTACATAAATAATTGAGATTGGCTCACAGGAGAAGAGATTAGAAGGCAGCCGAGAAAAGAGACTTGATGTCAATTAATGTTCGTGTGGCTTTGAAATGCGACAAAAAGTGCAATTAAAAATTAAAAGCACGGACAGTAAGAAATACATAGCTTTTCTCAATCAATTTCAATACAAGATCCTCACTACAATGTAGAGGGTTATTCAAGGAATTCGAACACTTTAAAACAGCCATAGCTTTCTGTATAGGTCGGTTTTTTAAATCTGTTCATATAATTCCACTCGTTTTTGATGAAAACTTTTTCGGAATATAAAGTCAAAAAAATCGATTTTCGCTTGGCCCCGCGTCCAGAGGCAGTACACAGACCAGCACCGAAACTACAGAGGGGCCAAGCAAAAATCGAGTTTTTGACTTTATATACCAAAAAAATTGTCATCGAAGACTGAATAAAACTTTAAAAAGATTTTCAAAAAAACGACCCTTACAGAAAGTTATGGCTGTTTAAAAGTGTTAGAATTTCTTAAATAACCCCGTATTAGCTTCAAAGAGTCATAACTTCCTTGTAACTCAGGGTTTTTATCTCCAAAAACTAGAATATAGACATTTTCGGCGCTAGTAGCAAATACCCCCCCCCCCCCAACAATTTTTTTTTTCAAAATCAGGTTTTAACCATTTCTAAGTAATTCTTATGCGCTGAAAACG
This sequence comes from Ditylenchus dipsaci, assembly GCA_004194705.1. Lineage (NCBI taxonomy): Eukaryota > Metazoa > Nematoda > Chromadorea > Rhabditida > Anguinidae > Ditylenchus > Ditylenchus dipsaci. Next base: position 65,703 of record SADC01000868.1, on the reverse strand, counting down.
ATAAAAAAGGTGTTTTCGGGCATTTTCTGACCTAAAAAGTTGATTGTTGGAAAAAAATTTTTTGACCGAAATTCGACTTTTTGCCTTGGGGACCAAGGAAAACCACCTGAAAATGATACCTAGAGTCCTAAAAGATGGAATTTGAACATAGTTTTGTTAGCTGGGGCCTACCGCATAAAGAAACTCTGGTATGCATGTTTTTTTCATGCATCCAGAGTCACTTTCGAGTGATTTGTGTCTAAGGTATGTGGGTATGCGCATCTCAACCCCAAGCAACCAAGCCCAATGCGCCCCCGAAGGGGTCGCAGGGGCTTGGTTGGTTAGAGGTGCGCGCACCCACATACCTTAGACATAATTTCGAGCGGGACTCTTGATCATAAAATGCATGTGGAGACTCTTTTTGCCTAGCTCCAGTGACAAAACGAGGTAGAATACCTTGGTCCCCAAGGCAAAAAGTCGAATTTCGGTCAAAAATTTTTTTTTCAAAAATCAACTTTTTAGGTCAGAAAATGCCTGAAAACACCTTTTTTATCGTTTTCAGCGCATAAGAATTACTTAGAAATGGTTGAAACCTGATTTTGAAAAAAAAATTTGTTGGGGGGGGGGTGTATTCGCTACTAGGGTCACATTTTCTCTAAAATCAGACGTTTCCTTAATCTTTAAATACAATATATATCAATATTGATAAAAAAAATATAGTTGTGAAATCGCCGGTCATTTATAATTAGGTCATTTAACCGGTCAAAATGACCAAATTCTAGTGAAATTGACCTAATGCCCGGTTATTTGACAGGTCAAATGACCGAGAACCCGTTCAATTCCACAACCCTAATAAAAAAATCAGTTTTAGGTGGTTTATGGACATCAAATTAGGACAAATCTGAAAAATCAGGACACGTATCAATCATGTTGCAACTCGATTACCGCAAATATACTATCAATCATGCAACTCGCTGGTTCAACAACGTGTTTTTTGGTTTCTAACTTTTTTCTAGAAAATCAACACCTTTTTGCAAATTTTTGTAATTTTTTTGAAAACTGGTTAGAGAACATGATATTAACTGCTAACTTATGCTGCCTCAAGCTGCTGAGATGTCATATTTCCGGAAAGGTTTCCTATTAAGTACTTTGGTATTCTAAAAGGTGTCAGATTTACAACAAAGGGTGCCAGATTTCCTATAAAATTAAAACAAAAAAGGTGACAGTTCTACAATAAAAATGACAGAACTTCTAAAGTAACTTCTAACTCTGTATTGTTTTATCCAAACTTTATCCAAAGTTTCTTCCAATTCAATAAAATAATAAACAACCCCAAAATCTTATTTCATCCTACTTAGTTTAATACACAAAAAAGTTCTGTAAATTTTGTAGCAAAAAGTAAAAGGCCGTTGTCATTAACCACAAGACATTATAGTAAGGCAATTAATTTGGATTTGCACACAAATGAAAATACATGTTTTCAGGGTGTTGAGAAATTAAAGTGTTGTTTAGCATTAATCTCCTTTCTGCCGAATCAGGATGGCTTGCGGGAAAGAAGCCAGCCGCAGCAGTCTAAGCACTTCCTTTCTCTTTGAGGCCTTAAAGGAATCACTCCCTTAACAAGAATAATCCGGCGACGGTTGTCATAGTAAGAAGAAAATTGGCAGAGGAGCAAGCGTACGAAATTAGAGGAGGATAACAAAACAAATTTGTAGCCGGAAAACATCTTAATTTGTCCATTATTGAAAAGTAATTCGAGCGTGGATGTGGTAAGTACATCATAACAGAAAAAAAATGGCATTAAATAAGTGCTCAACTGGTTGTAAATTGAATTAAATACGGACTAAATGAACGAGGTATTACTATAAGAGAGCGCTGCAACAAATATTAATCTTTGATTGGTTAAAAAAAATGAAAAGTCTCAAGAAAAAATAGTGACTCTCAAGGATTGTGAATAAGAAACACAGTCGACTCTCGACTTAGTGTTGGTTGATTGACAACATGGCGTCGTAAATCTGGCGCCTCATTATTGAATTTGAATTTTCTACCTTATTTTTAACATAACTTGATTTTTATTTTTACACCATTATGTAGCCCCGAATCTCAGCTTGCTGATGAGAATAACACTTAAGTATATAATTTCAAAAATTACTAGATTCACGTATTTAGATTGACCAATCTGAGCCAAAAACTTACTTTCTTGTAATACGTAAATCTTTGAATTTTCGAAATTATACGCCTGAAGTGTTATAACCAGTGTTGTTTCAGCGCCGAGCGCCTCCATTGAAAAGTTTTGCCACAGCGCCGGGTTGATAATTTTGTTTTTGCTGAAAAAATCTGTATTTTTATTTACAGTTTTTTTATACTGTTTTAACGTTTTATAGTTGTTACAGTAAATTAAACCCTGTAAATTCGATATTACAGTAAATCCAAGGACCATTACATAATGGTTTTTGAAAGTGTGCGTAAAATAAAATGTTAGTTCGAACGAAAATCTAAATTTTTTGAATAGACAATAAATTTATTCTGTAAAAAGGAATTTGTTTCGGACTTTATTCCTCAGAAATTTCAACTAGGGCGAAACTACCTCATGGAGCTTGGTACCTTCAGCATATTGAATGTTACCAATCATTTTGAAGAAGGTTTAGTGGGTACAAGAGATGTAAATTTGACTAAATATTTGCATGCATTCGAAGAACTTTCAAGGTAAGTCTTACACTTGGCTTGAATATTTAAAAAATTGATTTTCAGGCTTTTTTCTATGCTAGGCGTCGTATTCAGTTTTGTCGAGAGTGATGTGACCGAAAAAAGAAAAATTTTACAGAATTTATTACTGCAAAATCCAGAAAATTATTCCACAATTGAAAACATGTTGCTATATGAATGTTTTGACTCCAATGAAACTGGTCAAAACCAATCGAAAAAGGCTGAACCGATCGATAATGGATCCAGAACCTTACTAAGTCAGTAAATAGCATTTTTGCAAAAGATTGTTTTTATAAAACTTTTTAGGGCTACATCGTGCCAACAAGTTTTTGTCACAATTTGTAACGAGTCTGCGTGAAGATTCTTCTGATAAATCTGCTTCAGAGCTTTTTCGATCAGCATATCAAGAAACTTTGGCCGACCATCATACTTGGCTCGTAAACAATTATATTTTCATTGTTTGCTAAAACCATTTTTATATCATTTAGATTAGAAAATCTGTCAGTTTGGGTAGGCTGCTTAAAATAATTTATGGTTAAATTTTAATGTTTTTTAATTGATTATTAATTCAGTTTCTCATACTATACCAAATAAGAACCAACTATTGTCAATAATTTTTAACAAGACTGAAGAGGATCTTAATCAAGAAGAAGTAGACAACTATTCAAAAAAGTTTTTAAACTCAATGAACGAGGTTTATCTATCGATTGTTACAGTCAATGATCCTGAATACAAATTTTTCAGGTGTATGACAGAGTTCAAAGCTTGTATGAAGAAAAAGATTTGCTCAACCTACCTTGACAGTACCTTAATTTACAAGATGGCGTAGAATAAACTGCCTTTTTTGACACTTGTAGGGCCGAGCGGCGGTCAATACCTCGTTGAACTCAGAACTTTACGTAGATCATTTTTCAACAAAAAAATGTACGGGTGTTTGGACGAGTTAAGTTACTCACAAATCGGTGAATGAACGACCATTTCAAAGAAAGTAAAAACAGTAGTATTTAATTTTGATTTGCAAAGTCAAGATAAATCACCACTTTTTAGTTAGGGTAGGGATTTTCAAAATGTTCTATCTTGACTTTCTACGAGCCATAACTTTGTGTAGAGATGACGTATAGCTGAATAGTTGAATGGGAAAGAACGACCATAATCTGACGGTTATTTTAAAACTGATTACAGCAATATTTTATCATCAAATTGAGACGAAATGGGCGAATTAAACAAAATAGGCAAAACAAAAAGTTTTCGGCGCTACCGGAGTATACCCCCTCAAATGAATTTTTTTTAAAGTGTTTCCAAACACCCTATATCGACCTAAAATTGCCTCAGGAGTTCAAAAAAGACATTATTTTTGAGTTCTGGTCAATAAAAAATTAGTATTGGACATTTTTAAATTTCGACCATTTGCCTGTTTTGGCATGTTTTGGTCACTGGAGCTGGGCAAAAAGAGCTCTAAATGCATTTTTATTCAAGAGTCATGCTCGGAATTATGTCTAAGGTAAGTGAGTGCGCGCATCTCTAACCAACCAAGCCCCTTGCGCCTCCTTCGGGGGCGCAGGGGATTGGTTGCTTGGGTTGAGATGCGCACACCCACATACCTTAGACGCAAATCACTCGAAAGTCACACTGGATGCAAAAAAATGTATGCATACCAGAGTTTTTTATGCGGTAGGCCCCAGTCAACAAAAGCATGTTTAAAACCCCTGCTATTTAACAAAAAAATTGCGAAAAAATCAGCTTGGGGAACAAGGCAAAATTTTTGAAAATTTTTTCACAAAAAAAAAATTTTTTCGTGAAAATGATCTGAAAGTGCTTATAAACACTTTTTGAGACTTTTGAGAAAAAAAATTCGAAAAAAATCAACAGGGGAACCAAGGCATCTTTTTTTCAGAGATGCGAATGCATATAGAGCCGAAATTTTTAAAAAGATTATAAGTCTAATGTAGAGACACAAAAAACAGTCAAAATGGTCAACTATGTTTTTTGTCTTGAAAGAAAAATCGAAATTTGAATTTTTTCAAATCTGAATTTGACGCTTGACACGGCGTGATCCTGTATAACGAAAAAAGCCAACGAAAAATTTAATTTAACAACTCCCTATGGCCGGACCCAAGAGAGGCAGTAAAATCGAATTTTACGCTGGCGAGTTTTTTAGCGTTAGCGAGTTTTCGTGTTGGCGAGTATTTCGCGTTTGCGAGTTATGGCGTTAGCTAGTCGGTTTCGTCCCAAATTTTTGGGTATTATTTTCCATGTTTGATTTTGTGCTGTATATATTTTGCTCAAAAATTAAGTGGCTGTATAACAATTCGTAAAGTCGTTTTTCGAAAAAGTATATTCCGAAATGCGTTTAAATTGTAAAAAAGAATTTTTGAAAATTTCCATGATCGGCAGCTGTGTATATTAGAAAATTGCGTTTCGGAAATGGTATTTGTCTCAAAATGCCATTTAGAAAATGGTAGATTCCTAAAGCCCTCGGTTTAAACTGAGGGCTGAAAAAAAGGAACAAAAGAGAGAAGATACCTAAGGCCAAAGCGAGGGATGACAGAAAATGGTATTATTCGCGAAAAAAACATTTATAAAGGTTGCAGTTCAGAATCCCCCCCACGGGACTGATCAGGTGGAGGAGATAACTTCATATTCGTGTTTCTCGACCCCGATTTCATGAGAAAGCCGGCTGTTTTTTTTTGGTTCTGAGAAAAAAAATTTTTCGAACCACAGGGGGGTATCATGGTTTTTTAGTCAAAATTTGAAAAATTTAAATTGACGCCTTTTGAATTTAAAAGGGAATAAGGGCTGTATTGGGAGGGGAAGGGAATAAAAGGGGCCACTTTTATGGCAGAACATTTTAAATTTGAATATCTATATTCTTCGACTGCCTCACCATGTTTTTCAACTGGGCCGTGGCAAAAAAAGACTCTACCGTATTCTCTCTAATAGGCCGACATGTCGGTTTATTTTTCAACCCTTCAAAAATCGTGAAAATTTTGGGTCGAACTCGACATTTTCGGGTGAAAATCCAAATTGAAAAAGCGGAATCGATAGAGCTCGTGGGAACTAAGAAAACGCAATAAACAGCGATGTAATTTTTTTCTTCGGACTGAGATACGGTCCCTCAAAGTAGGGGGTGTCGGTTTATTAGAGGGTGTCGGCCTATTAGAGAGAATACGGTATATGCATTTTATGATCAAGTGTACTTCTCGGAATCATGTCTAAGGTAAGTGCGTGCGCGCATCTCTAACTCTCAAGCCCCCTGCGCCCTCTTCGGGGCGCAGGGGCTTGGAGTTGAGATGCGCACACCCACATACCTTAGACACAAATCACTCGAAAATGACTCTGGATGCATGAAAAAAACATGCATACCAGAGTTTATTTATGCGGTAGGCCCCAGTATTCAAAACTATGTTCAACATCTTCTTGTTAGTGGGCCCTGTGTGATCAGTGGCCCCTTTTATTCCCTTCCCCTCCAATACAGCCCTTATTCCCTTTAAAATCAAAAGGCGCCAATTCAAATTTTCGAAATTTTGACTAAAAAACCATGATACCCCCCTGTGGTTCGAAAAAAAATTTTTTTCTCAGAACCAAAAAAAAACAGCCGGCTTTCTCATGAAATCGGGGTCGAGAAACACGAATATGAAGTTATTTCCTCCACCTGATCAGTCCCCGTGGGGGGGGGGGGATTCTGAACTCAAGCCTTTATAAAATGGTAGTTTTTGCAAAATGTTTTGATATTTACTTACCGGCTACAGTAAATCACATGTTTCTTTGCCGAAAATACGATGTGATAGACGTGCATAGATGAGCAAATTTGCAGTAGAGAAACATCAGCAATCACAACCACAAGGAGTTCCATTTGGAAATGAAGTCAAAAATAAAGTATTTTCGCGAAAACTACCATTTTCAAAATGCTTTTTTGAGAATAATAACATTTCCCAAATGTCATTTCGAGACAAATATCATTTTAGAACTGCTTTTTCGCGAAAACTACCATTTCCGAAACACCAGTTTGCGAAAACTACCATTTTCAAATTGGACGATACGTAAAAATGCCACGTTCTGGAGAAAAAGTGCCACGTTTTGTGAAAAAGTGCCACGTTTTTTCGATTCTAGTCAAGAAGGCGAAAAAGTGCCACGTTTTAGTGAAAAAGTGCCACGTTTTAGTGAAAAAGTGTCACGTTTTAGTGAAAAACTGCCACGCTTTGTGAAAAAGTGCCACGTTTTGTGAAAATCTGCCACGTTTTAGGAAAATGTGCCACGTTTTGGAGAAAAAGTGCCACGTTTTTGTGAAAATCTGCCACGTTTTCTGACAATAAGGTTCTTAGATAAATCAATGATTTACACCTGAAATTTTGAAGATTACCATTAGCTTGCTATTGATATGTCCTTGGAAGCAAAGCGACCAATAAAACCAGGCATATCTGTGCAAAACTAGGCAAATTTGAAAAAAAACGTGGCACTTTTTCACTAAAACGTGGCACTTTTTCGCCTTCTTGACTAGAATCGAAAAAACGTGGCACTTTTTCAATAAAACGTGGCACTTTTTCTCCAGAACGTGGCATATTTCCGTTTTATCCTTTTCAAATTACCGTATTTCCTGTAATTTAGCCACCGGGGGCTAAATTTTTTGGATGCCCAAAAATCTTGAAATTGTTTATCAAAAATGGCTTTAAAGGGCCATGCCCATGCGTTTCAAAAAGTTAAGGCGGGGACCAGCAAATTTTTTCGAGCCGTTCCATTTTTCACTCGTTTTGCGTCAAATCTAATATTGATGACCCTATACTACTTTTAAAAACTAGGCAGAAAGCTTAAAAAATCTGAATGCGTATGCATGTAAAACTTGATCGAGAAAGAAAAAAAGTGCTGGTCCCGCCTTTTCTCCGTGTCGGGCACGGGCATGCCCCTTAACTCTGAAGTTCTAGTCAAAAAAGAGGGGGGGGGCTAAATTAGAGGGAGGGGCTAAATTAGTGGAAATACGGTACTTTTCTGCCAATACGAATCTTTTCGAGATAAACTGTTTTCTAAATTCCATAATACGAATATATATACAGTCAACTCCCGATTTAGTGTACACCGGATTTAGTGTACACCTCGGTTTAGTGTACACCTGGATTAAATCATTTTGGCCAACGGTTAATTAAAATGACTGGAATTAACCCTCGATTTAGTGTACAGTGTACACTCGATTCAGTGTACACCTGGAGCCGGTCCCCAGGGTGTACACTGAATCGGGAGTTGACTGTACAGCCAAATTAAGTCTACTGTTCATCAGGGCTGTAAAAACATCCGGAAGATACATCCGGATGTGGATGTATACATCCGAAACATCCACATCCGGCGGATGTGGATGTTGGATGTCAAAAATGTTTGGGTCGGATGTGGATGTGGATGTCAATAAACTTTCAGGTCGGATGTCAGCGGATGTTTTCATTGATTTTACATGGATTTTTCGGATGTTTCGGATGTCAAAAATTTCACATCCGGATGTCGGATGTGGATGTTGGATGTCGAAAATTTTCGGGTCGGATGTCGGATGTGGATGTCGAAATTTTTTTAGGCCGGATGTGGATGTGGATTTAGGATGTCAAAAATAAAAAATTACAGCCCTGCTGTTCATACATGGACGCGAACAATTATGCATTTCACTGTACTTATTGTGCCAAGTTTTTCTGTAAATAAAGATTTTCTTCTTTGTAACGACAGAAAGTTACAGGTTGTATAGAGCGCTGTGGATTACTTAATCGATTTCGCCGTCTGTCTGTTTGTCGATTCTCGATTCATTAAAGAATTTAAGATCAAACAATACAGAAAGAAACTATGACAGTTCAGTCAAGCTACGTGGAAGAGGGGCTATTGGTGAAAATTTATTGCCTGGTCTAGTAGATCCCTCAAACAAGTCAGTTTTTTTTTCAATAAACTCTGTTACCAATGAACATTTTTTAGGAAATATTGTGCTATATCCCATAAGGATATCATCTCGTTTGATGTGGAAAGTGGTAAGCGGCTCAAGCTTCTCAGACATTCAAAACAAGTTATTGGAATTCATTGGTCTCACGGAAATGTAAAATATTTGAAGCAGAACTGTTTCTATATTTATTTTTATTTCAGTTGCTTTCAATCACTTCGGGAGGAAAGCTAACTATATGGGACTTAGATTCTGGCGAAGAGAAAGGTTCCTCAAATGTGACTGTTTCCTGCTTGCTGCAATGGACCTACGAAGTCGAGGACAATATCTTTGTGCTCGGACAAATAGCAGGCTCTTCTGATCAAGAAATGAACGGGTTGTCAGATGAATCTAACTCGTCTACTTCATCTGGATCAGCGTCTTCTGTCTTATTTCAGCTGGTTGGCTTTGAAAGTGGTCGGAAGTCACAGACTACCAGTCTCAATAAAATCTTGGAATTTGAAGAATCTATACATCAAAAGAGTCATTTGGCAGTAAGCATGGACTTGGTGGCTTTGTGCAATGGTAAAGAAGTGAAGATAATTCCGTTCGATAGTTCTGCTCAGGTCAATGGGCCAACAAGTGCGTAGTATTCTCTTTTCGTTTTGAAATATAGTGATTAAAGTCTGCCAAAAAATTTTTAGGCTTTACACTTCGTACAAAATTCGACACAATCCAGGACAATAGTCTTATAGTTTTGATGGCATTCATCTTTCTGAAGACTCAGTTTTCGCATCTCTTAGCTTTGGAAGGATATATTTTTGGTAAATCGTTTCTTGCCAATTCCTGGTTTGAGGTATTACTGGTGTTTTAAATGAATTTTTGTAGGAGTCGAGTTAGGAAGGAGGGTTGGGTCATGCCAACAAGTCGTTCGTCAATGTCACTGGCTGCCACGTGGAATTTGCTGTGTCTGATCGGCGGACTATATTCACTGGCGACGGAGAATGTACTCTAGCAAAGGTGAACCATTTTTTTTCAAACTTAAATGAACAGACAGCCGGACATTTCCGGATAAAAATTGGTAATGTCGCTTGGACTAAAGATTTGTTAGCCCAATTTTTGACCATGCATGAAGCTGATTTTTTCAGTCTCATTTTCTCTATATAATGTTTACTGGTTTTGAAAAAAATCAGCTAGTCGCGTGGTCAAAAAGTGGGCTAACACAACTTTTATAAATTTTTTTGTCCTTAATAAACCATTATAGTAGAGGGGGACAAATGAAATAAGTATCGCTGGTTTTTCGATCATTTTGATTTAAAGAACTAACTTGAGGCCAAGTTAAACGGTCTCGGAGTGAGGGAGTTGGTTGAGTTGGTAGTTGCTAATTTAATTGAGCGTGTTGGGTTTCAATCTAAATTGTTTGAGGTGTTACGAAAACTAACATTTCCGGTTTTGCTAGTATTTTGAGCAGCCCACTCCTTATTTACAAGAACTACGGTAGTCTATCGTATGGCTTAAAAGATGGGTCGAGTCATATTTTCTAATCTGTCCAATGGAAACCATGCGGCTTTTTAAAGCTGTTGCAATTCTCCATATATAAATTTTAGTGGAATTTGGCAACCTCAGGAACTGGCAGGTGGTATCGTGCAGAATATTTGGATGTTGAATCTCCTGTAGAGGTGAGATTTTTCTATTGTTATAGGACACGATGAATTCTTGATGGAAGAAACGGAATGGAGACTTTCGCGCACACCTTTTGACATTTGTTTCTACCATGTTTTCTACCTATTTTTCTACCTTCTGAAGAGATACAGGGGGCAAGGCACTAGTACAGTCAGGTCTCGATTTAACATACCCCCGGGGACCGATATAACTGTAAGTTAAATCGAGGTGTATGTTGTATCGAGGTGTGTGGTGTATGTTTGAAACTTATTGGGTTGGGGGAGGTAGGTTTTTCACTTATTTAAAAATAGTGTTTTAACGACTCCTAAATAAGTTTTATATGCTCAAAACGATTTAAAAAAAAGTTATTTTCTAATATTTTTCCACACGAAATAAGGATTTTTTGAAATTTTTTTGACCAAAACTTGACTCGTTGCCTTGGGGTACCAAGGTAAACTACTTTATATAAGGGTATTCCACCGCGTTTTGGTAACTGGAGCTTGGCAAAAACAGTCTCTTTATGCATTTTTATTTAAGAGTCTTGCTCAGAATTGTGTCTATGGTAAGTGAGTGCGCGCATCTCTAGCCTACCAAGCCCCCTGCGCCCCCTCTGGGGGCGCAGGAGTTGAGATGCGCGCACCCACAAACCTTAGACACAAATCACTCGAAAGTGACTTTGGATGCATAATAATGTATGCATAACAGAGTTTCTATATGCGGTAGGTCCCAGTCAAAGAAAACTATGTTCAAATACTATCTTTTTGGGTTATCCAGGTACCCTTTCAGGTTGGATAGCCTTGTGGACCAAGGAAAAAACTTGGCCGAAAAAAATTTTTCAAAAAAAATTTATGAAAATGTCAGAAAATTACTTTTTTTACCGTTTTAAGCATGTAAAAATTATTTAGGAGTCGGTTAAACACTACTTTTAAATAATTGAAAAAAACGCTGACAAAAAAATGGAGAACCGATTGAAAAATAAACGGCTCAATAAATATTTATAGTTTTGAAATAAGAAAAAAAGTTTTTCCGTAGCATTTTATGGTTACTCGACTGTGAAAATGCCTGCCTTTGTAATGAAATGCCTGCTTTTGTAAAGAAATGTGATAATGTTTAGAATGTTCTCCTTAGCCGAGATGCCTCGATTCTAGTCTGCACTCTCTCTGACAATTCAGTACATTTGGTCAAAACAGCTACAATGACGATTATTTCACAACTGCAAGTTATGAATGTGCCAACAACTCCTTCTTTGCAATGGATGGGCTGGAATTGTTTGCTCTTTTATTTGATTAGTCATCAAGCAACTGTTAATTTTCGTTCCAGTGGATCCCGCGCAGCCGGATTATTTGGTTTCCAATGCTCGAATTGGTCATATCCAATGGGTTGACCCAGTCAAGTGGTTAACAATTTCATTGGTGAGTTTCTTTGATTAAATTTATTCAGCTCTGAAATGTAAATTCAGTTTGACGTTTCTGAAGAAAATCCTCAGCCGAAGGATCATTTCAATCTATCAAATAACTTGTGGCTGAACCCTTACTTGATATGTCTCTCCGTCTCACGATTCGCTACGTGCGAAATGCGTCGAAATATTCCAGACATGGTATGCGTATTGATTTTATTCTCATAAAGTAACCCAATTGGTTTTAGTCATACATGAAAATTTTCAAACGCATGAAGAAGGGTTCAGTAACCGACTTTAAGGTAATCTTTGCTTTAAAACTTTAGTGTCTTCACATTTCTGATTTTATAGCTAGAGGATTGCATCGTTTGTCAATGCAAAGTAGCCTTTTTGAGGTCAAGTGTGGATGACATCGTCAACCCAACGGTTGATGAAATTTCCGAGGAGGAGTTTTTGCGCATTGACGAACAAGGTAATTCCTGGAAAGGTTTTCTGTCGTAATATAACACCTAAACCGTACGCAGGAAAACTTGATTTGATTGCTGCTGACCCATTTCGGGCAGGAAAATGGAGAGTTGATGCGTATAGACGAGAAGTTAGTTGGCAACGCAGTGTTGTGAGGGATTGTTCAAGGATACGCGCCGGCTGTTTTGCCACAATTAATTCTTTATGTGGTCAAAATTTTGTGCTTTTGTGGAGGCTCTCAGATCTTAAAATTCTTACTCACATTGATTCAATCCGTGATAGCAATCAGGTATGCATTAGGTAACACTGTCAATATATGAAGGCTTGCTTGCAGGTTCAATGGACACCTCGACATGAAGCAACGGGTGCTGGTGCTTATTCTTCGATTTTGCTTATTGCTGGTGACTCCATGATCACTGCCTACAATATGGAAACAAATTCATTCATGTGGAAGATGGGCCAGAGTAACGGCTTAATGATATTTTCCAGCTTGTTCTCTTGTATCGCGTATGATTCTGTCCAAGGTAGGTTTTTTTGTCTTACTAATAGAATACTCAGCACTCATATTTAGTAATCCAATTCGATGCAGCTACCGGCAAAGAGATCGATTTGCATAAATTTAGTACGCCTCAGCAATTTGTTGTTGCAACTGGATTACATCCTAATCTCCGATTTACTGGTATTTCTGAAAAGGTATTTTTTATGTTAATAGACGCTTTTATTGTCTTGGTAGTCCCACCTGAGTTTTAAAGTTGCTTAAATGACGTATCTTTTTGTGGTGTAAAATCCGTAGTCGCTACTACACTTGGTCTTGTGAACTTTTTGGACTTTTTTAATATATCTGTTTTCAGGGTATACGGACGATCAAGATGGATATCCCAGAAAATGAAGTCTTTTGTGACGTGGCTGTAGAAAAGAAAAAGACACCATTTTCCGAACTCTTGGCGAAGAAGCCGCTAGGTAGTGAGTCCCAAACAGCGAAGTCTACTGCAAAGTTCGTTGAACTACAATCTGTGCCCTCTACGAAAAAGTTCTTCGACGGCCCAGCTCACAGTCTTGCTCCACTCACAGTCATTGCTCCTTTGTTCATAAGAAACTGTCTGATCAAAAGAAAACCGGTGGAGTAGTCTAACGCGCTATTCTGAATAGTTAGAGGTGATGCTGTATCTGTTGTTGAATTGTTATTGTTGTTAGAGTCTTGAAATAAAGAATACTTTTAACATTATTAAGTAATGAGTCATAGGGGAATGGTTTTTTTTTGTTGTTTGCGCTTGCGTCATCGTGCTAACTTTGATGTGAATGATGTATCATGCAAATGATGACTAACAGCTTTTACAGCTTTTAGGACTAACAGCATAACTAACAGCTTTTGCTTGTAATATAAGCCGTGCTATGTAATATCTAAATGGGTGAACTGTGCAAACAATCGCTTTCGCCCAAGTCTTTTGTGATTCTAGAAATTATATACTCTTCTCGACACTGAAAGAACATCCTACCTGCTTTCTTTTAAAAGTGTGAAAATTCCTATAAAATTGCGCAATTTATCGTGTTGATTTTAAACTACATTTACTCTGTGGAAAAGCTGAATATATATTTAGTAGCTGGATTATAATTAATGTCAGGTTATTTTCACAGACCACGTCCGGGTGGGGTTGGAGCTGAAATTTTAGATAAACAGGCGTAAGTAATATTTTTGAGTTGTGGCACACATTTGTCACTAAAAATGTTATTTTTGAAAAGTTTTGATTATAGAGAAAATTAAAACGAAATTACTAAACGTGACTTTTTCAATGAGAGAAAGAGAAAAAGTTTTTCAACGATAGAAAGTTATAAGCTAAGCTTAATAATTTCGTCTGAATTTTCTATATAATCAAAAATTTCTTTTTAATAACTATTGAGAATGGCAGTCATACTAAAAGACAGCGCAGATTCTCAGCTTTTTATGCACTATAAAATTTTTCCACGTGAATACGCAGTTTTGGTTTTTTATTGATTTGTAAAATAACCAATTTTTTGCGGTATTTTTTAAAATTGACCGAGTCCAATTTACAGAAGCACCTTTTTAGATTTTTTTGCGTATCTTGTTCAGCATTAAATTTGGTACGAGACGCACACTTTATTACGCACGGCCGTTTTAGTGTTAACGAGCATTTTTATCACTTTATGTGGTCAATAATTTTATTCTGGGTTCAGCGCTTAAACAACTTCTTAATGTATGTTGTAAAACAATTTAAAGGCTACACAACCTATTTTACTGAGAGAACTTTGAATATCTAAGCGTCTAGATATAGTCATTTGTAAAAAGTCAATTTCTCGAAAAATAGTCAAAAAAATCCTATTGCAAAAACTTGGATTCCAGTCATTTTTTCGATAAGTTGACGTTTTGTTTATTTAAAGGACCATGGTTTTTGCGCGCAGTGACTTGTGCAAAATTTGAATTGGCGGGGACACTTCTCTTTTGTCTCGCACTCAGGGTGGCCAGATGTCCTGCTTTAGCAGGAATTTCCTGCTTTTTGGTTTTGAAATCTGCTTTTTGACAGTGAAAAAGCAGGAATTTTATAGGAATTTTATGTTCATTCCTGCTTTTCGCAGATTTTTTGTTTCAAAATCCTACTTTTCGACATCAAAATCCTGCTTTGAAGATTTTGCATCTGGCCACCCTGCTCGCACTGTACTCTTTCAAGTTATGACGAATGACTCCAAAAAGTAAAGCTTGAGACGAAAGAGAAGTGTCCGCCGCCAATTCAAATTTGCAAATACCACTGATCGCAAAATCCATGGTCCTTTAACGCTCAGATTTTCAAGGATCAAATTGAATTCCCACACCTAAAGTCTGAAACCCACACCTTTTTAATTAATTCCCGCACCTTTTTTTTCTGAAATCGCTAATTTATGTTCGAAATTCTTTTCTGAGGTGTCCTACTATAGTAAATCGAGGTCGCTGAGCACGAATATGCCCTCAGAATTACATTGTTCTAATGTTCCAAATTATTTCGAGTTTGGCTGGATTGGTCAATCTACCCATTTGAATCGGTTTAACTGGCTGGATCGCACAATCTATCCATTTGAATCGATTGCAACTGGCTTCATTGGTCATTTCATCCACCTGAATCGCTTCAACTGGCTTGATTGAATTCATTCATCCAATTATGCCTCTACCATCTGGCATTCAATGGCCTTCTGACATTTATTCAATTGATCATTGTATCATTTGCCTTCACCTCTCCATCATCTAATTAATCGATCCATTTCCTTTCATCCACAGGCCTACAACCCTCTACAATCCAATGCTCAATCGTACACAACCCTCACAGTGCACTCTTCATTATTCAACTTCCAATCATCGTTGGGTCATTTCAATCTGAATTTATTTTATTTATTTATTTCATTTATTGTTTACGCAACAAGTGCGCGACGAAAACAAATACATATTTCGTTAAAAATAATTACAATACAAAAGCGTTTAGATCACATTCTTCGAGTTTTTTTCCTGAAAAGTATTATAGTAGGGGAAGCAACAATTTCAGCTGGAAGAGCATAATAAATTTTTGGTGTCCGAACAAAGAAAGAGTGGAATCGGAAATCTGATTTGGAAAACGGTACAATAGCTTTATGTTTTCGGAAGTTATAGGATGACTGAAAAGACGAAATATTTAGATTAATGTTGATTTTTTTCAAAATTATTTTGTGATAGAAAATAAGGTCAGCTATAAGTCGTCTTTTTTGAAGAGTTTCCATTTTGAATGATTTTAAGAGTTTTTCATAATCAGGTTTATCAGGATTAGAATTGTCACAATCATCAGGGCTCTACGATACAAGAAGTTGAAGGGGGAGTGTAGAAACAATGTTATTCTGAGGGCTTATTCGTGGTCAGTGACCTCGATTTACTATAGTAGGACACCTCAGAAAAGAATTTCGAACATAAATTAGCGATTTTAGAAAAAAAGGTATGGGAATTAAGTAAAAAGGTGTGGGAATTCAGTATGTTTAGCGCGAATTTGAAAAAAGTGTGGGATTTCAGACTTTAGGTGTGGTAGTTCACCTACAGCCGATTTTCAAAATTGGGCGCTAGTAGCGAATAACCACCCCCCCCCCCAAAATCCGACCTTTAAAAAATGCTGTAACTACCCTTGCAAACAACAAGTTTAGGTTCAGCTCTTAGACTTGGGGTAGGCCAGCCTACGGAAGTTGTGACTAATTAATAGTTTACGCACTTTTTCCGGGGTCTGGGACATAAATTTGGGTACTTTTTACTTAAGTAAAAAAGGTGAAAATCATTGGGGGGTATTCGCTACTAGGGTCCAAAATTGTTTCTGTAAATTTTTTTTTTGTAGCCCTTGAAGGCACACCCCCTAAAATTCAAAATCATAATCACTTTCGAAATTTTGCGCCAAATAAAAAAATCATTAAAATTGCGGTTTGTGACCATTACTCTTCTGTCACACTTCTTCAGTTGAATTCCTTGATTTTTTGTGAAAGTTTTCGTGTGTTTTTGTCAAGAATGAATGTGAAGCAAAACTTTTTGAAGTAGTATGAATAAATTATTTTGTGTTTTCTCCTCCTTTGTCCTTCTTCACTCTTATTTCTGCTTCTTCTAAGATATGGCCAGCGCAAATACAACAAAATCAGTAAATCAATGATAAGAGGAGCGAAAAAAAAACAAAGCTGTATTTTCAAAATTTGGCTATTGCTGAAAACTCAAAAATTTACCAATCGCAACGATTTTTTGACCACATTTTTGTAATAAAACCAGTGGTTTTACACTTATCTAGACACTTCAGAAAAAACCAAAAAAAAAAAATCGAAAAAAATAAACTCGGGCAAAAATGGGTTAACATTAAATTATGAAGGGATTAAAATCATAAACACCAAATTCAGACTGTAAAGATATATCACGTAGATATCCATTTTCTTCATCCTGTCCTACGTCGGCTTCTTCAGTGGCAGTGACCTGTTGCATCGCATACCGCGCTTCCATAAGATCGAATCACGTGAAAAGGCTATAGCGACAAAAAAAATTGAAATTCTTGGCGTTTTGTTTATCTTAAAGCAATTATGATTTTGAGTTTTGAGGGTTGTGAAGGAGGGGAACATTTTCTGGCCCGAATGGTTCGAATCACACTACGAGGATACATATTTTTTTAGACTGCTTCTTATTGTTTTTTCTTCTTTTCCTCTTAATTGCATTCCGTCTTTCAGTTTTGGAAAAGAGAAATTAGTAGCCAAGTAGATCAGTAAAACAAGGAAATTACGGATAACACGCCCGTATTGCTAGCAGGAGTTTCGCGATTATAAAAGCTATTGCGCGATACTTAGAGTGTCGTAAATTTCAGATGTCCTTCCAGCCAACACTCAAAAGAAAAAAAATACTTGCTTTTGAAGGATCTCCAACAAATATCTTTGCAAAAACGCGCCTATTTAAAAAATTTCAATGTAAAAATTCGGGGAGAGGATGATTCGCCGTCCCGATATTCGACCCTTTTTATTTACAAGGTATATACTATTGGGTTCAGAATGAACAGCTCTTTCATGCTGGAGAAAATATTCTGCAAATGACAGTAAAAAGTTCAATATGTAGGCCTTTAAACAAGAAAAAAAAGTTTCCCAAATAATTTCTTTGCCCTAAAAAGACCTCTACACGAGATATACGGGCCCTCAAATAAAAAATATTTGTTTTATTTGAAAGAGCATTCAATTTTACGTCGAAAAGTGCAAAAATAAATCGAAAAAACTGACTCTCTCAGGACTGGTGGCCAAATGAAATTAAGTGGTGGCTGTGAAATTTTTATATTTTGAGAAGTTTCTCAAGAAAAATGTTTTTTAATTGACTATATGCCAATCCTGAGGCCAGATTCGTGCTCAGCATGGTTGATTTACCTGTTAAAGTGTAATCAGAAAAAAGAAATGAGAAAATATAATAATCAATCTCCATCTAAAAACATGCTTTTTATGTTTTGGCACACGTTGCGTGTGAAAAAATCGTGACCAAAAATCAGTTTTTCGCCTTGGGTGACCAGGGTAAAGGGTAGTACAGGGTGTCTCAAGAGTATTGGGTATTTTTTGAAAATTTTGTGTACGTAGTATCTTGCCCGGTCGATTCCCGATTTTTTTCAGGAATCTCCACAAAATATGATTTTGAGAACACAGAAAATTTATTTTTCATTGTTATCTCATTTCCATTCAAAAGAAAATGGTTTATAGGGCAGAACAAGAAAAATTCAAAAACTTAGAGATTCAGACAAGTTTTGCGTGAGTTTTCAAAAAATACCCAATAGTTTTGAGACACCCTGTGGAAGTTAACTGGATTTTCTGAGAAAATTGCCAAAAAAAGTTATACAAACCATAATACTCGATCAACTTTTTTTAAACAACAATTGTGTCTAAGCAACTTAATACTTCAGTTCCAAATTCAACGAAACTGAGGCAAATTATTTGCTAGAATGGATCAAAGACGTTACAAAAGAAGATTTTGATGCAAACGGATCAAAAACAAATTTTATGGAACAGCTAAAGGTTTGCGCATTTTAACATAGACACCAAAATAAAGAGCACTTTTAGGATGGACAATTATTATGCAGGTGATTATTAGAGAAAATATATTACTGTGTTTTTTAGCCCTTATGATGTTTACTTTTCCAGATTATTAAATGCTGTTGAGCCCAAAACAATAAAGAAGGCCAGTTTTTTTAATTTGAAATATTTTTTTAAAATATATTTTTTTAGATCATGAAACCAATATCAAATTTTAATTGCATGGAAAACATTAACCAGTTTTGTGCATGCGCTCGACAAAAGTTCGGTGTGATTGTGGAAGAAACCTTTCAGAGGTATAACATAACAACAATTAAAGGCATGCTCACTTCGTAAGCGTGGCATACAGATGGCGATAAATGAAAATATTGGATGAAAGCGACCCAAAAGCCCAACTAGTTAGAAATCGACTTGCAACATTGCGGATTTCGCGTTAGCATAATATTATTTGGATTGCGAAAAAAATTATTTATCTCACGAAAAACATTATTTATGTCACCAAAAGATTATATGTCACCAAAAAGATTATTTTGTGTGATTTGAGTCTAAACTTTGCGGGAATTTGAATTTTTTAGTCGAAAAGTAACTTGGATTTCTCAGAATCCCACCCAGAGTGGCCAGAAGCCCCTGAAAGTTGGTTTTTTGAGTGTTTACTAAAGAGGAAGTAAACTTTTTGAAAAAATTCGATTGAGTGGAACAGAATTCCAGTCGGATGGGCTAAATCGCTCAGAATAATACCCTTAAACACTCTCAACCACCTCAAACCACCCAAAACCATCATAAACTGCTCCAAATCAGTATCTAACTATTCTAAATCAGTGCTTAGGGTGGTTTGAGGTGGTGAGAATGGTTAAATATGGAATTCTGAGCGATTTAGCCCATCTGACTGGACTTCTGATCCGCTCAATCGATTTTTCACAAAAAGTTTACACCCGCTTTGGTAAACCCTCAAAAACCCGGCTTTCATGGGCTTCTGGCCATTCTGGGGTGGGACTCTGAGAAATCCAACTTACTTTTTGACTAAAAAATTCAAATTCCCGCAAATATTAGACTTAAATTACACAAAACAATCTTTTTGGTGACATTAATAATCTTTTTCGTGATAACTTGTTTTTCGTGAGGTAAATAATTTTTTTCGTGAGATAAATCATCTTTTTCGCAAGCCAAATCAATATCACCATTTCACGTTGGCAGATTTTCATTGTCGGATTTTGTACTTACGTATTCCACATTTTTACTGGCGAACAAATTTTGTTTAGTGCCAAACATGAAGCATATTTCCCATAATATGTTCAAATTCTATTGAATGAAATTTATCTAAAATTGCTCTAGAATTTTTTAGTAATTTTAGAAAGTAAAATTTCTTGACACACCCTGTACAGGTTCAATTTAACTAACCTTCGATTTATCAAACCCGCAATCTAATAAGCCTTTTATTAATGCAAATTTCACCAGCAATTGCTTTAAATGGCTAATACTCTACCCTTGATTTAACGAAATCCTTGCTTTGACTCTCAAGTGCCCACCCAGGGTCATTTTGACCCTGCAGGGGTATTAAGCGAGGCTTTAGCCGATTTTAACAGTGATGATGCTAACACGCTTTGCTACTAGCTTCAAAAATTCTTTTCAAGGCATTATAGCTTGCTCACAATGAGATGTCGATGTGGAAGTATGATGTCGAAGTAGGTAGTAGTGCTCACCATGGGATGTCGAAGTCGGTAGTGAACAGTCTTGCGGAATCAACCGGTTGATTCGCCGGTGAGCCACCAGTTTATCACCTTCATCAATCGGTTGATCAACCAGAAATCAATCCACCGGTTAATGTGGCGGTTTATAAGAAAAAGATCACAATTAACCAATTGATCAACCACAAAACAATCAACCGGTTGATGGTTGGTTTGGCGGTTGATTACTGAAAAGTTTTCCATCAACCGGTGGAAAAAACTAAAATTTTTGCCAAAATTAACAGTTAAGAAAATTGTGTTCAAATTCCATCTTTGAGTGTGGGTAATTGTTTGTCGCTTTTTAAAAATTCGGCTTTCGTCTCTTTTTTCGATCCATGTTCTTTGCGCGCATCTCGGTTAGAGATGCGCGCACTCACTTACCTCAGATATAATTCCGAGCAAGACTCTTGATCAAAAGTGCATTTAGAGGCTCTTTTTGCCCAGTTCCAGTGACCAAAACGGGTTGCAGTGACGAATCCACCCCCCCCCCCCACGGGGAGTGATCAAATCGAGGAGATAACCTCATAATCGTGTTTCTCGACCCGATTTCATGAGAAAGCCGGCTGTTTTTTAAATTCTGAGAAAAAAATTCGATTCACAGGGGGTATCATGGTTATTTAGTCAAAATTTGAAAAATCTGAATTGGCGCCTTTTGAATTTAAAAGGGATTAAGGGCTGTATTGGGAGGAGGAGGAGCTGTATTCTTCGACTGCCTCATTATGTTTTTCAACTGGCCCGTGGCCAAAATAGACTCTATATGCATTTTATGGTCAAGAGTGCTTCTCGGAATCATGTCTAAGGTAAGTGTGTGCGCGCATCTCTAACTCTCAACCCCCTTGGCCCCCGAGGGGGCGCAGTGGGCTTGGAGTTGAGATGCGCACACCCACATACCTTAGACACAAATCACTCGAAAGTAACTCTGGATGCATGTAAAAAGCATGCATACCAGAGTTTATTTATGCGGTAGGCCCCAGTCAACAAAACTATGTTCAACATCTTCTTGTTAGTGGCCCTGAGTGATTAGTGGTCTCCTTTTATTTCCTTCCCCTCCCTATACAGGCCTTAGTCCCTTTAAAATTCAAAAGGCGCCAATTCAAAATTTTCAAATTTTGACTAAAAAACCATTATACCCCTGTAGATCGGAATTTTTTTTCTCAGATTTAAAAAAACAGCCGGCTTTCTCATGAAATCGGGGTCGAGAAACACGAATATGATGTTATCTCCTCGATCTGATCACTCCCCGTGGGGGGGGGGTATTCTATACTAAAGCCCCAAAACGTAGCAGAATACCATAAAACTAACCATTTTCTGGTCATCCACATAACCAACCTTCTGGTGTGAATTACCTTGGGGAACCAAGGCAAAAAGTCAAATTTTGGTCAAAAAACATTTTTTTTAATGGTCGGCCGCCCCATAAAAACATGCTTTCTACCCTAAAAAAGACCATAGAAGCTCAAAAAGTGGTCAAAACACACTTTTGAGAACATGCGATATAAAGAAATCCTGCCCAGGATGGTTGAAAAATAAGGCGATCGATTAAAGGTCAATGAATATTTTTGCAGGTCCCGAGGGGGTTCGTTAAATCGAGGTTCAAACGTGGATATCGAAAATCCAGAGTAAATATTAAATATTTCAGTGTTGACCTATTTGAAGGTGAGGTTGAACGAATATCTATCTCACCAGAAAATCTTCAGTAGTGTCTTTTTTCAAAAAGTTCATTGAGAGATTTTTTGCAGATTCTTTTATAGCACCCGAAGTCATATAACAAAGTGCTGCCGCTTTTTCCACATCACTTTAAAAATAAGGGAGACAAGGCTCCACGAAGTTGCCGAAAAACTATGATACAGGTATCATGGTTTTAGCTTACTTTTGAATTCGCTTTTGTTATACCGTAAATTGAATTTCCAAAGTTGAATGGGATATTGACGTGCACATTTTTCTTATAGCAATTTTTACTTTGAAAAGCTCGTCACGTCCACACCTGCACGCTCGAAAAAATTAGCGCCGGGCGCCGACCCGGGTGCCCGGGCCTACCTGAAATCGGCGTCGGCGCCATTTTAAAAATCGCCGCTGGCGCCGGCGCCATCCTGGCGCCGGCGCCTAAGGAGTAGCGGCGCTGAAGTGTATACTATGTATATGACGCTTAAATTTTTGTTTGCTGTCGCCAGGATCTAAGTTACATGCGTCTAAAATCAAACAACATAATGTTAAAACTTTTAATAAAAAAATCTTTCAATAACTTTTTGAAAAAAGACACTTCTAAGGGTTCCCTGGTCAAGTAACCCTCCCAGTACCGATTGGGACAAGTGTATATTCCGGTAGAAAATACCCATGTTGTAAGCATAAGTGCTGAGATTTTTCCGATATTCGTGCTCTGTGCAGAGAAATGGCATCTCAAAGTTTCAATTTTTTAAACGTTTTCGACTCGACACGAAAGCACAAAAATTGCTGCAACTCTTCATACACATGACCGTTTCAAGTTCTGTAAATATCATTTTGTAGTGGAGGAATAGCACTATAATTCCAGTGGTTGCTATCCCAGTCATCTTTGAGTTATGACAAAAATCTAGGTGAAAGAAGATTGACCTAGATGTAAAAATGTGTCCATTCGCAAGGCTGAAATTTTCGAAAATTATGCACACAACAATGATCTGAAGTGCGCAATAGAAAGAGCGAGAATAGCGCTTTCTAATAAGTGATTACAAATCATTAGAAATATTAGTTGGCCCCCTCCTCAAGTTTGTTCCCGCCTAGGGTCCGACACTTTTTCTACCCTAATTTTTGAACTAGCTAATAGGAAAACAGATTAAAAATAGAAATATAGGGTGTAAGCTTTTAAGCAAACACTTCATGTTTAAAGTTGTCCTGGAGACTTCCTTGAGGCCTCAATTTTTTTCAGTTATGCAGGATTTTTGACTGAATCTATCAAAATTTAACGTCTTTTTGTTTTGGTAACAGGTCAGTATGTGTAACAGGGAAATTTGGTAACAGGTGATTGCCTGGGTAACAGGTACCTGTCATAATAAAGGTGCTTGTCTTGGTAACAGGTGGCTGTCTTGGTAACAGGTGCTTGTCTAAAAAAATTCAGCCATCCAGGTGGGTATCCACCTAATCATGTGATAGATAACCAAGTTTTTGGAATTTCGGTGGGAAAAACTGAAAAATTTGGTCTCAACAAACCCCAGTCTCGCGTATGATTTAACAGATAGCATGGTTTTTGAAGTATAACTTTTTTATATTTCAGGCCATCCAGGTGGATGTCCACCTGGTCAGGTGGTACCCACACCAGGTGTTAGGGTTTAGATGGCAAAAATCGTAATTTCGGTTTTATCAAACCCGATTCCCCGCACGATTTTTTTTACAATGGTAGTATCGATAGTCGTGTTGAGGGGTCAACATTTTAGGGGTCAACATTTTCGAAAAGTATTAAATATTAATTTTTTGAGAAGAAAGTGACAAATCTGATATTTGCAACCCCCCATCAACTTTTTGAGCTCTACAAGATGGCATTAACAGAAATTTGATATCTTGTATCTAAAAAATTTTGGCAAATGTTGACCCCTCAACATTTTTTACCGACCGATTTTCATACTTCAATTTTTTTAAAATCACTCGAAAAAGCTGCCTATATTTTCGTGTAGTGCTCAAAAAATTGCCTCAGGGTCATAGATATCAAAATAAACGAAAACTAGGGTCTGCAGGCACCTATCGGCGCCTATGCCGTTAGGGAAAATAAGTTCGGGCACTATTCCTGTGGTTCGGGAAAATTAGTGGTTCATGTACATTAGTAGTTCGGGTAGATTCATCTTTCGAGTGCGTTAATGGTTAGTGTAGATCATCCACCCTACTTGTTAACCCACCTACTCTACCTCGCTTTTCCTCGCCTACCCTTGCTGATCCTAGCCTACCCTCGCCTATCCTCGCTTGATCTTGCCTATCCTTTTCCCTTTCCTGGCCTACCCTTGCACCATTAATGGTGCTATTATTGTTATTAAAATCATGGGGAATTTGCACAGAGGCCGTTTAGTTGTAAAACAGACTACATATTCAGAATCAGGATGAAAAATGGCATCCGATAGTGCATCAAAGTCATGTGAAATTAGCTTTTGGCCTGTCTAGAAAAATAGTTTCACGTGAAAGACCTGAAAACTTAAAGTTCTGACACCGGATTCGTGTTCAGCATGGTCGATTTAGTTAAGAAACTGCTCATTGTATTTAAAAGGGCTGTAACTGAATTACCACACCTAAAGTCTGAAATACCACACCTTTTTAATTAATTCCCACACCTTTTTCAAATTCGCGCTAAACATACTGAATTCCCACACCTTTTTACTAAATTCCCACACCTTTTTTTCTGAAATTGCTAATTTATGTTCTAAATTCTTTTCTGAGGTGTCCTACTGTAGTAAATCGAGGTCGCTGAGCACGAATATGCCCTCAGAATTACATTGTTCCGACAAGAAGCTCAATAACTCAATTTTATCTCACTTGTTTTGACTTGTTTTCACTTGTTGAGTTATTGAGCTTCTTGTCGGAACAATGTAATTCTGAGGGCATATTCGTGCTCAGCGACCTCGATTTACTACAGTAGGACACCTCAGAAAAGAATTTAGAACATAAATTAGCAATTTCAGAAAAAAAGGTGTGGGAATTAAGTAAAAAGGTGTGGGAATTCAGTATGTTTAGCGCGAATTTGAAAAAGGTGTGGGAATTAATTAAAAAGGTGTGGGATTTCAGACTTTAGGTGTGGGAATTCAATTTGATCCATTTAAAAGTCATTGTCTAATTTTCATTCCCGTTCAAGACAAAAAAGATTTGAACATAGAAAAACTCGGCTGTAAGTACTTTCACCCGCCAAATCGTAAAAATGAGTATTTCTCGGTGTTTTTAAGTCGTAAAATTTTTTCTTCGGATCATCATGTAGCCCTGAATCTCTGGTTTCTGATAAGCCATCAACTGACTCTCTGTTGTTGAGAAAAGTTTGAGAAATACCCGTTTTTATGAAACAACTCCTCTTTCATGAAAATGGGTATTTCTCAACTTTTTTTTCAACGACAAGGGGTCAGTTGATAGCTTATCAGAAACTAGAGATTCAGGGCTATTCAGGGAATTTTTTTAAACGGTCTTTGTTATTCTTTTAGTTTTTCACCCACAACGATTTTTTCGGATATATGCAAACGACACACCATTAGAAAGCCCGTACAAAAGGCTTTCTTATGAGCATGAAAGAAAATTCTGAACCAGTTAAATTCACTGCTTACTAGCCTGAAGAAAAAGAAGAGATTTTTGAAACAGTTGCTGCGAAAGTTGCCGTAAAAAGGGCATTGCACTTAGGTTCGAAGGTCCGATTTTGCAATCATCTTGCTCAGCAGGTCTGAAAACTCCCAGGTAATCAAACGTTACAGTCGGGAATTCTCCTTAAGACAAGAATGATTTTTAAATTCCGTACAAGACCAGGCAATTCTTTTTCAAACTGAAAATCGCCGAAATTCGATAGTTAATTTTTCGAATAATTTGCTCGAATTGATCGAAGTGGTCTTTAAAGGGATTTTTAATTTTACATATTTTTCACTCAAATGTAGCTTAGATATGTGCGCAGGTCTGCATTCGGACAGAAAATTTTTAAAATTCGTCTGCCACAAAATTTTCTTCATTAGAAAGCCAAAATTTTGAAAAAAGTCGAAAGTTATTTTGGAAAAACTTTTAAAAAATCGCTGATTTTTTTAGTATTTTTCCCGTATTTTCCACGTTATTTGGCCTGACATTCAAAAAAACACTTTTTACGGGACTTCATGTCACTATAGCGTCCCACCCTTCCAAAGTTCGTAACTGCGAGCAAACTTAATTTAATCTTTTATGTTGGAATTGTCGGTGGTATGTTACAGTAGCGCCCTGTTTTCAGCTACAAGCAAGATAATTATGTTCGAATTTTATCAAATATTATGCTAAAAAGCTAAACTTAAAATTTTTAAGCAGAAACTTTTTGATTTTTTTCTGCTGTAAATCAAAAACGGACCCTAGGCGGGAACAAACTTGAGGAGGGGGCCAACTAATATTTCTAATGATTTGTAATCACTTATTAGAAAGCGCTATTCTCGCTCTTTCTATTGCGCACTTCAGATCATTGTTGTGTGCATAATTTTCGAAAATTTCAGCCTTGCGAATGGACACATTTTTACATCTAGGTCAATCTTCTTTCACCTAGATTTTTGTCATAACTCAAAGATGACTGGGATAGCAACCACTGGAATTATAGTGCTATTCCTCCACTACAAAATGATATTTACAGAACTTGAAACGGTCATGTGTATGAAGAGTTGCAGCAATTTTTGTGCTTTCGTGTCGAGTCGAAAACGTTTAAAAAATTGAAACTTTGAGATGCCATTTCTCTGCACAGAGCACGAATATCGGAAAAATCTCAGCACTTATGCTTACAACATGGGTATTTTCTACCGGAATATACACTTGTCCCAATCGGTACTGGGAGGGTTAATTCAAATTGTTACACTATGTTTAGGGCGTGATCTGTTCTCCGTCTGCGTCACTCTACAATCTCTCGCCAGGAAGGTAATTTGAAGAAATAGGAAGAACGATTACATCATCAGGACCTTTCAGATCGAAAAGTCTCATAACATTGCACCACCACAGCAAATCCCAAAAGGCAAAATATGAAAATTAAAAGAACTATCTTAAACTCTACCAGTCTAAACACGCCTCATATGACTGTAACGAATGACACTTTCGAAAATAATAAGTTTTATTCCACAATGTACAGAAATATAGACAAAAACGAAAAAAATCAAAGCACAACTATTTTATTCAATAAACGCATACAATCCGATTTGATTTTGTAATTTCCAGCAAGGGAGACGAGTATCAACACTTGATTGTAGGCCCTACTGATTCCACCAAGCGAAACGGTGCCTGATAAAATATTAGTTCAAGCCTTATAAACGCAGGAACTAATACAAACTAATACCCATAACTTGAACGACGAGATTCTTGCTTGCTGAACTCGGATCCATCAAATGCGCATCCATATATGAGAGCCTACAATAAAAAATTGAGCATTCTAGAGTTTAGAATGGGTTATATTGAAAATTGGCTGTAGAATTGTGAAATATGGGCGTAGAATATTTAAAAATGGCCGTAGATTTTTTGCATATTTTTCTTTATTTTGTAGTAATTTTTGGTAATAATTTATATTCATTTAACCCGTCAAATCTATTATTTGCCCCGTCAAATCTATTATTTGCCCCGTCAAATCAATCATTTGCCTCGTCAAAGCGTAACTATACCCTGGAGATCTTTGTATTCTGCATGCTTTGGTTTTCATATCTAAATGCTAGCTTCAGATGAAAAGAGGACCTGAGGCTTCTTAGAAAGAGGAGAAAATTTGCAAAAACAAGGAGGAAATCTATTTATGGTTGGCTATGGTTATTTTTGCAAATTTTCTTCTCTTTCCAAGAAGCCGCAGGTTCTTTTTTCATCTGAAGCTAGTAAATAGATATGAAAACCAAAGCATGCAGAATACAAAGATCACCAGGGTATAGTTGAGCTTTGACGGCTCAAATGATTGATTTGACGGGTTAAATGAATATTTTGAAGGCGTAAACGAATACTTTGCTCAAAATTCAAATTTGACGGGGTAAAAAATTAATTTGACCTGGTAAACGAATAATTTGACGAGGTTAAACAATTCGAGCCATAATTTTTTCGGAATTTTTTAAAAATTTTTCTACCATCATGTAGCACTGACTCTTGGCTTTCTTATAAGCTATCAAACTTTGCTAAATGTGGTCAGAAATGTAGAAATTTAAAAGTTTTATCATAACAAAAAAAATCTAATTTTTTTTAGAAAACCCTAAATATTTACGTTTCTGAATACATTTAGCAAAGTTCGATAGCTCATAAGAAAGCCAAGATTCAGGGTTACATGATGATGAAAAATTTTTAAATAAATTATCACAAAGATGTAGAAAAAAAATTAAGAAGAAAATAAACGGCCGATTTTAAATATACTTTGGCCATTTTTCACAAATCTACGGCCAAAGTTAAATACCACCCGTTTAAGAATCTATTTTCAACTAACGAAAACTAGTATATCGAATACCGCATAACTTCTACCAATCCCATGAGGAATCGATTTTCACCCATGAAAAACTTTGAAAATGGCAAATCAAAAAGGCCTTAGTTATGATATCCTACTCAAAAAATGAGGAGGGGGATTTTATAGAGCGGGTGATCAATAAAGGTTATACGGTAATGATACCAACTAATATTTCTAATGAAGCGCTTTTGCGAAAACACATAAAGCCCGCCATTTCAAGAAAGCAAAACACTAAGATTTTACGAAAAGACTATTATTGCGAACTCTTTGGAGAAATCTCTCCATCATATCCAAGTAGGTTCAAATTATTTCTCTATGGATATTGATTTTTTTGGTTCAAATTTACCTTTTTTCGGTTTTGTTTTGCTTTTTTTATGCATAATGGTTAAACCATTTTAAAAAGTGATAACACCATCAAGTAGCCCTGTGACTCTAATTTATAACGAGATATAATTTACTGCAACATTTTCGTAATATGTAGCCCTAAACGGTAGAAGTATAGAGCAAGTCAGGAAAATTGATTTGGCTTGTATTTTACTCTTTTGTAGTCTTATATTAAGCGATGTTGCAAAAAATAATACCTCATCAGAAACTAGAATCGCAGGGCTACCAGATGGTGTTTTAATTTTTAAAAAAAAATTGAAAAATTCAACAGAAAACCGCATAACCGAAATTTGAGCAAAAAAAGTAAATTTGCATAAAAAAAGATCATCCTTGCACAAAAAAAATTAATATCCTTTCTCCATGTGTGCTCACCTTAATTTATTCAAAGATTCCAAGTGTTGTAGAGGAATTTATAATGGCTCAAATTGAATTGCAGCGGTAAAACTGTGAATTTCAACAGTAAATTAGGAGCAGGTTTACAATACCCCAGCACTCAAGTTTACTTGACCCCCAGCATTCAGGTTTACCTGACCCCCAGCACTCAGGTTTACCTGACCCCCAGCACTCAGCTTTATTTTGCTTGAGATAATAAATAATTGGGTACTTATGGGTTATCGGATATCATTTTCAAATTTTGTCCCTTTCCTACCAATCTGAGTGCTGGGGTCAAGTAAACCTGAGTGCTGGGGGTCAGGTAAACCTGAGTGCTGGGGTCAGGTAAACCTAAGTGCTAGGGTCAGGTAAACCTGAGTGCTGGGGTCAGGTAAACCTGAATGCTGGGGTCAAGTAAACCTGAGTGCTGGGGGTATTGTAAACCTTAGCCGTAAATTAATTTTTTTCAGCGGTATTTTCAAATTTGCCATAAAACAATGAAATTCAACGGTAAATTTGTGAAATTCAGCGGTAAATTTATCGTAAAGTCAACTTCACAGTCCGTTGTCTTATTTGTGTATCAAATATAAGGATTTCATCTGAAGCAAAATTTATGCTTTGCGCCAACTATTTAACCTTGGGTCATTTCTATGAGGCAACGGACTGTGAAGTTGACTTTACGATAAATTTACCGCTGAATTTCACAAATTTACCGTTGAATTTCATTGTTTTTTGGCAAATTTGAAAATACCGTTGAAAAAAATTAATTTACCGTTGAAATTCACAGTTTTACCGCTGCAATTCACTTACAGCCATTTATAATAAAACCCACCAAATAAGAACTTTGCTTTGGTCATTGTTATTTACAAGTACCCTGTTTTCTTTAATAGGCCGACCTCTCCTAATAAACAGACTCAATCTGGTTTGAGGACTTATTTATAGTGTCAGCACAGAAATATGATTTAGGATAAATCTTTTTTCTGACTTCTTCTAGTCCATAAGTGCCTTCTTTTTGGCTCAAAAGTGCCTTCTCTTTTTAGTTCAGTCAGAGAGACTAGTGTTTAGAAAAAAAATTAAGTGATAACACCATCAGGTAGCCCTGCGATTCTATAGGGTGTCCTAGAAAAAAACCACTGCATTTCGAGAGCACCGCAGGACCAATTTTCATTCTTAAATTTTTGTGAACGATATGTTATCTTGTAGCACTGGTGATTCCTCGCGAATGGTATATTAACATTAAGAAAGTGACTTAGATGTAAAAGATACATCAACAAAACAAAGAAAAAAAAAACAGGATTTCCGATCCCTGATTTTTTTTGATAAAGTGAAAAGTGCTCAATGTATTTTTAAGGTTGCTTTAAAAATAACAAAAAAGTTTTCAAAAAAAATTCCAAACACATGATTTCGTAGAGCTTTCTTTCTTCTTTTGACTGGAGTATCAATTTTTTCAATTTGTTTTTTTGAAATCACTATTCAGCTCTTAACACAAGTGAGGTCATTTTTTAAAAGTACGCTTGAGTGTTTTGCCCGAGATAATATTACTGTTCTATATTGTAGCGCACATAAAGAGCTACAAAATTTATTTTACAGAATCATTTTTGAAAATTCGAACGTTGATGCATGGCCTTATGAAAACAGCAACTTCATTAGAAATGACTGATACTCAAAAAAATTAGAAAAATAGGTTTTGGCCATTTTTGGTTTTAAAAGACCTTAGGTATGGGTATTCTATATCAGATTTGACATTTTACTCGACATCACTTCACTTCGCACTTCGACTTCACACATCCATTGTGGGAGGGTCCTTAGATGTATATTTTGGATAGATGTTGCATCAAATAATGCCTCGTTAGAAAGTATAATAGCAGGACTACCTCATAGTGTTAAAACTTCAATAAAATGTTTGGATATTTGTCTCTTTGACTAAAAGGAAAAACGAATGCACTTTTAAGCCGAAAATAATGCACTTTCAGAACACAAGAAGGCAGAAAAAATGCTTGCACAGTTATTTTATACAGTCTACTCTCGTTAAACTGGCACTCCAATAAACTGGCACCCTCGATAAACTGGCACTTTGAAAAAGCCCTATTTGGCTGGCCGACAGAGAAATTAGGCAAAGTAACATCCCACTAAACTGGCACCCCCGATAAACTGGCACCCCAGGCTGGTCCCCAGGGGTGCCAGTTTATCGAGAGTAGACTGTATCACTATTTTTTTACGTTTTCTTAACTCTAACGAGCTCTGCCGATCCCCTTTTTTCGAATTTCGGTAAAGCAGCGACAACTTTAGAGATTAACCCGAATCTTTCAGATCTTCGGTTTGGTTGAAAATTTAATTGATCACTATTACTATTAAGAAATAGAAACTTACTCATGCTGTGTGGTTGGAAGAGCATTCCAGAAGCCTGTGATTTCCTGAGTTCCACGTATAACGTTGCCATTCCACAATCTATAAACATGTTCATAGGATTAATGTCTCATACACACTGCGACTGAAACTGTCTCGGAAATCGTATAATAAAACACAAGGAAATAATTTCTGGAAAACTTACAAAGTAGCATCATCTGCATCATATATCAAGCCTATCCTAAATCATTATAAAGTTACGCATAGCACACAAAATAAACTTGATTAAAAATGATTTTCTGTAATTTTGGACCAGTTCCTAATTAACATGTTACCTTAGAATTTTTTTTTCTGCTACATCTACTTCGAAAGTAGATGTCGCTGGATGCAGGAAGAAAAATTGTATCTTTCTGCTGAATTATATTTTTCTGAACGCTTTTACAATTTCCAGAAAAAAGCATTTTAAGACAAGAGGTCTATTTTAAGCACTGTCCACATTCATGTGCCTACTGCTCCATGAACTTCCATGAAAATTACAAAGTTATTAATTCGTAACTACATTTGAAAAAAATTCTCTCCAAAACAACATAAAAATAGGGTCAGAATTTTAAGGTAACAATGGGTTTTAAAAAGTCACCTGCTGCGTCTGATATCAGCTAAATCATTGTACAAGGCCATAAACTTGGAAGCATCCTGGCAGATTTCTTCATCTTCTGATCTTTTGGCTGCCAGAGATGACATTTTTCTTGAAATCACTAAACATTTAAGAAGGTTAAAAGTTATTTAGAGGAGGGGAAAGCAATGTAAGTTTGAAAAAGTGGCTTCCGTGGCGCAGTGCGTAAGCGTTTTTTTTTGGCTCGAAATGGTGTGCAGGTTCAATCACACGTGGTGGCACGCCATTTTGTTTGGCTTGTTTGGCCAATTCTAGAGGCACTTAGACTTTTTGATGCCAGATTCGGAATCACCGACAAAAATTACCCCTAGAACTGGTCAAATAAGCCAAAAAAAAGTGAAGTGCACGCATGCGGGATCAAACCTGCGCACCCTTTCATGACCATAAATCACAAACGCTTATGCACTGCGCCACCGAAGCCACTTTTTCAAATCTAAATGGCTTTCCCCCTGCTTTAAGCCTGAGTTACGAATTCCAGATAAAAACTTTGATAAGACGTTTGATTTCGACGTGGAGTGACACAAGAAGTCGAATTTGGAGCCGCTCCATGTCAAAATCAAACGTTATGAGCAATGTTTTCAATGGCACCGAAAATTTCCGGTGCCTAAATTTTCAGGGTCGGAGCCGTGAGCTGGTGCCAATTTTTTCAGGTCAGTGCCGTAAATCGGTGCCGAAATTCTAAAGAAAGAGAAATTACATCGGTACGGCACCGGCACAAGACAAATTATGGCACTAGCTCACGGCATCGGTGCGGTGACACTAATTGAAGCCAATAATTGCCGTGAGCTAAAACAAAAGTTCTCAAGAAAATTCCAGGCTTAACAAAATTTTAAGAGCTCTTTTGAGAACTTTTGTTTTTTTCGCAAATTTTGCAGGCATAGTCATATACAACCTCATACTTAAAAAGTATTTACACACTGCTTTATACACTGTGAAAAAGACCAATAATTGAAATATTCCGGCTCAATTGCAGTTTAGGCATCCTTAAAAAGTTCAGGCATCCATAAATACTTTAGGCATCCAATAAATACTTCAGGCATCCATAAAAAAATCTACTTCTTTAAAAGTAGTCGAAAACAATTTTAAAGTAATTATTTTGCTATAAAATAACTGAAAAAGCAATTTCCTTGAAACTTCGGGCTGTAATGGAAAGGGAAGAAAATAATAAAAAGACAATTTTTTGAACCAGTCTCCAACCACTCTACCTAGTTTTTGACTGTTTTACCATGTTTTTCAACTCGGGCCGTGGCAAAAATAGACTCTATATGCATTTTACGATCAAGAGTACTTCTCAGAATCATGTCTAAGGTAAGTGAGTGCGCGTATCTCTAACTCTCGGGCCCCTGCGCCCTCTTCGGGGGCGCAGGGGGCTTGGAGTTGAGATGCGCACACCCACATACCTCAGACACAAACCACTCGAAAGTGGCTTTGGATGCATGAAAAAGCATGCACACCAGTGTTATTTATGCGGTAGGCCCCAGTAATCAAAACTATGTTCAACATCTTCATTTTTTGCTAGTTGGCCTCTTATTTAAGTGGCCCCTGTTTTGTCCCTCCCCTCCCAATACAGCCCTTTGTCCCTTTTTGATTTACTTTTCTAGTCTCTTTATGACAAAAATATTACTTGAAATGGTTTCTAAACACTTTAAAAAACATTATTTTCAAGGGGTATAAGCCGGTAGGTCCGTAAGAATAGTATAAGCAAATACATTTGTTCAATAAAGGAGGGTCGTATGGTAACTGTTAGAGTAAATGCAAGTAGCTCAAAATTTTCTTGTTACTCTATACATCTTGTTATCGAATAAAGTTAAGGATGCCTAAATTTGTTATGGATGTCTAAAGTATTGATTGGATGCCTAAACTTTTATGGATGCCTAAACTTTCTATGGATGCCTAAAATATTTAAGGATGCCTAAACTGCAATTGTACCAAAATTCCATACCGATGAACCTAATAATAAAAGAAGAAATCCAAATTTATTTCAAGAAAATAACCGTTCTAAAAAAATGGTGGAAATCAGGGTTGTTCAACGTAAACTTTTGATTTCAATAAAATGTTGCGAAATTATATTTCAAATTGGCGCTAAAAGACTTTGCTAATATCTAAAAATGTGAATGGCGTCTTGCTTGGTCTGCAGTCCATTCTTCAATATCTGAAAGGTTTATAAGATACACCGATAATCGTTATCTGGCTGATAGTTTTTTTTTCTTCAAGATAAAGCTCCAGGGTTTTTCAGGAAATGCTGTCCAGAGCTCTTATCCTTCCTCGTCTGTGTTCGAGTCTTGTAGTGCGTCGCTCTTTCCAGACTTCTTCTGTCGCTAGCAGTGGCAGTGAGCAATGGTTAGTTTAGAAATGGCTTAAATTGTTAAAGCCCCAATTCAAAATAAAGATTAACTTCACGCGTCAAATTCAGCAGTTCATCTGGTTAAACTTTAAAAAATTTGACGTATGAAGAGATACGCAGTCGCCTTAAAGTTTTAAGTAAATTCAAATTTTTCACTGTGCGTTCACTTCAGGTGGAACCCCGAGCAGGCTAATGGAAGAGAAGTTGTTGTCATGGTGCATTCAACGACGAAGTTGGTTTCATCTTATTTTTTTGCTTAGATTTAATTTAAAGTTTTGTAGGACTACCAGGATCGTCAAGGTACTACTAATTTTGTGTTTGGTCCCCTGTTTTTAGAGCATCTTTCATTTTTAAGCATTATTTTAAATTAAGATTACTGGTACCCAGCTATTCGATTTCGAAAAGATGATGCAGTTATCCTTCCCATAAAGGAAAAAGTAATGTATTATATTTCATGATTGTTGGATACAACATCCAATTATGCGCTTTCAGGAGATGGGGGACTGGAAGAACCTCAGCATGGATGAAAAAAAGCTTCTCTACCGCTATTCATACCGTCAGACGATGGCCGAATACTCGGCGCCGCATGGTTACTGGGTCTGTGATTTAAATTAGTTCTAGTGCATTGATTCACTTTTTCGTAAATATGTTTAGAAGGTGCAGCTTGGGGCCCTCCTTTGTATTGTCGGTCTAACTGCTCTCTATGTTGCTTGGATTAAAGTCTACTGTGTAACATATTTATTTTTATCATTTTCGCTGCCTCTTACACACAGAAAAGTTTAGTGGCCCAGTGCTCCGGTTACATACGACCAGAATTCAAGGAAGCTGAGACTGAAAGGGCTCTTGTTCTCAAAAAGAACAGTGTGGAGGCTCCTGTCACGGAATTCGATTATGAGAACAATCGATGGAAATAGGTATTTTCACCAATGCACTTTTCTGAAGTCTCTTATTATGTCTAGGAATCTCGCTTTCCTACTGGCTGTGTTTCATCTGAATTAGTTGAAAAATCGAGTAAAGAAAGTAAAATAGCTTCTTGTAATGTGTCTTGTTGATAATAGTAAAATAAAATATGTGTTTTCAGAGGTAGTGGCCTATTAGTGTGTCAGAATGAGCGCAAAATAGTCTTGTGGTGTTTATTCGTACAGTCGAGTCTCGATAATCCGGCAACCCCTAAAATTCGTTCCCGCCTTGGGTCCGACACTTTTTTTACCTCGATTTTTGAAGTCTTTTGCCAAATATGATTCGCCAGTCTGGTCCCTTTCTTGAACAAGGGGTGCCAGATTATCGAGACTCGCGGGTCTTTACGGCAAAAATTTCGCTATTAAAAAAAACGACCGACAAATCGGATTCCTTGCGATATTTCCGACCAGACTGGCGTATCATATTTGGCAAAAGACTTCAAAAATCGAGGTAAAAAAAGTGTCGGACACAAGGCGGGGGGTACCGGATTATCGAGACTCGACTGTACTGAATTTACAGGCTGTCCTGCTTATTTTTGAAGATCATATTCTTTTTTTTTAAATTTAAATCAACACATGGTTTCCAAAAATGACAGTGACACTGACATCACTGACATGTCATTGTGACAGTGACACTTGTCACAATGACAGTGACACTTACAGTGACATGTCAGGGGACCGGCCAGTTAGCGATGGCCAGTTAGTGATGCTTTTTTTCAAAATTTTTGATGTTTTTTTGCCATAAAAGTACTCTTTTTGGGGACACGGACGTTTCCCTGCAAAACCGTTTCCCTGTAAGGCCGTTTCCCTGTAGGCCGTTTCCCTGTAAGCCGTTTCCCTGTAAGCCGTTTCCCTGTAACGGACGTTTCCCTGTAAGGAATGGTTTCTTGTACACCAGAAAAAGACTCAATTAGCCCATATCACCCTAAACCACCCGATATCACATTAAACCGCCCGATATCACCCTAAACCACCCGATATCATCCCAAGCCACCTCAAACTTAGTCACGTCACCCTAAACGTACTAAAGCCACATTGGACAGCTTTAAACAGCCCCAAGTCACTAAAACCACTTAAATTAGCTTGAACCACTCTAAACCAGGTGTTTTCGTGAAATCCATGCTTTCGGGTACCATCTTTGAATTTTGGATAACATCTAGGCAGTTTGGGTATCATCCACGTGATTCGAGTATTTTCCAGCTTGCTCGGATACTAACCATTGCTTTGGGTACTATTTATGTGGTTTAGCAACACCTAGGCAGTTCGAGTATTTGACAGCTGGTAAGGTACTATCCATTGCTCTGGACTAGACCTGTGCATCGGTATTTTTTTAAAACGCATTTTTAACCCACTTTGCAAAAAATTCTAACTGATTTTTTACATCTGTATGCTGCTATGGGCAGCCGACGATTGCGCCATTTCAAATTGCGCCAATTCAGATTGCGCCACATTCAAATTGCGCCAATGCAGATTGCGCCACTGCAAATTGCGCCAATGCAGATTGCGCCAAAATCAAATTGCGCCACTGCAAATTGCGCCAAAATCAAATTGCGCCAAAATCAAATTGCGCCACTGCAAATTGCGCCAAAATCAGATTGCGCCACTGCAAATTGCGCCAAAATCAAATTGCGCCAATGCAGATTGCGCCAAAATCACATTGCGCTATAATTGCACAGTATTGTTAAACGTCTCTGTTACACTAATTTCTCCAAAATTCTCGTTCCACCCTGTTTTCATGTTTTTATTATAATAATTTTTAGCAAAATGGTCAGACAATTCAATACTGAAAGGGGCAATGTCCTTGGCTTCTGCAATGGCTTTTCAATGAGATTTCGTAGAGTGCGCAAATGCGATGGCAAATGGACCTGGAGGTGCACAAGAAAAAATTGCTCTGGAACAGCTGTATCAACAAATCAGGAGAATTTGGTCGAAGAAAAGAAGCATCACGGTCATCTTCCAGATACACCTCTTGTTGAAGTTGCTTTTTTCAGTTCTTTTAGATAAATGTTTTACCTTATGCTTTAGGTTAGAAAGCGGGTCTCGGAAGCGGTGTCAGCAGGAGAAATCAATCACGACACACCGGTGAGAAGCATAATAGATATTGCGTTTGGCGGACTGGTGGGCGAAACTCTTCTTGCGATGCCAGCAAAAGATACTATCAGAGCGCGCTTGACTCGCCATCGGAACAAAAATATGGGAGCAGTCAACCGAGGACAAAAAAGCGAGGAATGGCCAGAAAACATGAAGCAAACCAAAGATGGTAGGATATTTCTTTACTTTGATTCAGGTTTGTAAAATTAAACTTTTTTTACTTTTTCTTGTCCAATGTTTATTTGTTTTGTTGTAGCCAATGAAAGTCTTTTCGGTCCTCCATTGCAGCCAGGATTCATGGACCATGCCCACCACCAAGAGTTCTCATTTTCACTACCGCCCATCTTCTTCGTCTACTTCAGGTATTTCAAAAAATTCGGTCCTTGTTGTATACTTGAGTTTTTTTATGCTTATTTTCATCGCAGGTGAACCGACACTGGGCAATGGACGGAACTTTCTTTGCAGCTCCGAAATTGTTTAAGCAAATGTATGTTGTTGGATTCTACGCAGTTAATGAAGATAACACAAGCTCATTCTTTCCTTGCGTGTACTTCTTGCTTCAGTCTAAGAAAGAAGAGGCCTATCGGGAAGCGTTCTATAAAGCATTTTGTCATTTTGCTAATGATCAACGCCCAATTTCTGTAATGATGGGTATGTTACCGCTTTTTCGATGTTTTGATGTTGTTCTAAAAAAATTATTAAGATTTTGAGACCGCTGCCAGAAATGCTACTCTAAGCCTTTTCCCGGATGTATCAATCAAGCACTGTCTTTTTCATCTTTTCCAAAGCCTCTACAAGCGAGTTCAAAAGGAGAAGATCAAATCATTGTGGGCAATATTGGATGTGAAAATACTGCTGCGTTGCTTGCCGACACTTGCTTTTTTGCCAATGCAGGAACTGGATGATGGATTTGATCAGCTCGAAGCAGCCAAAGATGACTTATGCAGGAGGGAGGTCATTCCGCACGATTCAATCAACCATGTCAACAGTAGGTCTATCAAAGTTTTTCCCCGATAATAAAAACGGATAATAAGTTTTTGCAGAGATATTTGCATATTTCAAGAGGAATTATGTCCGGCGACCAAACGGAAATCCTGCAATTTATCCAGCTACGCTATGGAACATGCACGACAGAGCACTGGCTGGACTTCCAAGGACAAACAACGGAGTAGAGAACTGGAATGGGCAGTTTAACGGGTACTTCAGCCATGATAGTCCTTCACTCACAGATGTAATCCTCAAGCTTCAGACGGATGAGGAGAAAATACGGCAGAAGATTGAAATGTAAGTCTTTTATTATTTTTAGTTGCGCATCGTATATGAGTTGTTATGTTTAGTCGTATACATAATCCACTGGCGCGTGTGACAGGTGGAATGAGGTCTCAGAGAGCCATCTACTCCGGAAGTCAAATTCAGCAGCTAGCTATCAATTACGCGAATGGACAAGGGCTGCCTCGAATGGAATTTTTAGTCTCAATCGGAGCACATCTTGAGAAGTATCACAGTCGTTGAATCATAGATTTGTTGTTGTTGTTTTGTTGTTACGTGTTTCCCAAAATAAAAATGTAGTTGTGTGGATGGTTATCGATGAAATTTGTCGTGATTGTGTGTCCTCTGCGTTACACCATAAACTATGGCCTGCATTTTTCAAAAAAAATTCGAAATAATTCAGTAGGAATGTTAATTTGATATTGGCGCTATTTAATTTGAGCGCAATATACAATGTACATATGCGCAATTTGATTTTGGCGCAATCTGCATTGGCGCAATTTGATTTTGGCGCAATCTGCATTGGCGCAATTTGATTTTGGCGCAATTTGATTTTGGCGCAATCTGCATTGGCGCAATTTGATTTTGGCGCAATCTGCATTGGCGCAATTTGCAGTGGCGCAATTTGATTTTGGCGCAATTTGCAGTGGCGCAATCTGATTTTGGCGCAATTTGCAGTGGCGCAATCTGCATTGGCGCAATTTGAATGTGGCGCAATCTGAATTGGCGCAATCTGAATTGGCGCAATCGTCGGCTGCCCGCTGCTATCCCCTCCTTCATGCAATGGCTATTTCACTTTTTGTATTTTTTATCTAAAAAATTTTGCATGAGACGTTGAATACCGAAATTCGCCATTCCGGTAATACAAATACCGATTTCTATATTCAAGGTCGCAGGTTAAATTTTTTAGACAAAAATACAAAAAGTGAAATAGCCATTTGATAGAGCGGTGGTTTAGATTCGATCCATATGTTTTGGGTGCGCAAACTACATCATCCGCAATCTCTTTCCATGTGGAGTGTGCTAGTCTTGGCCGCGCGGCGCCAACCCTTGAGCGTGTACAAAAGGCTGTGCATATCTTAAAACAATCCTGCTTACCGGTCTTGGGGTAACATGACGCTCAAATTTCGGATAGCCTACCCTGATGCCTTATAAACCATTTAACAAACAAAATATAAAAAACACGGCTTTGAGCCTGAAAAATATTTGAAATTAAGGCCTAATTGTGTATCCCAACTGAGGGGGCGATGGATGTGAGCGATACACGTTCAATGACTACATAAAAACGTAAAGTAAGAAGCATGGCATTACAATAAATTCAAATCTCGTTCTCTTTTACGTGGAATTATTCCTTAAAGGGAAACGTCCCTTACAGGGAAACGGCTTACAGGGAAACGGTTTACAGGGAAACGGCTTACAGGGAAACGGCTTACAGGGAAACGGCTTTACAGGGAAACGGCTTTACAGGGAAACGGTTTTACAGGGAAACGTCGCGTACCCCTCTTTTTGTGGAAAACAGTTTTTCTAGGGCCACACAGTAGCTGAAATTTCCTCAGGAACCCGAATCAAAAAACAGAATTTTAAAATAACGCGTGGTCGCTGAGATATGACCTAAAGTTGGATGGTCACCATTTAAAAATGACAAGCACCTAACTTTAAGTCATATCTCAGCGACCACGCGTTATTTTAAAGTTCTGTTTTTCGATTCGGATTCCTGAGGGAATTTCAGCTACTCGGTGGCCTCAGAATAACTGTTTTCTACAAAAAGAGTACTTTTATGACAAAAAATATCAAAAATTTTGAAAAAAACTGACCGTATCGCTAACTGGCCATATACCGACATGTCAGTGTCACTGTCAGTGTCTGCTGAATCTCTCTGAGTCTCCCTGAATCAACACACGAATCTTATTGTAAAAATCAAAGAAACAACCAACAACATTATTATTTCCTGTTAATGGAGTGTTAATTGATTTCCCGGTTTTCTTTCTCTTTTCTCAGTCCTTCTGCCAAATTTGATTGACTATCTGGTTCGAAAATTCGCAAAATTTTTGACTTTACCAGTAGTAGGCAAAAGATCATAAGTTCAGATCAATTTTAAGTTCAGATCAATTTTATTAACATTTTTTCCGAAATTCCCCCTCAACCAAGCTATTCTAAGCCCTTCTAAACCAGTGTGCAAGGTGGTCTTGGTGTGGTAGTATGCCAGCTAGCCAAAATGATTCGGCGCCAATGTGATCCGGCGCCAATGTGACGCTGCGCCAATATGACGCTGCACCAAATTCAATTAGGCGCCAAATAAGTTGGCGTCATTTTGTTGTTTGTACCAAATGATTTGGCGCCATTTTGTTATTGACGCCAATTAACTCTGAGCCACTTTGCTATTATACCAATTGATTAGGCTACAATTGTTCCATTTTGCGAGGCTGCGCCAATAGTGAGTTAGACCAAAATGATATCCTGACATTCTCAGGATTCAATCACCCGAAATAAAAAATAATTTTTTTTCAAATGTCAGAATAAATTTTTTTCTAACCCAAAATTTCAAGTCGAAACCGGTTTGTTAGAACCAAAATTTCGATTTTGCCCACCGGAATTCCGAAATCCGAGGTAGGTACCTCCTGGTCAGGTGGATATCAATACATATGACCTGGAATTTTTTTTTTAGTCTAAACCAGCCAAACCAAGTGGTCGTCCACTTGGATCAAAAAATTTTTTTACGTTTTTGGTGGTTTAATGGTGGTTTTATTTTGATGGTTTAACAGTGGTAAAATGCCGTTTTCTCGAGTATTTTTTGAGTATTGCGCAATAATTGATTTTAAGGAAATCCGGTCAATTGTTCTTTATTCAAAAATTGTAACGAACACAAGATAGACCACACAAACTAAACAATGCTCCCGGTTTCATTATTCCTCCTGATTATCTCGTTCTTCGATCAAATTGTTTCCTGCCTCTTGATTCTGCAATAGCTGTGCGACCTCTTCGACTCGAATCCTCTTTATTTGACGGTCTACGTGTCCTTTTTGTCTTCCCACTTGAACTTCCCAGCCTGCTCTTGTTATTTTAACGACGGCAGCGTAGAGATCATCATCAGAAAAAGGATCCTCTTGTTCCGCATGAGCAGCTTGCAAGGCAGCAGTAAAGTGTAGAAGTTTCGATTCATCATCAGTGGAGGTTCTTCGTCTCTGAGTAGGCGTCCTTAGCACAATGAGCATTTTTAGTGCAGCAATTCCTTAAAGAGAGAAAAGTGTTTAGGACAAAGAGATATTGGGTAAAGGGCTTACCGATTTCTGTCCGAAACATTATCCTTGACTCCTTGCGAATGTGCGCGTTTAGAGTTCGGTGCCAACGCTCGATTGTAGAAGTTGTGCGAATTGTTCCTGGTATATCCAGCCCGGCATGACACCACAAGCGATGGTCATAACGTGAAGCTCTTTGATCACTGCCAATCCAGTTCTGAAAATACAGAAAAGTTCAATCCACGCACATAAAAACAAATAACTCACTCTTTTCATATAAGCAAGAAAATCATGAATTCCCCGGGGCTAAGGTTTACAATACCCCAGCACTCAGGTTTACTTGACCCCAGCACTCAGGTTTACCTGACCCCCAGCACTCAGGTTTACTTGACCCCCAGCACTCAGATCGGTAGGAAAGGGACAAAATTTGAAAATGATATCCGATAACCCATAAGTACCCAATTATTGGCTAAGGTTTACAATACCCCCAGCACTCAGGTTTACTTGACCCAGCACTCAGGTTTACCTGACCCCCAGCACTCAGGTTTACTTGACCCCAGCACTCAGATCGGTATGAAAGGGACAAAATTAGCTGAGTGCTGGGGTCAGGTAAACCTGAGTGCTGGGGGTCAGGTAAACCTGAGTGCTGGGGTCAGGTAAACCTGAATGCTGGGGGTCAAGTAAACCTGAGTGCTGGGGTATTGTAAACCTGCTCCTTCCCCGGTAATCTTCGGCGTTCGTGAATTGTGAAGCTGGCAAGTGTTGAAAGTCGGTGAGGAAAAAGTAAGCTCTGCGTACCAAATCGCGTGGAAGAAGAGCGATAGATAGAATCATGCCAACCCATTCGTTGAACTTAGACTCCTTGTTATAAGCTCGTTGAAGGGAAATGTACTTGAAAAGACGTCGCATCACACATTGATTCCAATGGAAATTGCACCCACGATGTTGCACAGCAGGCTCCATGTCCAAATGAGTTAGATAAGTAATAGTGTGCCCAAAAAAAAAGTATAATTTCAAGCCTACCAGAGAAGAAAAGCACCAGAGCCGCCCTTATAGCCCCTTCAAAGTCCGATATCACGATCAAAGGATGCCAATCTTGCCCGGTGTCCTGTAGAATGATGCCACCAAGCTTCTGCATCAGTTTCATGTAGGTAGCTTGACGTTTGTCAGTGAGAAATGCAACACAAGCGGGAACGAAATTCCTGAAAATGATCAGGAAATGATTGCAAAAATGAACTTGTCATTATATTGATATCTCACTTGCTGATCAGAACGCTAACTGATACATTTTGAACCCATCCATCGGCATGAGATTTGAAAGTTCCATCAATAGCCACCACCGTTCTAGGTTTCGACAGTTCCTGTAAGGGTTTCATAAATAATTTTAGCATTTTTTAAAAATTATACCGTCAGAATCTCCGGTGAAGACATGATGATCATCCTTCTTGGCTCCCCGGCTCCGTCATCATAATAAATGAATTTCTTGTCGTTGTAATGCTTCGTGTAAGAGTCAGGAATTGTCAAGTGTTCTGGGTCCGTCGGTCCTGGAGGATACTTGTTGGCAGCCTAGATAATATTTCATTTTTAACTAATCCACTAAATAAATTCTCATACCCTGCGAACGGTGTATAGATGACGAGTAAGTGCCTCCCATGGAACGTGTGCTTGAGCCGCCTCTGATGTTCCCTTTTCGCGTATGACCATATTGATGATATCTCTGATGCCGACCTTAATTATCGCATGAAATTTCACCAAGAAGAACTTTCAACTTACCTTGGTAGTTCTTGCGAGTTCGATGGCACGATGTTCGAGACTCCGCTTTTCCATGTCAATCGGATTGCCGGGATGATCATGACCCACAAGGTTCTCTTTGATGTAGACAATGCCTTTCATCAAAATTCTTTTCGGGCATCCTTCC
Source organism: Ditylenchus dipsaci (assembly GCA_004194705.1). Lineage (NCBI taxonomy): Eukaryota > Metazoa > Nematoda > Chromadorea > Rhabditida > Anguinidae > Ditylenchus > Ditylenchus dipsaci. Next base: position 21,657 of record SADC01000868.1, on the reverse strand, counting down.
CTCCATTCTTGGCACTGATATAACTCCTGATTGTTATCCTGAGATCCGAGATGGTATCGAAAGGCGAAAGGAAATCCTTAATTTCTCATCTAAGCATAAAAAACCATAAGAACAGACTGGACTCACCTTCATGGCAGAGAATCATTGCGCCGTGACTTGACTCAAAGAACTGAGGCTCGGCATCTGGAAAGGCCAACCATTGCTGAATTTCATATTCCTCAGCGTCTTCTTCATCACTTTCATTGTTTCGGAATTCTGCATCTCTTCTGTTCGCTAGCGGAATTGGCGCTGTGATTTGTGTTTGCTCTGGGAATATTTCATCACCACTGTCTTCGAAAGAGTACGACTCGAACATATCCATGGCTTTTGTTTCTAAAAATGATGAATATTGACTGTTAAGACACTTGAGAAAAACAGCTTTTGGTTGAAACACCAATTGGCTCAGCCTCACAATTCAAAGAATTGATATCAATGCATTTTGTTGCCAGTCAAAAATGGCGACAAATCATTTGTCGCCAATAACAAAATGGCGCCAAATCATTTGGTACAAACAACAAAATGACGCCAACTTATTTGGCGCCAAACGCCATTGGCGCAGCATCATTTTGGCGCCAACGACATTTTGGCGCCGGATCACATTGGCGCCGAATCATTTTGGCTAGCTGGCATACTACCCTTGGTGTGATTTCGAAGTGTTCGGAATTTCCGGTTGTGGGATTCAGATAGTCAGATCGGAATGTATAAAAGATTAATTTTGATGTAATTTATTCACGCCTTCACCAGATTCACATGTCAATCCAAGCCTCAGCCTGATTCACATGATAATTTAGGCGTCAATCTAATTCACATGTAAAACTCCCGTGTAAAATTTACATGTTAAATTCACATGTTAAATTTTAAAATTCAAAAAACGCGGGAAACTTATGTTAAACCTAATAATTCAGGCGACAAATCACGCGTCAATGTTATTCGCGTGTAAAATTTACATGTAAAATTCACGTCTTAAAATTTACTCGTCAATTTACGTGTCAATATGATTCACATGTAAAATTTACATCCACCATCTCTCTTCTACTCGATATGCCATTTAGGGCTAATTGGGTATACAATATAAAGGTGGATGCAATATAGAGGGTCGATAATAGGTAATTTATTTTCGGACCAACCAAATAAAACAAAAAAGCGGATGCAACATAGAGGTGGATGCAATATAGAGGGTTGCTATATAGAGGTTTGACTGCATTATTATTCAGCTGTATTTCTAACTAAAACTAGCCTTAAAAATTACACAAAAATTGACTAGCAGAAGCTTTATTGACACAACAAAAACACCTAACAATCGTTTCACATTTGAACTGGCTCTAACAACTTCTCAACTGCTAGGAAAGGAACTTGGCCAAATGATACTGTACGGACTTAAGAAACTTCATCTTCTGGCCTGGCTGATATCCTTGCACCAAGAGCTTTAAATTTGCCTCACGCTTCGTACACTCTGGGCGACGAGCTTGGCGAAGAACTTCTGCCGGACACTTGTCCTAAAATTATTTTCCATTCATGTTCTTGAGTCTTAATCGAAAACGAGCATTAAAGCCCTTGTGCCAGCCCTCCATGGCGTTGTTAGTCTTCGGTAAACCATCCAAAGCGGCGGAATTGCAATTCTACCAAGCTATAGCAAAAAGGCTTTCTGTTTACACTCCACGCACACGTCGACGCACATACCGTATATTCTCGATTAGAAGGCCCCTCTCTAATAGAAGGCCCCTCTCTAATAGAAGGCCCCCTTGAGGACCTATATATCAGCCTAGAAAAAGAAATTCGCAAATCTGTTTTTCGCGTTTTCTTAGTTAACACGAGCTTATCTGATTCCACTTTTAAAATTTTGGTTGAGCACGCAAAAATCTCAAAATCGACCCTAATTTTTTCCGACTTTTTTAGGGTTGAAAAATAGAAGGCCCGGGCCTTCTAATAGAGAATATACGGTATGTTTTTTCAAAGTAATTCAGGTACTCTGAAAATAAACGCATAAATTTAAAAGTCAGTTTATTCTACAAGCGTATTACCTTTCAAATTGTTGTCCAAGTTAAGTTAATGCAAATTTAAGTGCTTTTTCTCGAGCTGGCGGTGCATCTCATCCACATTAATAGCCAAAGTTGATGCGAGTCCATCTTTTTTGTCCTCGCAGCGCTTGAGCATCTCCACCACAGCATCCTCTAGCGGGTCATTGATTTTTCGTTTCTTCGTAGCTGGACTGACCTCAGCTGTGCTTTCACCACACCTTTGTTCATTTGACACTAAAAACATATGTCATTCCGAGATCAACCATGAAAAATTACCGTATTGCTAAAATTCTTCATCCTGATTTTGCGCTTTGCCCAGAAAAAAGATGGTCATTTTCCTCCTCATATTCCTTGACTTTGCTGCTGATAGCTAGGCTTGACGACTGCTCTTGACGCTCTTCGATAAATGGGACAACGAAAGCCATGGCGTCGAAGTGCACCCACTTCCTGGTGTAATCGTTCGCACTGCCACTTGGCTTTTTGCCGGCTCGATTCTTCTTAAAGTATGCACGGAGATTTTTCCATGTGGCAGCTGCTTCTTGCTCATCTGAATTTACCGAAAAAAAAAGACATCAAATGCAATGAAAATATAGGCTGGGGGAAACTTGCCAAAAACGAAATTTGCCAAATACGAAATTTGCCAAAACGAAATTTGCCAAAACGAAATTTGCCAAATCGAAATGCGCCAAAACGAAATATGCCAAAACGAAATTTGCCGAAACGAAATTTGGCCAACGAACCAACGGGGGGGACCAAGGCCGTTTTTACGTTTTTTTCGAAATTTTCGAAACTGTGTCCTAACCACCTAAAACCACCCCAAACAACCAAAAACCTCCTAAAACAGCAAAAACCACCCAAAATCACACTAAACAACTCAAAACACCCCAAACCACCCGAAACCATCCAAAACTACACTAAACAAAAATTTTGCGGGAATTTGAATTTTTAGTCTGAACCAACCAAACCAAGTGGTCGTCCACTTGGATCGAATTTTTTTTTACGTTTTTGGCTTCTAAAACCAGTTTTCTAGACTAATTCGTGCACGCTTAACATGGTTTGACAGTGGCAAAATGCCGTTTTCTCAGTTATTTTTTGAGTTTTGGCAAATAATTGATTTTACCAAAATCAATTATTCCCAAAAACTCAAAAATTTTTTCATAAAACGTGATTTTACCACTGTCAAACCATGTTCAGCGTGCACGAATAAGTCCAGAAAATAGGATTTGGAATCCAAAAAGGTAAAAAAAAATTCGATCCAAGTCGACGACCACTTGGTTTGGTTGGTTCAGACTAAAAATTTAAATTAAATTTATAAATTTTAATTTTTGTTTGGTGAAGTTTTGAATGGTTTCTGGTGGTTTTTGGTGTTCTGGGTGGTTTTGTGTGATTTTGGGTGGTTTTGGGTGATTTTGAAAAAACGTAAAAACTGCCTTGGTCCCCTGTTGGTTCGTTGGCCAAATTTCGTTTCGGCAAATTTCGTATTGGCATACCGTATTTTCTCTATTAATGAACCCCTCTCTAATAATGAACCCCCCTCGATTTTTTGACCAGGATTTCAGAGTTAGGGCCATTTTTGATTTACAATTTTAACATTTTTGAAGGGTTGAAAAATAATGAACCCGGGTTCATTAATAGAGAAAATACGGTATTTCGTTTTGGCGCATTTCGATTTGGCAAATTTCGTTTTGGCAAATTTCGTTTCGGCAAATTTCGTTTTGGCAAAACATACGTTTGGCAAATTTCGTTTTTTGGCAAGTTTCCCTAGCCAAAATATACCTGAGAACCTTAGATCCGTGGCTATCTTGGCCCATATGTTGTTCTTCCACTGATTTTCCTTGTACTTCTCATTCGCCATATCGTATAGGCAGGGACAGTCACGGACGCGATCAAAAAGCTCACCACTTCGCTTCTCAACTTCCGATTTTTTAACCACCATTGCAGATTGAAGTCAACTGTAAAGTATATTTTTATTTAGAGATAAATTATGAGTAAAGTTGTGAGTAAATCTTCATAAAATTTATATTGACTGTGGAAACAGCATCCGCAAACAGCATCCGCACTCTGAGTGTTCACAATAAGAATTGTGTTTGCGGATGCTGTTCGCAGATGCTGACTGCGGATGTTCCATCCTCATTGTGAACAGAGTGTGGAGGCTAAAACAGACTGCGGGTGCTGTTTGCGGAGTCTGATTAAGGATGCTGCCTCCTTATTGTGTTTTCGCCTTCAGCCATCTATGACGCCCAATACCATGACACCTTGGTATTGTTACACCTCAACTCATTCTAATACTAGAAAAATAAGGATCTCATATTGCCGATAACTTTATTTTCATACCAATACATTAATCGCGTATCAAATGATCGCTACAAATTATCTAACAGCAAAAACTACACGAACAGTCATAAATTTAGGCTTAATATTCTCTCTAAGGCTCTTAACATTCTTTATAATTATTGCACAGATCTCAAATTACTTCCTTTCTTTGAAAAGACCTCTTCTGTTGGATGTTTTGAAACGCTGTCTTGCTCAAGTGAAGAACTTTCGTAGTTTCGCACAGCAGAAGATGAAGAGCGACTCACACCTGAAGAAGAAGAAGAGCTACAGCTTCGACTGTTGTTCTCCCCTGTCTCTGAGAAGGTCGCAGCCGTCGTAGCAGTAGCAATAGAATCGCCCCCCATTTCTGGCTCGTATAGATTAAACATTGACCCATCCTCCGTCTCAAGAAGCACCTCTGGCTCATCGTCCGAATCTACGAAGAATATGCATCAAAGCTGACAAAATTTGACGATATATTATAAATGGCCTCTCACCTTCACTAGGTGATACAAAAAGCACCTGGAACAAAAGCTCGTCATTTTCGATCATCTAAATTTTCATTGAAAAATGAACCAAATTTCTTTGCACTAAAAAACCTCTTTTGATAGTATTTCAACAGCCTCAGAATGTTTTGCAGAACGCAAATCAATACCATTCACAGAAAGAATAGCGTCGCCCACAAAAAGATCTTCACATCTGTCGGCAGGTTGTCCTTGAAATGTTGGAAGATATATAACAATAATCAATATTTTCTTATAGCTAACCATGGTGAATTTCTGAGATTAAGATTGGTACACCGTGCTCTTTGCCACCGGTAATACCTAAAATTTAAATATTATTTATGAACACTCCAAAATACCCTTACTTATGCCCAGCCCTTCATTTGTTTCTTTAATAAGCTTGACAATTCTTGTCTTTCCAACGCCCTTATTCCTGCGAGCACATTCAGAAGAACTTTCATCATTCGATGGCAATGGTAGCAACTTCAAATACTCTCTCCCTCGACATGCCTTGATAACTGCAAAGTGATGCATTATACCCCAATCACCATCTCACCTTGTACAAATAACCTGTTTTGTGTCTGTGCAGGTGGATTTCAGCTTCCAATTGGTTCCACAAACGATCGTGTTCTGCACCCCGCCTTGATTTGATAAATTTAATTAGTAGGCAAGCAATTCAAATGGACATAATAGTGCGCGACACAACGAAAAGGGCTGTGTTTATTGACAGTGTTCTTTAAGCATTCCGTGTTACACTAGTTTTAAATCGGATCTGCTATCAGTCATCTCAGGTCACTTTTTTATAATAGGCCAATAACTTTCATCAGACTAGTCATACTTAAAATAAAAAATTTTCAAAAGATAAAAACTGTGCTCCGTTTTCGGTGTCACGCAGGGGCATGCACTTTTCACCAATCTCCTTCGGAGCAACAGAACCTTTGGGGCCCCACTCGCCAGAACCAAAGGGGTCCCAGTCATTTTAAGTCTAATCTATGCAAAAAAATGTTCAATTTGAATTCGCGCCTTACTTATTTTTCGCATAGATTAGACTTAAAATGACTGGGACCCCTTTGGTTCTGGCGAGTGGGGAACCCCAAAGGTTCTGGATAGCCGTTTGGAAACTTACATATCCCGGCCAAGCAGCTGAATCTGTTGAATCCGTCCTGCAAGCTCCTTATCCTTAAATTAACATTTTATAGGCCCACCAGTGAAAGCCTCAACATTAGTTTATTACCAAATATTTTGCAGCAAGCCTTGCACCATAAACTTCCGTCTGCATAGTAGATGTAATATGCCTAAGTTTGGAATTTTCTTTTCGCAAAAGATCAATTTCCACTTCCATCTTAGCAGCTGGCAAAAACTTGGTCCTAAACTTCTGAATCTCCTGCTCCTAAAAATTTAGAAGATTTCACACGACTACAGCAAAAGATGGCTTTCTATTCAGGCAACAAAAATTTTCAAGAAACCTAAACTATACCAGTTTTTTCTTTATCATGTCCGACTCGTGTGGAGCTATAAAACAAATCCATTATTAATTTAGAAAACACTATTTTCACATTTGCCTTACCGGTCTTTGAATAAACCTGACATTGTAAACTGTGTACCTTCAGCATCAAATTCTGGTTCTCAATTTCCATAGACGACTGCGTCGAGATGGCCGTAGTCAATTCATCTTTAAAATTCTTTATCTCATTTTCCAAACAACAGCTTCTGTGAAACAGGGACTGAGTCTCTGAAAACGTCAACTAAAACACACCGTCCAAATAACTTATATGAAAAAGGTTCAAACTTACTATGAACAAATTGAGCGAACACACTGCTGATTGCGATGAGCTTCTGCCGGCATTCGAATGTCAAATCCGACTGAGCGAAAAATAGTGATAATCTCTTTTAAAGGGGCATGCCCGTGCCCGACACGGAGGAAAGGCGGGACCAGCACTTTTTTTCTTTCTCTATCAAGTTTTACATGCGTTCTTATCCATATTTTTTAAGTTTTCTGCCTAGTTTTTAAAACTAGTATAAAGTCATAAATATTAGTTTTGACGCAAAATGAGTGTAAATTAGAACGATCCGAAAAAATTTGCTGGTTACCGCCTTAACTTTTCGAAACGCACGGGCATGCCCCCTTAAAGGACCGTAGCCGTCGTGGACAACGAGAATTTCAAATGTTTGAATTCTCGTGGGACAGTTCTTTTTCATCTCACAATGTACTCTTTTGACTTGCTTCAAATGATTTAAAAGAGTACAATGAAAATCGTTGTCGGCGACGGCTGTGGTCCTTTAAGCACAATAAAAATACCTGGTCTGAATCAACATCGCCGAGCAAGAGGTCCAAGTCCACAAAAGCCTAAGAAAATAAACAAGATCAGTTATTGAAGTAGCGCTACAAAAAGATACTTTGTCGAAATCCTTTTCTAGCGTGTCAACCCACGCTAACGTAGGAATGGACGTATGAAATCTGTAAAACAGGCTATCAGGGGTTGGGTAACAGCTCGATAATCTTACGCAGATGCCTTTGAAATAGTACTGCCATTTTCGACATTATTTCGCCTATATCTGTTGTCGCCATTGTTGTTCATCACTGCTTAACACACCAATCTGAAAATACGTTTGTAAAAAAAACTGGTAAGTAAGTACACAGATGTATGAAAAAATAAGGCAGCAAACAACTGGTCTTCCCTATAGACAAGACATTGCCAGAAATAATTCATTTAACAGAGGCAAAGTAATTTGTTGGCCAATGGAAAATCGCCTAATAGGCAAGGGATTAAAGGAATTAAGGTTTGGCTAAGACAATGGAAAAAAGAAAAGGAAATTTTAGTTTGTCGAAATACCTAATTTGTCAAGAGTCAAGAATAGGAAGCAACCAAAAGAGCTGTCCGTTGGGATTACTACGAAAACTAAATAGTTCTAGGATCCACAAGTCGTGGAAGGACAGAAGGTAATATTATTCGTTAGATTAGGGATAACATTACTGTCAACATCCGAATTGATCACTATTTTTTATTTATTTTTTTCATTTTTATTATAACTGATGTTACAGACGACGCTCGTTATAACGTAAATTAAAGGTCAGAAGTTCTTTCCCACCTAGGACTTGACACTTTTTTCAAACTGATTTTTAAAGTTTTTTGACAGTTCTGTTTTTGGTTAAAATTGAAAAGGGTAAAACGGAATTTTGCAGCTAATTCTCGTAATTTTGCAGCTAATTTTTTTTGCAGCTAATTCTCGTAATTTTGCAGCTAATTCTCGTAATTTTGCAGCAAATCCTTGTAATCTTGCAGCAAATATGAGTGAATTTTGCGGGAATTCGAATTTCCTAGTCAAAAGATGAATTGGATCGCTCAGAATCCCAGCCGGAGTGGTCAGAAGCCCCTGAAAGTTGGTTTTTTGGGGGTTTACTAAAGGGGGGGGGGGTAAACTTTTTGCGAAAATTCGATTGGGCGGATCAGAATTCCGGTCCGATCGGCTTAATCGCTCAGAATTCCGCCTTGAACTACTCAAAACCGTCATAAACCTGAAATTCTGAGCGATTAAGCCGATCGGACCGGAATTCTGATCCGCCCAATCGAATTTTCGCAAAAAGTTTACCCCCCCCCCTTTAGTAAACCCCCAAAAAACCAACTTTCAGGGGCTTCTGACCACTCCGGGCTGGGATTCTGAGCGATCCAATTCATCTTTTGACTAGGAAATTCGAATTCCCGCAAAATTCACTCATATTTGCTGCAAGATTACAAGGATTTGCTGCAAAATTACGAGAATTAGCTGCAAAATTACGAGAATTAGCTGCAAAATTACGAGAATTAGCTGCAAAAAATTAGCTGCCAAATTACGAGAATTAGCTGCAAAATTACGAGAATTAGCTGCAAAATTCCGTTTTACCCAATTGAAAACACCCGTCAAAATGAATGAATCTCCCGTCAAATCGTTAAAACTTCTTGTTCTCGGTGTTTACTTTTCAATTTTTTAACATTTTTGCACCAGCATGTAGCCCTAAATCTCTAGTTTCGAATGAGCCATCAACTGGCTGACTACAATAGTATAAACACTGAGCCATCAGGTGATCAGTGTGCCATCAACACCGGCCATCTCCTCGGTTTCTTGCAGGAGAATTTCCATCAGTCGGATGATGAGCCCTTCTCGGATTTCCAAAATTGGCCTAGGCACCAGTTGTTTCGGCATAGCTTCCATTTCTTGAGAGCACAGAATTGACAAATTCAGAGCAGCAAGGTCCAACTTAAAGGGCCATAGCCGTCGCCGACAACGAGAATTTCAAATGTTCGAGCTCGCGCGGGACAGTTCTCTTTCGTCTTTCATTGTACTCTTTGGAGTCATTCGAAGCAAGTCAAAAGAGTACAGTGCGAGACGAAAGAGAACTGTCGCGCGCGAATTCAAACATTTGAAATTCTTGTTGTCGGCGACGGCTATGGTCCTTTAAGAACGAAGATTACTGCCATTTTTGCCCTCGGGTCGACCTTCCTTCGGTGCGGGACCAATCGTGTTTGAAATAACGCCGCTATTACAGTCGACGCTCCCAATAACATACACCGCAAAAGTTCGTTTCCGCCTAGGGTCCGACACTTTTTTAGCTCCATTTTTTCAAATTTTTTCCTTTTCTGTTTTGACAGTCTGGTCGCAAATATCGCAAGGATTCCGATTTTGCCGATCATTTTTGCAGAAAACAATGATTTTGACATTTAAAAAGCAAAAACTCCCATTAACATACACCTATTTTGGATTTCGGTGTATGTTAATGGGAGTTTTTGCTTTTTAAATGTCGAAATCCTTGTTTTCTGCAAAAATGATCGGCAAAATCGGAATCCTTGCGATATTTGCGACCAGACTGTCAAAACAGAAAAGGAAAAAATTTGAAAAAATGGGGCTAAAAAAGTGTCGGACCCTAGGCGGGAACGAAATTTTGGTTGGATTTGACTGAAACATAAGGAGTTATACTCCCGATTTAACGGCCTCCTAGGGCCGGTCCCGACTGTGAAAGTATGCCCTCGTTTTAACTGCCCCCCTCGATTTATCGTCATTATTTGCCTGATTATTTTGTTTATTTTTACTATTTTAGACAGGGCTCTCATGAGAAAACCGTCTGAAATCAGCACTTTCAGTCAAAAATCAGTTATAATCGAAGGTGCTCGATGTGATTATCAGCCATAATTAAAAGTGTTTTTTAGTTTTCTGCATTTGATCATAAATTAGCACTTTTGTATCGATGGTTCATGGTTTAAGATGTTAAGTGGCAGGGAAGCTATAACTTATAGAAGTTTTTGGAAATTGTGCAGTTCTCAAAGTCTTCTCAAATGCATTTTCGGTTACATTGTGATATCAACTACAACCACTTAATTTACGTAATAAACTCGACAAGGGGACAAAGGGTAATTTCAACTAAGGGGTCATGACTAATTCTACGATAAAGGATAAAATTGCAAAGGCAGTCAGTAATCAAAAATCTTTATTTTTATTGTTTGCTGAGAGCAGTTGTTTTTGTTTTTCAATGCAAATTAGCTTTTTCATTATATCTTTGTTAAGTTTTAACCTTTTCATAGTCAAACCTCGATTTAACGGCCCCTTTGGACACTTTCGGTTCGAAAAACTCGATTTAAAAAGGTGCATAGGTATCTGGACACCAACTTACCCTGCGTCCAGGTAATAATAGTACGCAGCGCACCGCTGGTACCAAGGTAGGAGTACTCCAGTGGTAGTACCCAGGTAGTGGTACCCAGATAAATGTACCCAGGTAGGGGTATTAATATGAATGTACAAACTTGGTGGTAAGAAAATAAAGGTGACGAGGTGGTAATACTGAGATGAAAGTACTCAGGTGGTTTTATCCAGATTCAAGTACCCACGACGAGGTACCCAGTTAGATGTAGTCAGGTGGAGGTACCCAAATGGGGGTACCCTTCTTTATGTACTTAGGTGGTGGTATCGAGGTAGAGGTACCCAGCTAGAGATATTCAGGCCCTATTCGACAATAGGTCCCATTTTTTGCCTTGGTCCCTCCTGTTGATTTTTTCGCTGATTTTTATTTTCGAATCTATTTTTGCTTATTTTTATTTCTAAAATCTTGAACTAGTGGACTTGGAAAGCATTCGTTTGAGAGAGCTTTTCCAACTTTCGACGGATGATGCCATCACTTTTTTGGCAAATCTCAAGCTACTTCGAAATACAATGCAGTGCAATAAATGCGGAAGTGATATGAATATTGTGAAGCGAAGTGTATTGCAGGTATTGCAATGTTAGTGTGTCGCCGAAAGAAGAAAATAAAATTGGTTAAAATAGAAGCAAAAAAAAAATCAACAGGGGGGACCAAGGCAAAAATGAGACCTATTGTCGTATTGGGCCGATATTCAGGTGGTGGTACCCAGATGGAGGTGAATATTTTTGGCGAAACGTTTCGCCAAAAATATTCATATGAATACTGTCGGCTAAACGTTCAAAAACAGCAAGGGTACCGAACCACCCGAGACTACCCTAAACCACCCGAACACCCAAACCACCCCAAACCAGCCAAAAAGCCTCAAAATTTAGTTTGGTCTACACTTTTCAAATTCGTGCCTTTTAAAAATTTTTGCGGTAATTCAAATTTTCAGTTTGAATCAACGAAACAGAGTGGTCGTCCACTTGGAGCAAAATTTTTTATTTACTTTTTGGGTTCCAAAACCAGTTTTCTGGACTAATTCGAGCACGCTGAAGATGGTTTGACAGTGGTGAAATGTCATTGTCTCAGGTATTTTTTGAGTTTTGGTAAATGATTGATTTTGGTAAAATCAATTTTTGGAACCCAAAAAGTAAATAAAAAATTTTGCTCCAAGTGGACGACCACTCGGTTTCATTGGTTCAAACTGAAAAATTTGAATTCTCGCATAATTTTTTAAAAGGCACTAATTTTAAAAGTGTAAACCAAACCTAATTTTGAGGCTTTTTGGCAGTTTGGTGTGGTTTGGGTGGTTTGGGCGATTTTTTTTCCTATCCCCTAAAGTCAAGATTTTGCGCTGAACAAAACGTACTTTTCAGAATAACGATATGATTTTTGCACGATGAGATATAGCCTAAAGTCAAGGTAAAATCACCTTGATTTTACCTTGACCTTGACTTTCGCTAAAATCAAGGTGATTTTACCTTGACTTTAGGCTATATCTCATCGTGCAAAAATCATATCGTTATTCTGAAAAGTACTTTTTGTTCAGCGCAAAATCTTGACTTTAGGGGATAGGAAAAAAAATTCAGACCCATTTTCCTTACTAAAAATCGAGAAAAACGACCTTGAAGTTTTAAAGTCAAGTTTTACCTTGACCTTGAACTTGACCTTGACTTTTGAAAACACTGCCCTAGTCATATCTCAATACTCAGATTTTCAAAAATCATTCTGTAAAATGAATTTTGAAACTCTTGATCTGCGCTACAATATGGTGCTAAAGTGTCGCTGCAGCGCCCAACAATTGACTGAACTTTTGACTAGTTCTAAAGATGTCGGAGACAATTATTTTTTTAACTTGAAGCTCATTTCTTGAAGGCTAAAAATCAACATTTTGTTGTGAAATTGTGAAATCTGAAATAGAGCGATGAAATAGGAGATTCTTTTCTACAAAATGACATATAACAGTATGGTAGAAATATTTTAGATTGAAACAAAATCTTAATGAACAAAAATAATGAATTTTGTTAAAATGAATTTTGAATTTAATGAATTTTGAGATCCCGATTACAAAGATTTCTATGGAATACCACGTTTACCCTTGATCTAAACATCCAACACAGAAAAAGTGATCAGATTTCGATGTTTCGATAAATATATTATCTATAAATAAAAATTTACTAATTAGATAGAACAAAAGAGACAAGCTAAAACAAAGCAAAAAATGAAGCAAGGTTTATTGTTGTGCATGTGTTGGATGTATCGGAAAGAGAAGGAAAAGGGAGTGAATGACTGCCTAAACCTTAAAAGCTTGAGATAAACCCCGAATTTTGCCTCTCTTCTTCCCTCATTTAGGCTGGTGGTGGTGGTGCAAATGAAAAGGGGGAGATGACGGCGACAAAGCGGGAGGCACTCGCAAGGACCAGCTACTCTTTTTTGGGCTGCGGAGATTGAGATAAAGGGATTGGTATATAGCTCCTCTATCGGATATGTTTTAGTGGGGTGGCAGGAAGGAAGAGTTATGGGCCAAATCCGGGTGTAAAAGTGCTACAAGAGAGGCAGTCTTTTGCCTGCCAAGCCAAGAAAAGATGAGCAAAGGCGTGAACAACTAGCATGTGCTATTCCTAAAGTTTGTTTTCCTTTTCCTCCTTTTGTTTTAGTTCACTTCCCGACAACAATGAGCGGCTATTTAGGAGTTGCTGCGGAATTGGCCAACAATAATTGTAAGGAAAAATACCACTTAAGATATTTCGTAGAAAGATTAGTGGGTGAGAAGTACCGCTACTCTTCTAAGAAGTTTCCACTAAGAACTACTGCATGGAGGTGGCTTACTAATGCTTTCTAGAGGTTTCAAAAAGACTATTTATTTAGTTTTAGACACATCTATTTGATGTAAAAGAAGCAAATAATTCCGGGAAATTAATTGAAAACATAAAGTTTTTTTTAAGTAACTCGATTTCAAATTGAAACAATTTTTTGGTCAAATATTGAGACCTGGGATTGTAAGTGAGATTTGCAGAAATCAGGTATGAAAAGTCGAAAATCAGGCTTAATTTTAATTTAAAGTAAGTGAGAAGGGTAGAGCTGAGCTTGTTATCCGACCCATATCGGTTGGGGAATCAGAACCAGAACAAGCCCGCAACTACTATTCCACCAGGATTACAAGAGACACATGAGGATAATGACTTTATTAACACCCGGTTACAATCAGATACATGTACGATACTTGGGAATTCATCCGTAGATGCTGGGAGCCTTTCTGGCACTACACAAGCTGGGACCCTATTCACCGGCGCAGCGGAGGGCGTGACTGGAGGCGGTATACGAAACCATGCGGGAGACGTATGCGCTTGACTGGGAGATGCAGTTCTCTGGGAAGACCTCCGAATAGGAGACTTATCATCTGGCATAATAGCTTCTGGTAAATCCTCATAATTGAGAGACTTGTCTTCTGGGTAATCAAATATGTACGAACTGGCTTCACTAAGCTCCTTCAGAACTCGTGCGTGGGTTAAATTCAATTTGAATGCCATATTTTCTTTGATAAACGATGGTCCAAAACTTCCGGGACAAAATTTGAGCCAAATTTTTACCATAAATTTTGATATCTTAAAAAATTCTAAATAGACAGGGTTTGTAGTCCCGTCTTTTCACTTTTCAGTGAAATATTTAATGTGAGGTCATTTTGAATTATAGGAGAGCATTTTCATCACTTTAACTGGTTTAAAATAAATTTAACTTTGAACATCACATTAACATCTTAACACTACATTGTAGCCCAGTTCAACAGTTACAAAAGTTATTTTACAGAATGACATTTGAAATTTTGAATATTGATATGTGGCCTTTTGAAAAAGCCGATTTTTTTAAATAACCAAAATCCGAGTTTTTTACATTTTTCGAAAAGACAAAGAAAAAATTCGAGATTTACCTGAAATTTTTCCGATTTTCGGTGAGTTAAAAAATAAAGATCCAAGGGGTCTATTAGAGGAAATACGGTATTTCTATAAGTCGTTTTTTCGGAGTGTTAAAGGGGCATGCCCGTGCCCGCACGGAGAAAAGGCGGGACCAGCACTTTTTTCTTCTCGATCAAGTTTCACACGCATCCGCATTCAGATTTTTTAAGTTTTCTGCCTAGTTTTAAAAGTAGTATAGGGTCATCAATATTAGATTTGACGCAAAACGAGTGAAAATAGAACGATTCAAAAAAAATTGCTGGTCCCCGCCTTAACTTTTTGAAACGCACGGGCATGCCCCTTTAACAGAGAATTACATTATTATATTGACTTTATTTGAGATAGAAATATTGCAAATACCTAAATTTGAGATGTTATTGAGATTTTTTGAATATGTTTAATTGCATACTTAGCTGTCGTATGAAAACAGCACCGGCCGGAGCTTGCCGCCTATTTGCCTCACGGGCTCCGCAGGTCGAGTAGCAGAAGGAAATTTTTTCATTGCACTCATTGATCCTGTAATGCATGTCGTCCAGGTCACTTCGATAACTGACGCATTTGTAGGTGAGGAAAAACAATACAGCCGCTACAAGCAATTTCCCGATGAGAGCCCAGGAAATAGAGTCGTTGTCTTGTGGAGTTACGGCCGCCATTCTTTAAGAAGTGTTGTATTTATAAAATGTGGACCAAAATTTTCTGTAAAATACATCTATAATATAATAATATGATGAAATTTATTTATTTTTAGGGGTTTAAAAAATGGAAGACCGTGGTTCTCTAATAGAGGTTTACGGTACTCATCTTAAATATTATTAAAATCTTGGTATAACACGCATCAAATAGAAAAAACTCCAATTAAACAAAATATATAATGTTCTAAAGCAAGCAAATGGAGTTGGGTAATAAAGAAAAAGAACCACTTCTCAGCTTCTAAATCCATGTCGAAACTTTATTTACAAATTTAATTGATTTTTTTGATGAATCATGCTAATAATTTATGCTTCTTTTTTTTACCAAACATATTTGCAGGGTGATCAATTTGAGAAGTAAGTGCAGTTTGAGGTCAATGAAAGATGCTTTGTGTAAGAGAACTCTCATGCTTTAGTTGCAATAAAATGTCTATAAAGATCACTCCTATGTTACTTATGGCAATTGCATTCTACAATAATAAAACAAACAATTTCTTTATACATTTTTGATTACAGTTTTCATGGAAAAGTTCATGGAACATTTTTTATGTAAAAACTATGATTAGAAAAGCATACCGTAAACCTTTTTTACGCTATTAATTTTTTTCGTTTTTAGGATTATTTGATAGGATTGTTTTTAGGATCAATATGAAGCTATTTTCCTTGAAGTCATGAGTTGAACACCTTTGAATTTTTCGAATTTTTGCAATTTTTTTTATTATTAGCCAATTTGACGTGAAATCGAAAAGTAGACTTAGGTCATAAATATCAAATTCTCGACTTTTCTTATGAAATTTTGAGTACAAGCCAAACGAAAGTGCAGACTACGTCAAATATAAGGCGAAAAGTTACAGGGTGGCGCAAAAAAACGTCACAGTTTTCAAAAACTGTTTATTCCGATGTACAGTGCGTTTCATAATTTTACAGGCCCACCCCCTTTTAGGTGTTTAGTGACATTTTTTAAAGAAAATAAAAAATCTGTCTTTACAAAAAGATAAGCATAGTCGATAACCTAGTAATTATGCAAAAATATTGGGGTGTTGGGTTTATGAAAAAAAAATATGACCGAAATTCAAATTACCACCGTTTCATAATTTTACAGGCAGTTAGAGTAAAAAGCTGCATTCATAACATGATTCTTGTGTATTCTTAATTTTTATTGACTTTTGTAAGCCCTCTTCCTTAGCTACAATTAGGTAGGTCAAACTTATTTTTTGATTATTCTAGGAAAAGTTATGACCATCAACATGAAAACGTCGATTCCTAGTCAAAATAAAGGAAAATCTAAAGAAATGACTGTTTAGTCACATAAATAATAGCTTTTCTCAAAAAATGTCGATGAAAAGATAAAATCCATTGCATGATTCAAAGCTCTTTGATTTCTCTACATAATGACATGTTGACTGTTGTTTTAATAAAAATACAGGGCTGAGAAGCGGACGGTTGAATTTCCGACAAAACAAAACAGGCTAAAAATAAGGCAAAAAGAGTGGTTTTTTACTTTCTTAACTTCACCGTCCGCTTCTCAGCCCTGTTTTTTATAAAACAACAGTCAACATGTCATTATGTAGAGAAATCAAAGAGCTTTTGAATCATGCAATGGATTTTATCTTTCATCGACATTTTTTGAGAAAAGCTATTATTTATGTGACTAAACAGTCATTTCTTTAGATTTTCCTTATTTTGACTAGGAATCGACGTTTTTCATGTTGATGGTCATAACTTTTCCTAGAATAATCAAAAAAATAGTTTGACCTACCTAATTGTAGCTAAGGAAGAGGGCTTACAAAAAGTCAATAAAAATTAAGAATACACCAAAATCATGTTATGAATGCAGCTTTTTACTCTAACTGCCTGTAAATTATGAAACGGTGGTAATTTGAATTTTCGGTCATATTTTTTTCATACCCAACACCCCCAATATTTTTGCATAATTACTAGGTTATCGACTATGCTTATCCTTTCTGTAAAGACAGATTTTTTATTTTCTTTAAAAAAATGTCACTAACACCTAAAAAGGGGGTGCCTGTAAAATTATGAAACGCACTGTATTTATTTCTAATGTTCTGCATGTTATATACCGAATTGTAGCTAAGATAAAGGGGTTTCAAACAAAAAAAGATTGTCTTGATTCGACAAAAAAGAGTGCTGAAATCGCTGTTACAAAAAGAGTCATTTTGGCTCTTTTGCATTAGCATCTCTAGAAAAAATGCCTTGGTCCCGCCTGTTGAATTTTTGAAAAATTTTTAATTGTTTTAAATTCTTTCTCCGAAAGTCTTGAAATTTATTTTTTACATTTTAATCATTTTTCAGTAAAGAATTTGAAGAAAAATGATCAGCAATTATTTTTCAAAAAATTCAATAGGCGGGATTGAGGCATTTTTTCTAGAAATACCAATGCAAAAAGCCAAAATGACTCTTTTTGTAAACAGCGATTTCAGCACTCTTCTTTTGTCAATCAAGGCAATGTTTTTGTTTGAAACCCCTTATCTTAGCTACAATTGTATATAACATGCGAACATTAGAATAAAATCATGGAAGTAAACAGTTATCAAAACTGTCACATTTTTTTTGCGCTGCCCTGTACATGAAACTTCATCGTATCAAAAAGAGCAAAAACCGTATTCTCAATACAATTCATATACCAAAATGTAGCCCTGGATCTCCTCTTGAAAATGGGAGGACTCGAGGACTGGGTTGGTTCGAGGACAAGTGAAAAATATAGACCATTTTAAGTGTGGAACTTATTTTTCGGACAATACTTTTTTCTGCCTCAAATATACTTTCTTTGTCCCAAATTTGCTTTTGTCAAAAATAATTTGCTTGAAGCTCAAAGTGCACCTTTTCGGGCGTTTTGAAACGGCCGTGGGGGTAGAGTTCAGAAAAATCATCAGAATTGACAGATGATGCTTAAAATTTCAAGTTTGACTTAAAAGTTTGATTTACAATTCCAAACCTCACAGTCATTTTTTTAAGCCGCTTGTTTTGTTTCGAAAAGGCTTAAAATATTCACTCGTTCTTAGAACAAAAAATTTCGAAATGACTTCACAGGTGCTTGGAGCTAAATCATGACTACTCTAAAATTATCAACACAGAACCGATGCTAATTCTTAAGAAGAATAACGAGCAATAGTAACGTATTTGCAAAAAAAAATTCGAAATGATTTTCATGCTTAAAATTTGTTCGAAAAATCCGTAAGCACCTTTTTCCGCCTCGTAGTTATTGTCAGCATTTCTAATATTAAGTTTTGAAAATATTAAAATGTTTAATGCCTTTCAAGTGTAATTGAAAGCAAGCAAACATTTTTTTACAAAAACTTTTTTACAAAAAAACTTTTTACAAAACTTTAAAGGGTGGAGACTTTACGGCTACTTTTGACATCGACTACTACTACTTATCACATGCCTTTTTCACTATATTCTGTTCTCTTTTTCAGATGTTTTTACCCGTTTTGTAGCTGAGATTCTCCTCTATCGATTGAGTGGTCAAATACCTGACTAAAAATAATTTTTGAGAAGATCACCACCAAATATAAGGTGAAATTCCAACAAAAACACCGAGCTAAAAACACGGTTTTTTAGTGTGAGGTTGGTGTGATTTTCTCAAAATTATTTTTAGTCAGGGTATCTTGACCACTCAATCGATAGAGGAGAATCTCAGCTACAAAACGGTGTAAAAACATCTGAATAAGAGAACAGAATATATGAAAAAGGTAGTGAAGTGAAGTAGTAGTCGATGTCAAAAAAAAGTTAGCCGTAAAAGTCTCCCCCTTTAATATAAACTAATAAATAATAATTTTTAAGATATAAATTAGTATGCATATTTTTTGATAGTATTCTTCATCATGCCAGTTTCTCTTGCACGAAAATTTCGGTAAAGCAAAGATGTGAAATAACGATTATGAGGGCCACGGTAACGAGGTCATCTAATTCTGCGTAAGCCTAAATCTAGCTCTTTTAGCATGAGATTAACATGGCTCGCATAGAGCTGCAAGCCAACTCATACAGTGGTTGATTCCCGCATGCGTATTCTAGCACTTGTAGCTGCCTTATGACCTAGTAATTCAACCGTCCCTCGGTTTTACACTAAACTTAATCGACAATAAGAAAAAGAAAACAGTTTATAGTTCATTAATGTGTCCGCGTATTTTTGCACCAGTCTTAACACTTACAAATAAAAAAGAAACGAACTTGAGGGGTGTTGTTATATCGAGAGTAGACTGTATAACGGCACCCTAAGGCCCGTCCCCAAGGACGACGTTATCGAGAGGTTTGACTGTACATGGATGCTAAGATAAAGTGCCCTTTTTGATTTGTATAGCCTTTTTGGAATAGATAAGATTCATTGCTGCTTCTATAGAATTTAAAAATGATTGCTGATAGTTTTATATCTTGTTTTTGAATAATAATGCGGATAAGAGAGATAATTGAGTCATCTGCCGATATTTATTTGACATGCTAAAAGAATTTAGATTTGAAATTGGGCTATCTGTCACGTACGGAGATAGATAGAGTTTTTAATACATTCCTTGTATGCTAAATGCAGTTATCGCTGATTCAGCTCTTCAATTTAGCCACAATCCTGATCTGAAACTACATCGCCGAAAAATTTGGATTTATTTGGAATTGAGCTAGAAATAATCATCAATTACCTTCCGATGATGTTTTAAGGATTGATTTTTTCCTGCTTTTTCTCCTTCTGAATGAATTATAATTTATGGAAAACGAAAGAGCAGAGCAACAAAAAGCACTTATCAGTCAGAAAGGGTAGAAATAAAGTCCAATAGGAGTGCGGTTTCCCTGTAATCACTCATACCAACCAATTAACACTGCCTGTTATTGTTTGAGTTGATAATCATCTTTCCTTTTCTCCCCCCTATAACATTCCTTTTAAAATTCAATAACCAGATTTTTATTGCGTTTTTTTTCAAACACAATTCTTAATTTTTTTAATTTTATTGACGAAATGCTTGTTATAAATATTAAATCTTTGGTATTATTTATGAGTGATTTGTGACTCTTCCGATGATAGTTCACAGTTGACTATACCATTTGCCCTTTTTCACTAAATTTCCAACGCCTTATTTATCAATAAGATTTTATTGAACTGGTCTGATCTCCACGACTTGTTCAAAGACCATCTCAATTTTCTATTCAATTGGGCCAAATAAATTCGAAATTTCATCAATTATTTCTAAAGAAAGTTTTGCGAATTTTTTTTATCGTGGCTCTATGTGTGTACTCAAAAACTTTTTGGTCCTCTGTTGATTTTTTTGGCCATTTTCGAGCATGCATGAACTTGATCAACAAACAGTAGTACATTTTTTTTGACTTGTTTTTACTTAGCGAACATCTAAATACATATTTTATTGCGTGATTCTAAGGTGGTGGTGCAATATTTTTCCCCTAATGCATTCAATGCCGTCTACAGAAACTCTTACTCCGTTTACTGAAGAAGACGAGTGTGATCTAGGAAAACTGTGACATATCTTGGAATACATTGGAAGAAAACATGGGATTGAGAAAGGATTCCAACACTAGTCAACTTCTATCAGAACTTGAGCTTCCACCAGACCAACCAACCACCATTAAAAAACTCAGTTAGTTTGCATTAAGGATGGATGTAAAAGGTTATTTGACCGTTCATTTATTATCA
Organism: Ditylenchus dipsaci; assembly: GCA_004194705.1. Lineage (NCBI taxonomy): Eukaryota > Metazoa > Nematoda > Chromadorea > Rhabditida > Anguinidae > Ditylenchus > Ditylenchus dipsaci. The sequence continues at coordinate 836 of SADC01000868.1, read as the reverse complement.
GATTATGTTAACTTTATTTGGCCCTTTGAAAATACTCAATTGAGTCGATTTTTTGTAAAATTTTTAAATGTGCAAAAATTGAGGTATACACTGAAAAATAAAAAAAACATTGATTATTATTATTTTTTAAAGGACCATGAAATTTGATAAGCACAGCAATTAGCAGAATCCGAATTCGCGCGGGACCACCCTAATTTGTCCATAATGTTTTCCAATAAATTTTTTATGTGCTTTCAAATTTAAATTCATTCATAAGTTTATTTTTGACACTAACTGATATAAGACAGTTGTAGAAATATGTGCGTCGCCTATCTCGTCCGATCTGGGCAATATCGATCAACGTTGGACTCGACTAGCAAACGGTTCGAATATTTTGAAAAATTTATATGCAAACAAAAACAGTTCGAAAACATTATTGACAAATTAGGGTTGGTCTCGCGCGAATTCAAAATTTACAATTGCTGTGCTTATCAAGTTGCATGCTCCTTTAAAATGTTTACGTTACGTATATACTTAGCTCGCCTGCTTTTCGACAGTGAATTGTTAGACATGTTATGAAGCAAAAATTTGAGAAAAATTTTTTGTCATTTTTTTGGTCCAAATAAACCTATTTTTACATAGCTCTAACGGAAATGACATACCAAAATACTGATTTTCACGGTAAATCGTATAAATGAAGTATTTTTGTGTGTTATTTCTAATGATTATTTTAATTCTTTTCGGCTCAAATGTAGCCCTGCGATTCTAGTTTCTAATGAGCTAAATTGTCCCATTGACATTGAGAAAACTTCAGAAAAGTCCACCGTATCCGCTCTAATCTATAAGCCACTCTCTAA